>RHKH01000030.1:0-173645 GCA_009829795.1 Lasiodiplodia gonubiensis
CAGCGGCGCGCGCGACGTCCAAAAGCAGCAGGGCGGCGACCGCCCCGCGGCGGCGCCGTCGACGGGCGCGGAGCTCGAGGGCGTGCGCGGCAAGAAGGACGAGGGCGAGGAGGCGCTGCTGAAGAAACGCGACCCGGACGACCATTCGGGCGAGCCGTTGAAGGTGCACGATCAGGGGAAGGGTTCTGGGGCGACGGGTGGTGCTGGGGAGGCGGGAAGTGGGCGGGAGGGAGGCGAGGATAAGGAGTCCAAGGGGACGGGCGAGAAGGTGGTCAAGCAGTCCGGATTCAAGGCGGATGGCGGTGATTTCGATGCCAGTTTGCCTGGCGCCGGCAGGGAGGCTGATCGTGAGTTTTACCCCTCCTCTTCTTTTCTTTTCTTCTTTTCCCCCCATCCTTCTGGCCATTCCGTTTGATCACGAGAGGAATGTTCTGGTTGGCTGACCGTTGTGTGATTCTGCAGGACTGCTCGAGGAGAAGGGCGTGAACAAGTCGAGCGGGTCGGACGCCAAGGACGATGCGTCTCCCGTGCGTCATGACGACGAGGGCAACGGTGGTAAGAGCAAGATCAGCGTGGGCACCAAGATCAAGGAGAAGCTGCACATCGGCAGCAAGCACAAGAACGGCGAGTAGAGGGTTGTCTGCGGCCCTTGCGCCAAGGAAGTTCGAAGGCTTCGGTTTTAGCTCTGACATGACGTTCATGATACATTTTCCCCCTTTCGCCTGGTCTTTTTTTCCAGCCTCTTGTTATTAATGGATGCTTGCGCTTCACAGCCATTTGCGGTTAGTCTGTACTATAGGCATACCTTGCGTACTCGTCGTCACTGTTGATCGGCCCGTGTCTATGGACGAGAAGATGAATCTGTCAGTTCTGTGCCACAGTGATGAGTTGTCCGCCACCTTTTTCGAACGCCAAGACAAGGTTTGGTGCTGAAAGAGGTACAAGAAGCGGCCGAATGTGTGTAGAAGGCACAGAGATGCGCACGTATACCGTTCCACGTCTCGACTGATGGTAATAGACTATAGAAATAGCAACGCGGCCGTGCCACAGGCGATGACCATGTCCCATTTGCTATGGTTTGAGTGCGCTTATTATCTGGTAGGCGTTCAGCCACGACCCAAAGCCAAGATGGATTGGTGGTTACGCGAACGAGTAGAAATGGCGGGATGAGAGGTTGAGGCGTTCCAAATGCGACAAAGTCCGGGAGGAATTGCGGGACGGCAGTAGCAGATAGAGTTTTTGCGGGAAAGCTTAGCTGAGGGCGCTGTGCTTACTTGCATGAGACATGCAGTTTGTTTTTGGAGATCACAGATGTACGGACAAGTCACACTGTCACTGTCACGCAGCTGGAGGCAAATGGTCTGACGGGATGCATGCGTACGGCAAGTATCGTGCGTTGTGTGTAGTTTCTGCTGCAGCTGGAGGGCCGATGTGTTGTGAGGGTGCAGGTGGAGCTGAAGTAAAAAGCAGCGTGCAATTGACCTACCGGCGGATGCAGAGGAAGGTTTGAGGTGAAAAAGGTAGCGATTTACTTGGTCAATTCTATTTGAATTAAACCTTATAGCTCGTATTGCGCTTGCTCGTCAGTCAGGATAAGCTACGCATGTGCTCTTGGCCACGAGAGCTTAGACAACTGGGCGGACATGGTGTGCTGCACGGGCGGGACGCTGAGGGACTTTTTGTGTGGATGCATTTGGATCTAAGATAAACAAGGGTTGTATGCGGACTGCAGGAGAAGCCTGAAAGGAATGACGGGTGGGGCGCCGCGCGGCATATCCTGGGGTGACGCTCCAGGCGCACGAGTCAAAAAGGTTGAGAAGTGCGGTCGAACAGGACTAAATTTGGACAGGCAGATGAAGATGAGTTAGATCGCCGGGATGGGACGAATAAGGTGGAAGCTTGAGTGGGGAGACGGGCGGCGACGGCACAGCGGGCGGGCGTATGGCGTGCAGCCGCAACGCAATTGGCTTGTCAACAAAGGAAGTGACCGAGGGCTGGGATGTGGAGGTGCACAAACAGCAAACAGGCGGCTGACTCGTGCCGGCGATCCGGGGTGCGAAGCTTGTGTCACGGCGACTGTGAACTGAGGACAGAGACAGAAGGAGCGGAAGGGGCGCTGCTTCCACTCCCGCCGCGCCACTCTTTCTTTGATCCCCCAGGCAACGATGCGTTCCTGGCCCTGCCCAGAAACCAGTTCAATCGCCCCACTACCCCGGTCAGTCACTACCCCACCGATGGACACCGGCTGCTGGAGCCGCACGTTCATCCCGGCTCCGCGCACGCTTCGGCATGCACCTCTTGTGCCAATTTCCACTAACTCACACATGCATTCCACTTGCCGTCCCACACTGTGCCAATAGATCACCACCACCCCGGCTTCCGAAGTCCGCCCATCCTTCCACCATGATATTTAGCATCCATCACCCGCTCGCGCACTGCTTGCTTCTTTTTGCACCCTTGTTGAAGGTGAGCGCCGGCCTTGCGAAGGAATCTTTCATTCGTGCTCTGTCGTTCTTTCTGTTTACCTCGTAATGTATTCGCTGCTCGGCCTGCTTCTTGCCGCCTCTGCTTATGCACAGTAATTCATGGTCCACTTCTTTTTCGGCAGCGCTATGCTAATTCCAGTCCAGAAGTAGTGATCCTGCCGTGGTATACTCCCCGGGACGTCCACCTGCCGTCCCACTTGCCGTTCGTTCTCCCTACACGAGCGTTTGGTCGTCGACTGAGAACAATGGCACCTTGAACACCAACGGCGTCCAGCTTTGGACAGGCCAGGCTGTTGGTTGGGAGGGCATCATTGTAGTCGACGGCATTTCCTACGAGTGGATGGGCACCAGCATTACCGGTTCCGAGTTGCCCGACCTGGACAATTTCAAATCCGCCACCCCGCTGTCCGTCAGCTATGACTCCCAGTACTCCAACTTTACTTTTACCGCTGGCCCTGTCCTGGTTACCGCCAGCTTCTTCTCGCCTGTTATCCCGCAGGATCTTTGTCGGACCAGTGTCCCTCTGAGTTACCTTGAGGTCTCCTACGAGTCGCAGGACAATGCAACTCACCACATCAACCTCTATACCGACGTTGACAACTCATGGAACAACTACCAAGGTTCTGCCGATATTACCGCCGGCTTGAATGTGGATTCCGACGAGTTCAAGCCCAACTCGACCGTGACAAACTCGACTCTGTTCACCTGGTAATTCATTTCAGCTATGAGAGATGTGTGGTTGCTGACCCGCGAGTAGGTGGTATCATCTGGCTCAAGAGTACTACTTTTCCGAGCTCAACGACTTTCCTCAATGGGGCAACATGACCCTGTCTACCCAGCCTGGCAACTCCAAAAACTTCACCTTCGCATCTGGCAAAGCTACCAACATTCGTTACAGCTTTATTCAAAAAGGCTACTTATCCAACTATGTTGACGTCGAAGAGGGCCAAGTGTTTGCTTTCTCGCATGACATGAAGCAAAGCAGGAGCGGCAGTGTGCTCTATACTGTTGGCGTCATCCAGGAGCCCGTCATCAATCTGCTCACCAGTGAGGGCCTGCAGTCGCTTAATCCCTGGTGGAGTAGTGAAGGATGCTACGGCTCTGGCTGGGCCAACTTGGTTGCCACGCATTATGATGATTTTGCAACCGTCAAGGAGATGGCTGCTACGTGGGAAGCCCAACTTAAAACCGACATCGATGAATACTACGCAGCAGAGGGCGGGAATGTCTCCAGCACTTCGACGCCATCTAACAATGCCTCGATCTCCTCGCAGGAACTGTTTGGGGGCCCCTATGAGACAGGAACGGATCAATTCGGCGAAAATTGGATCTTCAACTCCAGCAATGGCTATGGCTACTTGGATGCCGTCAACAAAAGTGGTGTCGCCATCCCCGACGTTCCCGAGGACCACTCGTATTATGCCATTGTAGCACTTTCTACGCGCCAGATCATGGGAGCTTACATGCTGACCATTCCTCCGGCCTTTGGCTGTGGAAACTCATCGGATATCTACAATTCTTCCGAGCCATTCATGTTTCAGAAGGAGATTTCATCTAACGGTAACATGAATACTGTTGATGTTCTGGTAAAGATGCTTTTGCCTTGTCTTGAGACAGCAAACTGACACCGGAATAGTATCCCGCCATGCCCTTCTTCCTTTATGCCAACCCGAACTTATTGAGATTTGCCATGAACCCACTCTACCTAAACCAAGAGTCAGGGTTCTACCCTCGTTCGTATTCTATGCACGACTTGGGATCGCATTATCCCAATGCCACGGGCCATGTAGATGGCTCTGACGAACAAATGCCAGTGGAAGAGTCGGGCAATATGTTGCTTATGACCTACTCGTACTACAAGTTTACGGGTGACAGCAGTTTCCTACGAGATCACTACACGAAGCTCTTCCAGTGGTCCCAGTTCCTGATCGAGTACACGCTAATCCCCTCAAATCAGTTAAGCACAGATGACTTCGTCGGCACTCTTGAGAACCAGACCAACCTTGCTATCAAAGGCATCGTCGGTCTCCAAGCCATGGCCGAGATCGCCACAGTCGTGGGCAACACCGTCGACGCCTCCAACTTCAGCAGCACCTCGAGCTCCTACTACCAGGCCTGGGAAGACCTCGCCATCGACCCGACGGGCACGCACACGGTGCTCGCCTACCAGTGGCGCAGCTCGTGGGGGCTCCTCTACAACTCGTACCCGGACAAGCTCCTCAACCTCGGCGTCATCCGGCAGGAAGTGTACGACATGCAGTCGTCCTACTACGCCACCGTGTCGGAGGCCTTCGGCGTGCCGCTCGACAACCGCGTCTCGCTGACCAAGTCGGACTGGGAGCTGTGGACGGCGGCAACGTGCGCGCCGCGCACCCGCCGCCTCATCGTCAACGCCATCGCCTACTGGCTCAACCACACGTCCACCAACCGCGCCTTCACCGACCTCTACGAGACCATCTCCACCGGCGACTACCCCTCGGACACCACCTTCATCGCCCGCCCCGTCGTCGGCGGCCACTTCTCGCTGCTCGCCCTGCAGCGCGCCGGCAAGGACAGCACCACGGGGACCAGCGAGGGCGGCGGCTTCTTCCCGCAGAATGGAACCGAGCCGTTGCCCGCGAGCGAGACGGCCTTGTTGACCGTGCTGGCCGGGTCGCATCCGACCGTCGCGCCTACCGTCATAGTCGAGATGGGGACGTATGCGACGAGTGGGACTGTGGTCGTGTCGAGCACGGCTTCTGCTACTTGAGGCTGCCTTTGGCCTTTCCTTTTATGTCCCTGAGCTGAGCTTGAGGTTGTTTCTCTTCTTTCTTCGCCTGTTTCCTCCGGTGTCGAGGGCGAACGGGAGCTGGTTTCAATAGGGTTGGAGGAATGATTGCCGTGTAATTTGGGGTATGTTTAGAGTTGTAGCTTGTTGCTTCAGAAGCCTCTAAGACTATTGCATAATTATCTGACGAATACCACGTCCTCTTTCAACATCACTACGGCCTTTCCATGACTTGATTCCTAGTCAGATGGTGCATCAAAGTAGACGATATCGCGCCTTTGAAATTTTATATAGCATCTTGAGTCCCTCTTCAAGATCAACAGAGCCCGTTGGCCATCTGTTACTGACGGTCAGCATTCCGAGTGTGGAGGGATTACGGTGCAGATTGGGTTTCACATAGACATTTGATTGGCAAGATCGATGACGATGGGAAAGCAAGACACTGGGAGACACCACCAAAGGAAGGGCCCAGTGCGGCTGTCTACAGGGTTAAGGATAGGGAAAAAATTAGGGACCGAACAAAGTACACATGCGAGCTTATTCCTCTTGCCCCATATCGTCCAATGATATAGAATTTGCTCGGCCGAGCTCTGTTTCCAAACGCAAAAGCAATCGAAGGATTCTGAAGCAAGGGAAACCCTTTCTCTCTCAGTCCATCTCGGCACCGCGGGAAGGATTGCAATCCGGTAAACATCCTCGTTTACGACCACATTCTCCGGCAGCTGACGACGACGACTGCTTGGCTCTATTCTTTCTGAGAAAAAGCTCCCGCTCCAACGCCAGCCACATTTCCCCCATCCCACCCCCGAAGGATTCCGGCTTTGCTACCTACGCTGCTGACGGACGAATACGACATCTTTCTAAACGGCCGGCCGCCGAGGCTTACCATCGGTTTGAAAAAAGTTCACGCCAAGGCCTGGAACAAGTGTACCGAGTTGGCGATCCCATGGTACAGCACAGCCGGGGTCATTCCTTTTTTTCGCCGCGGCCCTTCCCTTTCCAAGGAAGGAAAATATCTTTGACGAATGATTCAAACAAATGTAAAAAATGTCGAAATAATCTGCAAATTATCACGACTTCTGTCGAATCACCATCTCGCCCGGTCCGCAACTTCCAACGTCGCGAAAATTAATTTTTGCCTCTTGCGGCTCCCCCGGCTAGCCTCCCCAGGCTCGCCGAGCCTCGTCTTCGATGATGACGATGAAGATCTCTATCTATCTAATTTACTATCCGTCCAATTCGAATGAAAGAAAGCGAGATGTCTAGCAATTAACATGTTCATGCGCATGAATTGCCCATTCGAACTCTCGTTTTTCGCTTAACAACACAAGCCACGAGCCGTTCGAACAAATCTCGGGAATACGGCCCTTCAAAACGTGTGGTGTCGCGCGCGTCTCCCTCCAGAACTTTCTTCTATTTCCGCTCCCACTTCTCGAGGCTCTTTTCCAGCGTAGCATTATTAGCAGCAAACTGAGAAAACAGTTGTTTTTGCCTGCAAGAAGGGCCGTGTCGTATACGCCTGCCGCCGCCGCTGCGAACATTCATGTTTGCGGTTTTCGTGGGGCCGACGGGCGTGTTTCCCTTTTCAGGGAGGGGGCAGGTACCCTACGCGGCTGCGGCGGCGGGCTTCGTGGCGCATCTGATTTGAGGGGGGAGGGGGAATACGACGGCACACCCTTGGTTGATTGGCGGGAATGCAACATTCGCAACGTTGCGCTTTTCGGAAGGTGCACAACAGTACTTTCCTGCAATTGGTAATCCGTAGGCTGCTGCTACGTGGTCCACGGATACGTTGCGGCTTTTAACGTTGATGAGAGTTAGTGTTCCTTCCCGTCGATTCCTTTGCCCAGCCCGCCGTCTGTCCGCTCGTGATCCGGCGTGTACCGGAGTGGGTGGCAAGGACGAGAAAGTGTCATTTGATGCGTGGGGGATTGGCTTGGTGATTTCTGACGTGAGTGAGAGATTTTGACGAAAGGAAGATGCCAGTGCAGGCTTGGATTCTTGCTTTACAAATTACAACAGAACAGTCGTACAAGTTGCGAGTGACCAGCACAATATCCCTGCTCATCGAATCTTTCCAGAACAGGTCGAAAAAAAGTAGCGCTCGTAACCTTCAAGATTTTCCCATTTCATCCGAACACCTTTAAAACCAAGCCGTTATACCCAGACCAATCATACACTTTGTACACTAGAAGCAGAATCGAACGACTTTTTCGCAACCACTTCCTTATCTCATACCCTCCCCCAACTCCTCCAGCCCGGCGTCGCACCATGCGGCTGATGCGCGGGTTTCCAGCTCGGCTTAGATCGCTCAAGATTGCGGAACCACGCGCGGTCATCGTGCTCGAAGGGCAGGACGACCGCCTGCCGTTGGGCGTGAGGCGGCTTTGGGACGTTTTTCCGCGCTTGTCTCCATGCTGAGGGGGAGTCAGCGGCGGAGCGTTTAGGGGAGGTGGAGGATGAGGGTCCCGACAATGCCTCCTTCTTCGGCCTGACGCTCTTGACGATCTCGAGGAGCTCCTTGTCGTCTGCCGTGATCTGCGCGCGCAGGAGCGGGATGTTAGTCGTGCGTTGGAGGCAGGCCATGACTGGTTCGCGCTCCTCGTACGCGACGGCATCGGGGTTGGGTTCGGCTCCGGGAGCAGGCTCCTTCAAAGGGTCAAGGCGGGCCTCGTCGCCCTTTTCGAGGAGAGTGAGGATGTCGAGACTTTCGCCAGGAGGAATCGGGGTCGGGTGGGATGGGGTAACGCAGTTCAGGTCGACCTCCTTTCGTAGGACGCTATCTATATCAACAGCGCTGAAGAAGGCGCAGGACTGTGGCAGATCCTCGATTCCAACCTGCTGACTGAACATAGCGCGCGTCCAGAGATTGGCAACCTGCAGCGCCATTGCTGCGCGGTACTTGTCTTCGTCTTTGACGAGGTAACGGATCTCATCATGCACGGTGAGCGCAAGACGCGCGTTGATGTTGAACCGGCGAGTCAAGTAATCCATGGCGACAATGAGGAGATGGAGGTAGTCAACACCGGAGGACTGAATAGCCCAGTTGATACGAGAGGTGATGAAGCTGCCCTTGGTCAAGTATCGTTTCGTCAAAGCCTGGGTAATACCAGCTCCAAGGACAGGGGTTTGAGGTTTTTCTTGCTCGGCGAAGTCCTCAAGCTTGTTGAAGACAAATGATTCTGTACCACCGCGCCAGAAGCCTCTCTCTTGAAGCATTTTGCGCACAGTCTTCTTGCCCTTCGTCTCCTGGTAGAGCCTGGTAGCAGTTTCTGTGGTCTGGGCCTCGGTTAGGCTTGGGTTGAACTGTCTGAGCAGCGTAGAAGCAAACTTCAAACCAGCTCCGTAAATGCGGCCGTAGTTGAAAACTTTGGCGTCGTTCCTCGAGATGCCAAGGATAGACGCCGTCCTTGAATGTAGATCAGTGCCGGCAGCCTTGGTGCCCTCGAGAGTCATGAAGCCGATCGCGTTGCCACCATGCAACTTGAACTGTGCATCTCCGATGAGACTAGCAATCCAAAGCTCCTCGGAGTCGACATCGGCGCCAACGAAGCAGTAGCCTGGAGGAGCTTTGACCATTGACTTCAGTTCAGAACCGACCCTGTTCTTCTTTGCATTACTCGCAGTCAACCAGGTGTTCTCGACAGCTCTTCGTGTGATAGTTCCCATAGGGATGACCTGGGGGAGAATGTATCCAAGCGTCGGACCAGATCCATCGTTTTCAAATTGGCTATCTTTCTGAGGCTTCTCTTTGACCAGTGCTTCGCCTTCGAACACTGCCATTTGCGACCTGATCCGATCTCTGGCGCTGATCCAGTACGAGCAGGAGGCGTTCATCTCGAGTGCCTCCTTGGCATATGTGTACTCGGAGGTTAGCCGACCATTCTCGAAAAATTGCTGGTAACTTTTCGCCAAAGGGTTGGAACAACGAGCCTGTGGTCCGTCCTTGTGCGGAATTTTGAAATAGTGGTGGTCGCGGTCGAGACGAAGAGTCTCGTTTTCATCCTCGGAGAAGTCACAGAGAGCGGCCTTCATTTCGTCGGACAATTCTGACCCTTTTGCGGGCATACGGTATGTCCAGCCATACTTATCAGTCCAAAATAGAGGATGACCGTCCCAGGAAAGTCGCAGAAGCAATGGAGCAATCCTTGTCCTGATAGACAGATTGATAGGCCCGGTGCTTTTCGGGAAGAGATCCTTGTACCACTTTGGCATTCCGGGTTTCTTTTGGCGTGCAGCTGGCCTCGGTGGATCACCTTTCTTTTTCCCTTTGACATACTTGATCTCTTGGCCTGACCAATCCAGCTGACTCATCCAAGGATCAGTTTCGTATTTCTCAGGCTCATCTTTTATTTCCAAAGCCGTCTCTGCCAATTTAATGAGTCTTTGCTGAACCTGCTCGGATAATTGCTGGTACTTGTCCTCGGCGTTTTTGATGTAGTCATTCCAAGACTCGTTGATGGGTAGGATCTCCGTCCCCATGAACCGCAATGCTGCAAAGCTGACAGGGTGAGGGCAGAGCTCATGAAAGAGTGGAAAGACCTTTTGGTAGACGCGGTGGGTGATTTGCACGTCGGCAGCGCAATAATCCAGTAATTCGTCCAACTTTTCCTTCACACCTTCGCGGTCAAGTTCTCCGAAATATTCTCGCTGGGCCTTTTCGATGGTAATGTTGCAGTGGAATTTGGCGACATCCCTCAAGGAATTGATGGAGCTTCTCCCTATCCACAATTCCTCCTCTTCATCACTGAGCTGGCCAGACTGAAGCAACGAGTTGAGATCAACGTTCTCGTCAGACGCAGCGATCTTGTCTCTCAGTTCCTTCTCTTTCCTGTGCTTCATCCATCTAGGCCTTTGACGTGAGCACATGCCATTGACGGCGACATGTAGCGACATGGTGTCCATGAAGAAGTTCTTCGATTGGCGCAGATCATATTCCTCAGCAATTCTCGCCCTGTCATAGCCAATGTTGTGGCCGACTACGATGCGCGCCTTGCTGGGATCGCCCAGGGGAATGAGGTGGCGGTCCGTCTTGGATTCTCCCAATAGCCATGGAGAAATCCAGGCATACCAAGCGGTAGGGCTCACGGCACAAGCCATGCACGCATATGATGTCTCCTTCCACATGACCTCGACATCGAACGTCAAAAGTTCCTCATCCGGCGCATCCACAGCCTCCCATGTCCCGTCGACGTATTTTGTCCAACCGCTCCTCTGAATCCACTTTGGTCTCGCAGGCGGCTCTTTTGTTACGAATTCATTGGCCAAGTCCAGATAAGGCTGAGCGGAGTCCATGCCCAGCTTGTAAAAATGTTCGTCCAGGGTCTTGCCGTGGAGCGGGGGCATATCGAAGCTGATGGGCGGAGACGAATCTTGGTTCTTGCCGAACAAATCATGGCGTGTGAGGTGGTCAATGGCCAAATTGACCAGCTCTTTCGGCGGCGGTTCAGTTTCGGAGGGGAAAATCTGCTTGTGTGCGTGTGCGCTGAGCTGTTGTACCCCTACATCGTTGACGCGGGCGTCTGAAGAGACTTTTTTTTTCGTATCATGTCAGTCGAGAAGCGCGGGACTTGGGCGCAATTGGGGGCAGTCGCATACCGAGCAGACTGTGAGAGCGCGGCCTGGCCTCATCGGCGGTCTCTGCTTGGTGCGCATAGCAGCGTCGCGTGGCGCATAAGGTTGATACGGACGGAGCAGTGGCGCGCAGGCGAAAGCGCAAAAGCGGCGAGCGCAGGGCAGGCTGAAGTCGCGCGACACGGCTCGGAGTCGCTTGGAGCATCATATGCGGGGCATGTCGTGTCCAGCGACGGAGCTGGGCGGACGGCGGGACGAGGAAAAAGCAGATTGACTGTGTCGCGGGACGGCGGGTGGTGGAGCTGTAGTGCGCGCGTCATGTGTGGGTGGAATCAGACGGAGGCCCGACCGCGCTGCGAGCTGTGCCTGCGCGGCCGCTCTCCTCCACCTTAACCTGAGCTCTATCCAGTGCAATCCCAGGGATTGCCAGGAGAGGAAGACGGCGAGGGCCAAGGCAGGCCCCTACAGCAACCATCCGTCGTGTGCTCCATTGCCTTTCTCTTCGCGCGTTTCGTAGTTCTCGCTCGCCGCCATGTCTGGAAGCAGTCCGTTTGCTGCCAACAGCTCGTCCTCGCACCAGCAGCCCCCAGACCACATGGTCCACTGGGGATGGTCCTGGCCCGAAGCCGCTGCCGACACTCGCTCTCTGCCCGGCCGCCAGGAGGCCATCCAGCACTTGACGCTGCCGCCGATGCACACGCAATACGATCCCGACTCGGACATTGAGAATGCCGCCACCGCTGCTCCATCAGCGCCTCATGCCTCGCAATCTGGCCGCTCCAATTTCCTCGCCCAAGTGCTGAATGGCGGCGCCGACGAGGCAGCTACCCAGCGAACCGCCGCTTCGCGCAGTCGCGATCAAAACAACCACCTCTCTCATCCTGCACAATCGCCACCTTCCACGCGCTACGATCCGCGCCTGCCATCACCACCCTCCGGCCAAACCCACGGTTACGTCGACCTTACGCGAGAGCAGACCCCACCCATCAGCCAGGAACGTTCGACCCTGCGGACTCTTCATTACGGCCATCAACCCTCCGCAGCCGAAAGTCCACCGAACACCGACTCGCCATCCTCTCCCATGCCTCCTAACGGCCGCCGCAAGCGCGACGCCACCTCGCCGCTATTCGAGCCACTCGGTACCTCCCCGAAACGAACCAAGCGAAATGATGGGAGCAGCACAGCGGGCGGCAGAAGGGGCAGCAGGCAAGGCGGCGGCGGGCCGAGCAACGCAGCACCACGGAGCGAGGTTGAGGAGATCGAGCGGATAGACCTGATAGACGACGACACTCCGTTAGCGGAGGCTCTGCAGAAGCAGCGGGCGGAGCAGGTCAAGGCCCAGCAGGAGTCGCAGAACGGCGCCGACGCTCCTCCGCGCCTGACGAACCTCACCTGCGTCATTTGCATGGATACGCCCAAGGACCTCACGGCGACCTCATGCGGTAAGTTTCCCCGTTTCTCCATGTGCTCACCCACACCCCCATGTTTCCCCGGCTTTCCCCAGTTCTTTTCCCTTTCCCCCACCCCCCACGGAGCGGTGGCCTCGATGGGGACACCGATCTCTTGCTCACCAGACGTCACCACGGTCTTTGCCGCTGTACCCTTTTCCTTCCACGTCTCACATCACTGCCGTCCGAGTATGTCACTAACGCCGGGACTTCCCACTCTCTGCGCAGGCCATGTCTTCTGTCACACATGTCTCATGGAAGCCCTCATAGCCGGCGAGCAACGCGCCGGCCCCGGCGAACCCAAGCGCTCGCAGTGTCCCGTCTGCCGCAAGGCGCTGTCTCGCACCAAGACCGGAGACATCATCCCTCTGCTCCTGATGAAGAAGGCCCTGGCGACGCAGCCGCGCCGCCCCAAAGCCGCTTCCGCCGCCGCCACAACAGCCAACCCGGCGCCAGCATAAGCGCGCCCGCCCAGCCAGCCCCATGGAGGCCAAGATGTCAGTCTAGCCCCAGCCTCATGGATGGCAACGCAGGGAGGTATTCCTTGGAGCCACTTTCGTCACGCATGTCGGCTGGGGGCAAGGACGAGCCGATCAGCCGACGAGGGAAATGGAGTTCCGCTGCTGGGTTTGTGCAGCAAGCAACAGAGGCTGGGGGGCTGGGGTGGGACCGCGTGGGGAAGTGGGTCGAATTTTCATGGTTTCGAAAATTAGAGCAGCATCATCCGGGGTAAGAAAAGGTGCAAGACACGGCACACACACACGTCGGCGAGTGGCGTGAGGTCGTAGGGAGGCTGGAACACCGACGACTCCGGAAGCGGGATGCGAGCGAAGGTAACCTTGGCACACGGTGCATGGGACGTTTCCCCATATTTTTTGTGTTCCTTTGCGCTTACTCCTTTCTCTTTACTATCGCGTTGCTCATGCATAGCCCAGGGCGTTTTTTAAATAGGATTCGGGGACTGGGGGGAGGCGTAGCATCGGCATGAGCGGCAAACGCGCGCGGCACGGCGGATATATCACGGCAATTGAACGAGCAGGCAATCGGGGTTTGGCGTTTATCATTTTTGGGAACAGGTCGGCATCCAGCATCATACGGTCGCGTATGCGTGAGAGAGAATAGAGAGCAAGTGGGTGCGGGAGGCACCCACAATTTTTCATTTCCTTCTGGCCATCTCATCCGTGCTCGTCCTGCATGCATGGCGTGCAGCGCCGCTCGTTCGTTCCAGCCAGCCTGGACAGACAGTAGCAGCGTACCATCGACGAGCGAGTACGACGAAAGAGCACTAACGGAAGCCACAGTCTTCTCCGGAACTAGATCTAGAACGTGCAATCTTTCCGTCGCTGAGCTTTCGAGCATTTCGATCAATCAATCAATCGAAGCTGCAATAACGACAAGCCCCCCATGGCATTAGCGCGCTGGCTACGTCGACGACGGCCCGTCGTGTGCGAAAGCTGCCCGAACTTCCTTCTCCCATCTTTAGCCGACGCTTGCCGGCATCGCCGTTCATTTTTCCTCTTTCCTGACCTGCTGCTTGCTCGGACGTCCGAGATCTGCATATGCGAGGCCCTCGGGAAGTGGCATTGCATGGCATGCCATGGCAGGCAAGGCAACGACAGACGTGCATGCCTCTAGTGATTAGTGGGGAATATAAGCGGTCTTTTACTTTTTAGCGGGTGGTGGCGCTGTTCTTCGAACCCTGGTAAAATACACAGTAGGCCACAAACGGGCAACGCGCTGTGGCTCTCGCTCGCTCCTCCGACCGGATCGTCCGCCCGGATCGTCGCTTGCTTTTGCTATCCGACCGTTCCCACCCCCCCCCGCCGTTTTGTATCGTTGTAATACGGATGATTAAACCGTTCAAACGTCAGCCTCACTTGATGCCCACATCACCCCCACGGCTCCGGCCGCCCCAACGCGGCGCAATAACGTCACCAGCCTGCGTTGCGCCCTCCAGCCCGTCTTTTATTCCCGCAACAGTCAGAACTTTGCCTCTTTCCCAACTTTTAGCGCCGACGTGTGAGTGGGCGTCATGCGCGGAGTGGCAAAAAGCCTTCTCCGGTGGGAGAGGAGGATGATGGTGAGAGGGAAGGATCAAGGCAAAAGATTATCAGACCCGCAGCGTGCGGTCAGAGCAGAGAGACGGCAGCAGCAGCAGATGAAATGCTCCCTACTAGCCTCGGTCAGTAGTACGGCGGCTCGTGTGGCATGCCTTGCACGCCTCGGCCCCCCGGTCAATCCGTGAACCAGCCCAAGAAACCCATAAGCTCCGCTAGATAAACAGCTTGCCTCGTGACGCGCGGCGTGGATCGGCGTTCGAGAAAATGAGGTTGGGCGTGGGTAGTAGTACGCTAGCGGGAGGATTGACAGACGTTTCTCTCTGAGAGAAAACGTGCAATCCATAGTGCCCCTCGGTGGCTGACCGGTGAGAATGCCCATCCACTCTCCGAGGAACGGCTGCTAGAGCCTCCCGGAGATTGAAGGCGTGTGGACCAAATGTCAGCCAGTCAACGGCGGGAGTACAGCCTCGTGATCAACGGTTTCACCGAAGTGTGTAGGGTCCCAGACGACAGACACTTTGACGTAGCTAACGGCATACTGCACGGCATGCGCTAAAATTGGGAGGAGGGAAATTTAGGAGATAGCCAATAGCAGTGAAAGAAGAAGCTTTTGTTTTCATGACGGCTGCCTCGGGCCAGCTATGTACTACTACTAGCTAACCAACCACCTAATAGCTGTTCATCTTGTGCTACCAACCCACTATTTTCCCTTCAAAAAGTTCCGTTCTTGATTGGCCCGTCCATCCCTTTCTCGATCGAGCTCGAAAGAGGGGTCGCAAAAGATGGAAAAGCAGATGTAGTTTCTGCTTGGGAAGGCAGCGGTTGACCAAAGAATTGACACCTACCTCATGAGACTTCAAACAACAAAGCCTTGCAATGAAATCAAATCCGTTCCATACCCCTGAAAGCCCCCATACCCGCCCGCCAACCAAACCCATCCCAGCCTTCAGCGCCAGTAAATAAAAACCCAAAAACCAAAGCGCATCCGCAGAGGTGTGCCGAACGAAGAGACGAGTAGGAAGCTCGAGAATATGTGAATAAAGCTCAGGACATTAGCCAAAATTGAGACGAAGAAGCTTCAAATCCAGCCATTTCGCAAGCGGACTGGTCGTGGCGGCGAGACATCGCGCGTGTGGGGTACTCGAAGATCAAACTCAGAAAAGTCGACAGACGGATAGACGCCGCCTGTGCAAAGGAACAAGCTCCAAGCCACATGGGCCCCCTTAAGTCCCACATTTTACTTCTCCCTCGATACTATCAACTTTTATTCGCATGTCGGAGAATGGCACAGAGCCAGTAAGACAAAAACAGCTGTATGTCCGACAGAATCAAGCTGTCGGCTCTGGAATAGTTTGCATGAAAGAATTGAAGCCGCCCAGATGGAAAGAGACATTGATAGGGGACGGAGCGTTGAGACCAGACCCACAGGAATATACGACAGCGAATCGGTAGACATTTTCGACCAGGCGGAATTGATGAAGACATATCCTGTTTTTCCCTCCGTACGGCGCTTGGCATTCATCATCCTCCGGTCGTGAATGTGGTGTATTTACTTGGACGGAAGACCTTTCTCCCGGAGCCATACATATACAAGGCGTTATGGGGTATCCAAAGTGCAAGATCGTCCGATGAAAGCGCGCCTTTCCCTGGTGCACTCGAGAGCCGCAATGTTGGGCACATACATACGTATATGCGGCCGCCGAGGGCTACCCTGTTGTTCGTCGATGCATTAATCGTGAAAGCTGAACCATACAGAAATTTGACGTCGCCTGAGGGAGTTTGCAGGCGATCAGTAACGACGCTGTCGCTTAGGCGGTGATGGAGCCCTCGGCTCTGGCATGCACGTGATTAGCGTGAGCTTCGAGCGCGCGCGCCATAACATGAGTGACTGGGATCTGTTAGCAATCGGTCGGGTGGTCTGTGAGTCGATTTGTCTTACCGGGCCAGACGGCAGCATGCTCCATCATGTAGGCCGTGACCATGAGGAGCTTGCTTCCGTAACCGTAGTTGTTGAGCGCCGGGAGGCCAACTCCAGCCGAGGAGCCCATACTTCCAGTATCAAAGGTAATCTTCATCTCCGCGTTGTCCAGAATCTCGGCAACCTTTTGCAGGAGCTTGGTATCCTCTTCTTCCAAGAGCATGATAGCAGGGACCTGATTGTAGTCGACCTCGGTCTTGCCCAGAATACCCATGTAACGACCAACACGCTCCTGGACTGTTGCAACCCACTCCGCAAGCACCTGCGCGCAGTCAAAGGTGCACATAGCAGACTGGATGGGAAGCTCTCGGGAAGTGAAGTCGGCGAAAGTGACGCCAAGCTTGGCTGACATTGAAAGCGAATCAGCAGCATAGAACGCAGCCTTGCGGAGGTGGCGTTCACGCTTGGAGGATTTGGCCGAAGAGAAACTACCATTCGTCATCATCCCGGAATCAGAGAAATCTGGACCGACGCCATTCATGCCACCTGGAGAGCTACTCGGCGCAGTGCTCCGGTTAGAGTGGACGTCGGATGAGCTATCCGAGTCCATTTCGGCGTGCTGAATGATCTCGTCGCCCCTTGCCAGCTCCTCAGCCATAGCGTCGAAGTCGCGGGCCCAGAAGCCTTCTTTCGACCGAGCAAGACTGACGAACAAGCGCACGTAGGCAAGATCCAAGAGAGGAATGCTGTCAGCTGGAAGAGGTCCGTACGGGTTCGGCCTTTCTAGGCTGTGGTGCGGATTGGCCCTCCAAGCAGCTTGCCACGCTTTGAGCGCGGGCTCGATCTGATTGTGCATCTGCTCCGTCTCGGCCGTGGTCCATTGCCGACCGTTGTGACGCTGCCTCGTCTCCCAGATGTAGACGTGGAGGGCATTGATCAAGATGTAGCAACCAAAAGTGCTCGGCTTGAGAACGCTCGCAGCAAGCTCGTCGGGATAGTTCTGCGCACTGGACCGCTGTCGCTCACTCGCCGTGAGCAAATGAGTCAGCGCGTCAGCAAAGGCGATACCCTTCTGGCTAGCGACTTGTTGACCACCCATCGCCACCCACGCTTGGGCGCTATCAGCGGCCCACAAGTCCTCCTCGCACGGAAGATCCAGGTGTAACTCTGAATTCAAAATCCTTGGAGCGTGGTTGTACCCGATAACCGTGAGACTTGAAAGCACAAACACGGCGTACAGAGTCCGCTTGCGTTCTTCTTGTGTCTTCCAACGCATCCACTGGGAGTGCTCGTCGAGATTGACCCATTGATTGGGAGCTTGACTATCGTCGCTCATGTCAATGTCGCCATCACCGTGGTTACGCGGGTTGGATCCATTGGCAGTTTCGTCCGCGGGCTGGTCGAGGTTTGCGGCCTTCGCCAAGCTGACTAGAGCAGCGCAGTGGGTGTACGCAACATCGTTGGCCTGCTTATCGCCACATTGGTGGCCGTAGATGAGGTTGAGTAGCATCGACTGCACGAGCCAGAGGGGGGTTGTGTGGTTGTTCTCGTGCATGGGGTTGAGGCCGTTCACGGCGGCTGCCAAATCTGCGCGTCGACGTTCCTCGAGATAGAACAGAATCATCTTCTTCGCGGCTTCGAACAGCTCCTTGCTAGCAGCGTGTTCGAATTCGTACAACGCGCCGATGGCAGCCATGGCCAGAATCAGACATTCGCCACCGCCAATGGTACCTCCGTGGCCGAAAGTCGCAGCGCGCGGATTGGTCGAATACAGAGAAGAGTCGAAGGAAAGAGTTGAAATGTGCAGGAAAGGCATGTGCGGCTGGAAGTATTGAATATAGGCGTTGACGAACCGTTGGAGGTCACTGGTGCTTGGCAGCGAAGGCAGCTGCGCCGATGACATGGCAGGGAGCCCGGGCGATAGAGGTGAGCTGATGGCCGGCTGAGAATATTTCCGTTGGTTGGAACTATAATTCATCGCCTGCGACAAGCTCATGAGGAGAGACTGTCGAGTGGCATCAGTGATTGAATCAGTTGAGACGGACGTCACCGAGCTCTGGCGAGCGCTGCCGTTGACTGAAGAGGAAGCTATACTTGTGCTATCAGATGTGAAAGTCGTGGGTGGGTGGAAGTACTGGTTCGGCATTCCAGGAATGCCCGCAGTAGGACTCATGGAGTTCAACGGCGGAGGCGAGGAGAAGTACATGTCTTGCCCGTTGTTCTGGTCTTGCAGCTGCTTGGGGGAGACGGTGCTCAGGGGATCCATGAGCTCTGGAAAGACGGCGTTCATTGCGTCCAGCGATATTGAGCTGGTGTCGATCATCGAGGTTGCATTGAGCGAGCCCTGCCACATGGAGCCTGTGGATTGCGAAGGCTGATTCGAACCGTCAAGCATGACTTCGCTAAAACCGCTTTGGCTCGCAGTGCTGATTGCCGAAGGAGAAGACTCGTCCACGGCGTTGTCGTTGGAGCCGGCATTCAGGTTCAGGGAGCTGTCTAGGCCAGCCATCCAGTCGAACTCGTCCTCCTCGATACCAGCACTGGCCGAGAAAGGAGGAAACGTGCCGAAAGGAGACGCCGGCGTGCCCAGAGAACCACTGAAGTGCAATTGTGCCGGGTTGATGGTTGAGCCAGAGGCGAATAGCTTGTCCAGATCCATCATGTGATCAAAGCCTGGAATGGGGGCCGTCCGCAGACCGCCACCAAGGCCCATGCCCAGATGCGTGTCAATCTTGGGCAAGCCGTGGTGATTTGAATGGTCCATCGTGCTTTGCATTCCGCGAAAGTCAAAGCTGTGCGAGCCAGGGAAGCCTGAAAGGCTGGGGTGGTGACTATGACCATGGCCGTGGCCGTGGCCCATAGGCATACTAGGGCTTCTCGCAGAGGTGGTATTGTGAGCGGCCAGCAGGTTGTTCAAAGCGCCAGCGTCGATATGACTTATGGTGTTTGCTCGCGGGCGTGCAGTGGGTGCTCCAGCCCCCACGGCTCCGTTCGCGCCGCTTGCGATCGAGTTCTTGCGTACTCGGTTCGTGGTGCCGTTGGGTGGGATGCCTGTTGTGCTCTCGCGGCGACCATTTCTGGGCCGGGTGGAGGCAGCGCCGGCCTGGTGGAGCTTCTGCTGGTGCCGTAACAGCAGGTCGCGCCTGGCAAAACACCTGGTACACTGCGGACACTCAAAGGGCTTCTCTTTTGTGTGGGAGCGTTCGTGGCGCTTCAGGTGCTCGAGCCTCGCGAACGAGCGACCGCAGGTGCCGCACACGTGTGGCCTGGGCTTATCGGTTTTAGGGGGTGGGAAAGTCGCACTGGGAGCGGGCTGGGCAGAGTCGGTTTTGGCATTGGGCGAGGAGCCTGGTGGTGGTGGTGGTGAGAGGTTAGCGGAGCTTAAGGAGGCCGTCATTGTGTGGAGCTTACCCTTCACATCTGCAGAAGCGTCATTTGCAGCATCGACGGTTGCAGGGGCAGCCATGGTCGAATCGGGGGCCGTCTCGGGTATCTCTGGCATGCCGATGGGTGCGTCTCTCTACACACCGCCAACTCGATGACGGTTGGGTTGGCGCGTCCTCCAGTGGTGTTCAGCGGCTCGCTGGGAGTCGTGTCGCAGCCAGACTGGGGTCGCTGGCAGGTAGGGGTGGGCAGCGCGAAGCTCCGGGCGCAGTGACGAGTAGTCGGCGGGTACAAGTAGCTTGCTGTGCGGGAGCAGTGCTCGCGGGAGAGGCGGGACGTGCAGGGCGCGGGGCAGTGCGCAGCGGGCAGCTGGCGGACAGCAGACGGGTGGCAGGCTCTGGGCTGGCATGGCATACGGTCAGCGCGGGCGTCAATGCATCGCAGGCTCAGGAGCGGTACCTATTCGTCGTTCGGGCCTTTGGACGTCGAGCTATGCACAGCTCGCAGCGGCGTGACCCGGAAGGCGGAGTTAAGATCGGCTCTCTGGCGCTGCAACACCGGCGGAGGGTCGAGCGCAGGACTGAGCGGCGGACATGCACTGCCGGCGACAGGCAATTGAGGGAGAGGGAGGAGGAATTGCACGGTGCTGGAGCAATTGTGGCGAGTAAGCAGCAGAGTCGCAGTCGTAGGCTGGAGGCCGGCTGGGGAGATGCGAGGCCGAGCGAAGCGCAGGGCCAGGGTACAAGCCGTCCGGGGCCCAGCAAGTCAGCTGCGCAGCCGTCTAGAGACGGCGTTTAGACTTCGTACTGAAACTAACCGGCCTATCCGATGCGGGCTGCGTGGGCAGGCGATCCTGAATTTCGGACTGCTTCCAGAAATTCTCGATGCGTGAGTCGTCGCAATTGCGCTGTTGCGACCCGGATTCGATGGGGCGAGCGCTGCGTTCGGCGTCTGCTACGAAGCTATGGCGCGCAGCAGGCTCGCGAGAACAACCGGGCTGTGGCACTGCGACACAGCGTCTGGGGGCGGGCTAGCAGCAAACAACGGCGAGCCCCATCCACGGCCGGGCGGGCAAAGGGCAGGCAGGGCGACGGCTAGCGGGTGAATTGGCTGCAGAGGGTCCACCGATCCCAGGGTTTGCGGCTGGCTGGCTTCGAGATGGAGGCGGGAGTCTCGAATGCGTAAAAGGGGAGGGCGAGTGAGGTAGCAGGCGCCTTAGTCAAGAGCAGCGCGGTGCGAGGCGATCTTCTACCATCGCGAGAGCGTGTAAGCGTCGAACCAGACCCTCGAGGCGCGCGTTGCATGACACAGCCAGAAGCTTTGACGACTGAGCATGGGTCGAGTCGACGCCGGGTGCTGCGGCAGGGCCATGCACGATCATCCGGCGTCGGGTTGTTCGATCAGAACGGTACGGTATTTGCGTACTGAACGGCCGCCTGCAGCAGACAACACGCAGACCCTGTGCCGTCTCTATTCCTTGCGTTATAGCGCGCAGCCGACGATTGCCCGCACCTCATTCCGCACCCTGCCTGTCGCCTGGCCTCGGCACGAAGCGAGCCCGTCCTGTATCATTGGGCAATACCCTTTGTCATGTCGCAACGGCCATCTGTATCAAACAACAGCATGGATTCCCCATACAAGCGTTCCGCAGGCAACGGCGCGGTGGCTCCAACGCGCGCGCGCCCATTGGCCAGCGCCGCGCCGGCCGTCCCTGAAGCGTGGCAGCTAGGTTGCGAACTACCTCGCTCCCTTCGGACATAGACGCCGTCCAGACTTCCGAGAGAGAGATCAGGCTGCGCCTGCGGACGCAGGCATGCACGTCTCCAGCGCGACGGACCCGCATGCGCTGCTCCCTCGATGCATCCTCGCCCAGCGCCATGGACGGCGCAAGGCCGCTACTGCCGCAGCACGTTCTCCTGGCCGTCAATCACTTGCCCTCTTCGACCGGCCTTTCAGGGCGGCGATGGGACCCCATGCAGCGGTGACGATGCGCTTGCCACTCATCTGGGCAGAAATCTGGGGTAGACGGGTACGTATCGTAATGATACGCGGAACACGAGCCAGACACGGAGGCCATGCCCAATCCTGCCCATGGCTCCGCTGGCGGATGACCCCAGATTTTCTGGCGCCCGAGCCAAACCGCGCCGCCTGCGCTGCGCTAGCCGCTACCCCCTGTCCGCTGCCGGCCGTGGCCATTGGTGTCGCTTGTTGGACGCCCACGCTGCAGCCGCTAGCGCTCCGTCTGTCGCCGGCGGGCTTGAGCGACCGAAATTGGCGCAGCTCTCCCTGGAAAGGCGCGACTGGTCTAAGGATCTGGTCCGGCATGGCACCTCGCGCGCTGCTGAAGACGATGGCGGGCTGCGTCGACGAGGGCGCTGTCGAATTCAGCGGCCGACGGAGCCCCTGGCCGACGTTGCTGCTCCTTGCCAACGACATCAACCTCGCCGCCAAGCCGTGGATAGACACGGCCGCACGCTAGCACGCACCCAGGGCCGCTGTGGGCCATTACGCAGCGCAACGCCGCACATGACCTGACGAGCGAAGCACCGCCAAGGGCTGTCGGAGAAGGCTCCATTCGGCGGCGCGACCCACGCGCTCTAGACGACGTGGTCAGCAAGATTGCCAGGCACGCCGTTCAGCAGCCTGCGCACCACACCCTCAAAGCCTCTTTGGGGTCGCTTGGACCTGCGAAAATGACGCAGTTGACGCAGGCCAGGCGCGGTCCTCAGGGCTCCCGGGCTCAGTGCCGTCCCGCCCATAGCGGCCTCGCTATAGAGGCTGCACAAAACCCGTGATGCCCTCGACGCTCGCTGTGCTGATCCCGCCACCGCCGTGGCTGCTCGACCAGCCTGCCAGCATGCAGCAGCGATCCCGATCACCAGCCGCCATCGCTGAGTCCTGTCGGCGCGGTCTGACGTACCTGTACACAGGGTGCGCGGTGGCCAGGAGTGCAGGACACCTTGCCCTGCGCGTCCCACGGATGGGGCCGTGGCCCTGCGCGGCTTGCTACAGCCACAGCTGTTTGCATTGACGTCAAGGGCTGCGCGCTGTGCTGCGTCCGGTCGTCCGCCGGCTCGAGCAATGGCGGTGGCTCGACGACAGTTCATGCGGCAGTGCAGATCAGGGTTTGCCGCCGAACGAACGACGTTGGCTGAGCTCCTGCTCGCTGCCCAGCGTCGCCATTGGAGCCTCCCGTGCAGCGTGGGGACGGCTCGATACGTCGCTACTGGCGGCCGCGCCGCCAGCGGGGCAGCAAGCCGCGGCGAATGCGCTCAATGCAGCTCTGGTCGCAATTATTGCATCTCACGGCTCTGCTGCAGGATCAGGTCGTTTGTGCACCCTTCCAGGATGATCTCCGGCGGCGCGAAAACAAGGGATAAGTGTCCGACTGCACGTCAATCATCAGCAGGCAGGAGGATCGTCTTGTTATGATGGCACCCACCCGGCCGCATCTCAACCGTTTATCACGGCATCGCCACGCGGATATCCTTTTGCGCTGTGCTTGCGTCTGGCATCCCGACATCCGGGTGGGCCTCCAGGGCTGGCCTCGGACGACATGCACGAGACAAAAGCGGGACGGCTCGAGAGCTCTGACAGAGGCTCCATCGCTAATTTCCGTCGTCAGATCAAGCCTGCAGCGCCGGCCGCCCTTGAACCACAGTTTCCCCGGCAGGCAGGCGTGCAGAAAGATGATGCACTTCTCAAAATATGTATGTACAGCCCACTTCGCGCGAAACGCCCCACTTGCCGCCTTGGGAGCGATCTTATCGGCTCTGCCTTCTTGGTACCGTAAGCCGGCCGCGCGCCCCTTGGCCTGGGCGCGGCGCCAGCTGGGGCTGGGGCCCGCCGCCCGTCACAGGTAGGTTGGCTACTGGCTCTCCCGCCGCCGCCTTCGCGCTCTAGACAGCCCGCAAGCCCGCGAAGTATCGCTACAGAGAGGCATCCACTTCTGAGGCGGAGCCCCGGCGTGCCTTGAAACGCCGCGTGCTTGGAGCAGCCCCATTGTCCCAGCACCTCCTCTCACGGCTCGAGCGTGGCTTCACGCCTGCCGGGACCCTCCCTGACTTCGCCGCAAACATCGGCCTTTGCGACCTGGGCCACGGGATGCGGAGAGAGGCTTCAAGGGCAGGCGGATCGCGCGCGGATCGAGGCTAATCGAAATAAAATTTTCCACTCAAGCTCGACAAGACCAACATGAAGAGCACGCGAGCTGAACGTATCAAGGGCTCCTACCACACCCTTGGGCCATTCTGACTTGCTTGCTGCCGGTTTCAGCTGCACGAGTGAGCCGCTGCTCCCTGCGGCAGCATGCACCAACAGTCCGATGAGAAAACGCATGGAAAAGAAAGGTGTTGCCCTCTGGATAGCTGCTCACGCCGCGTGAAGAGGCCGTTCGGGACGCGAATCAGAAGGGAAAGGGCGGCACGGCGCCTCGATCGCTGACATATCAAATCCTCCACTACGCGGTCTGGATTGAACCCTCAGAAGGCTGCGAAAAACGTCTGAATGGCAGCATCTCTGCGATTGGCCTAGCGTGTATGCTGCCGTGGCACCTCTTGCCCAGCCATTCGACGCGGCTTGCATGAACCGCCCGTCTCGCCTTTCTACCTCTCCAACATGCAATCTTGGCAACGGCATCTCTTCATGACGCGGATCAACAGAAGGAAGAAAACCTCGTGCTCTCATGACGCGGACAGGGTCCCGAGATGCGCCGACTGCTGTTCATCTTTCCAAAAAGTGTAGCTCACCTCAGCCCTAGTCAGAGGCCAGAACGAACGGGTATCTCCATGAAACGGACAAGGTCCCCAGTCAAGGTCACAATTCCATCAACGAGGCACTTCTCGGCGCAATCGTGGACTCCAGCGGGACGTCTTGACCATCTTGCAATATCGCATCGCCCTACTACCAAAGCCAATAATGTCCTACTCGTTTCTCTTACACACACCCACACCACCCGAGCCGGCTAGAAGAAAGCTGCGCCAGGTAGTCTTACATGCTGCAGCGATCGCCCGTGCAGCTTCAGATCGCCATTGGACCCTGGCCGCGAGTAATGCTGGAGGGAAAGAGTGACGAGAAGCGGGCCGGCCGGCAGTAGCAAAGACCACGCAAGCCGGGTGGTGAGCGTGAGCTGACCACCGTCCAATCGTCGGCAGCCGTCATTCTGAAACAAGCAGCGTGCAGACACCCGCACCGACACGTCCCCAGGCGGATGGTAGATCCTGTGCCACCCGGACGGAGAGATGACATCTTGCTGCAGTCAACTACAACGAGGGCAAAGGCTGACGGACGAACCAGCTGCAACGCGTCCCCCCGGTCGTACATTATTTTTCCTTTCGTGCGACGTGCAGTCAATCTGTCAGGTGCGGATGTCTGGGTCAAGCTGCACGTGGTGTTTTGCATCAATGGCTTTGTAGTTTGCTTTTGCTTGGCTGTTGGTCTCTCTGCTCTCCCAGACCAGTGGAAGGTTTTCCGACGCGGCGTGGAGTTGCTCTCCGCTATTCCGTCTCACCTTTGTTGCGGAATTTCGGTCCTTCTCTTCTCATTCGTCTTACATTTTCAGGAGCCTCCTTCTGATGGCTGTGACATGAGCATCCCGGATATATCTGACGAGATATAGTCAGCGATCAAGCTGGCTGGCAGATCTGAGAAGGGTCTGAGTAGGATCGACGTAGCCTAGAATGGGGTTGATACATTGCAGCTTGCATCTGTGTTCCGCCATGCTCCGCATCTCGCATCCATCCTAGTAGACTGAACATCGATTGAGGAATTAAGGTTCCACGCACGGCTTCTGCAGTCGTGAGTCTGCGCATATTAACGGCTCTTGAGCAATCAATCGTTACGATTCTTCTTGCGGTCGGGACTGAGTCTGTCAAACAATTGCACGTGTTGTGGCTTACTGGCTCGGCTCGTACGAAGTAAGGCTCAAGCAGCTGTGGCGTTTAGCTCAATGCATGACCGACATCAAGGATGAACCTAGACGCGTTAATGCATCGAGCCACCAAGGAGAAGGAATCGTAGCGAGCTTGTCAACCGTCGAATAATCCTGTGAGGAGACGAAGGCGGTAAAAATATTAGCCCTAGGGTTGCACACATGCAGCTTTGAAAACCCATGCAGCCCCGGTCAAGAGAAACCATGGAAATGTGGAGTAGTCTTCTTAGCCAAAGGTAACGTCGATTTTGAGACGCTGGCTCCCAACCGACTCGGGAATAGCCAGTACATGTGAAGATATTCCCATCTTCAAGAACACTCGAACGCCTGCTGCCTCTAAACGCCATTCCATGCAGAAATTCTCTTGGTCTTGCACTCCCAACTAGTTCTCCTCTTGCTGCGACTTCCGCCACTTCTCAACCCTCCTCTTGATGTCCGCAGCCGTCTGCTGCATCGGGTTGAGCTTCATGTCCCTGCTCATCTTCCCGTAGTCGTCTCCGTACTTGTTCACCAGCCGCTCGATCCACTCGACCTCGCGCTCCGACTGCTTGCGCGGCGCCTTGCGCTTGCCGGTCGAAGTAGCGAGCTCCTCCAGCTGGCGGACGATGGCATTGCTGCTCTTGCCGGCGGTCGTGGGATCGACGGCCGGAGCGTCGTGCTCGGTGATGCCCTGCCACTCGGCGCCGGCGGCCTCGTCGTCGTCGTCATCATCATCGAGCTCGTTGAGCGGGTCGTTCAGCGGGTTCGGGCGGCGGCCGTCGTCGACGAGGCGCATCTCGCCCGTCTCCGGGTCGCGCTCGATGCGCGCTTCGACGGGCTTCGAAACCGCCTTGCCGCCCTTGGGGTTCACGGCGAGCGGCGCGGCGACGTTGTTGGGCGTCGTGATGGACTTGGCCGTTTTCTCGACGCCGCCGGTCACGCGGTTGAGCTTGGTGGAGAGGCCGAGGCGGCGGTAGTTTTGCGTGAGGGTTTCATGTTTGTTCCTGGGCGAAGTAATCAGCGGGTTGATCGTATGGTGAAGGACGTTGCTCGTCGTACCAGTTGGCGGCGATGATAGGGTTGTTCAGGACTCTCTTCTTCGACTTGGGCTTCTTGGTGACCTTGGCGATGGACGAGCGGTTTTTCCGCTTCTGCAGTTCGCGACCCATGGTTGCAGCGGACAATGTTGCGGAGACAGAGTTGTACTCGCCAACTTTTCCCCAGAACCCTCGAAGTTTTGCGCTATCGATAAGGGCCGCGGATTACATAAGAGCTCTATCTCCGAGATGACGCTCGGCAGCTGGGCAGGAAGCTCGCTCTTCAGCTGCGATAGCGGAGCGAGCTTTCTCTCCGCACACATCCACTCTGACAAGATGCTTTCGCGGAGGTCGTTGGCAATTCTGGCGGCGCTGGCCGTCTTCGCTTTCTGCCAGGCAGCTGCCGAGCTTCGCGTCGAAGATGTCGGCCAGAAAGTCCCCGCAGCTCAGCTGTCGCCTGCTCAGATCGAACACAAGCTCCACGTATGGTCTTTCCCCCTCGCGCATTCCCCCAAGATGACACGGGACGGTCAATTGCATCTTGCGAGTCACACCAGCTAAAAAGCACTCCAGGAATGCCCTATCGTGGAAGAGCTGAATGCTCACAAGTCTGCGACTGCTCCGCCCACCGGAAGCTTGACCTCGCGCATCTTCGCCGTCCTTTTCCCAGGCAGCCCTGCCGTTAACGCCCTTCTCGCGACTTTGTACATCTCCGGTCCTCCGAATTTCCTGCTGGCATTATGCCCTCCCAACATCGACCCGTCCTCGCTCAGCGTCATGGTCGCCTTCGCCGTGGGTGGACTCATGGGCGACACGCTGTTCCACCTGCTGCCTGAGATTTTTCTTGGCGAGGATGAACCTGACAGCGTCAAGTTCGTCATGTTAGAGCCGAACAAGAACCTTTTATTGGGTGTGGCTATAATGGTGGGGTTCATGACCTTCGTTGCCATGGACAAGGGTCTGAGAATTGCGACTGGCGGCGAGGATCCCCATGATCATTCGCACGGCCACGGTCATGCCCATGAGGAGAAACCCACTGCTTCCTCGAGCGGCATCGAAGGCAAGGGTGAATCCACACTTCGTTCCCGGAAGTCCGAGCCCAGCTCAGCAGTCTCGCCGCCAGCAAAGAAAGAAGAGCCGTCGTCCAGTGTTAAGCTTGGAGGCTATTTGAATCTCATTGCAGATTTCAGTCACAATATCACTGACGGAATCGCACTGTCTTCATCTTTCTACGCTTCGCCAACGCTCGGAGCAACCACCACCGTCGCCGTCTTCTTCCATGAGATCCCTCATGAAGTTGGCGACTTTGCGCTCTTGGTTCAGTCCGGCTTCAGCAAGCGTGCCGCTATGGGTGCTCAATTCATTACTGCTATCGGAGCCTTCTTGGGCACGCTGATTGGAATTGTTGTCCAAGAACTCGGTGGTTCTTCTACTGGCGCTTCTGCTGGAGTCTCTGACGGTCCAGGACTTTTTGGCACTAGCCTTCAGTGGGGCGACATGCTGCTTCCTTTCACCGCTGGCACTTTTCTATACGTTGGCACTGTCGCTGTCATTCCTGAAATGCTGGAGACTGGCCCCAACAAGGGCGCTGAAGTCAAGAAGATTCTCACGCAATTCGCCGCTATTGCTGCGGGTGCTGGCATTATGCTTGCGTAAGTGCCCAATCCCCGCACTCAATTACTAAAGCACAATCTAACATTTAGTAGTATCTCTTGGTCATAAAATATTCATACTCTATGGCTATAACGTATTATTTGGCACGGAAACCAAAAGCTGAACCCACTTTAGATCAAAAATGAAGCATTGAGCTTGTATGTTACCGTAGAGCAAGATTTACATGTAGGAAATCTTACGAAGAGAGACCGAATTCGGCTTCGACAGAAATACACACCTGGCATGGACCAAGCTTCGGCGTGAAGTGCGATTAACTGCAACTGCAGATTATATCCGAATGCAAACCTGCTCATGAGTCTAAAGGGCATTCATGTCCGACCGAATTCCGACGCTCTGTACACTACAATGCTTTTCCTACTTTGATCCAATTCCTTTATGCTCACTCGATTCAATAATCATCTTCTATGGAAGACATGCTCGGCATAAGTTTCCCACTTGGAGGTGCACGTCTAACACCGTAGGTGGGGTGGCTTACGCTCGAATCGAAGAATCCAGACTCAGATTACTCACAGGACGATTGTTCGTGCTACACTAAGCTGCAGACAACTTCATATTTCAGATCCTACAAAAGGTCATACACTTTCCCTGTACGGATGATGAAAACAGATGCCCAGATACAGGTTCAGGCTTCAAATTTGGGAACAGAATTGAGATGCCGACTTGAATAGATGCAATGTCCCCAGTTATTCAGGTAGGAAACAGCTCAGACTTTTGCAATCCACTGTAGTATAATCAAGTCCGGCGGCGGGGTCAAGCTTGTCGATCCACCGGGGCAAGCTTTGAGGCTGACGGACCGCAGAGCCGACTCACCGAGACAGAAACGGATGTTCACCCACCAGGATTGCTGCTGGCCATTGGCGACCTTATGACGATGAGGAGATGTTGTAGCCGAATACGAAGTTTATCGATCCATAATCTCGTGCGAGGCGGAGAATTTCCTGGTCACCATCGTCGACCGATGCAAAGATGGTCTGAAGGCGGGGCATGATTGGACCGAAGCGGGGAAGCATCTCCACAGATCGACGAAACGCAAGCCGCTCCCGCACGCATCCGAGTCTACCTTTCAGGCTGAATGAGATTCAGGCCTGGTCAGACGTAATTGTGCATGCGATATCGCGGCATCTTCACCGTGGTCTAATATAAATTGGACGGGAACATGGCATTGACACTGCAGGCGAGCCTTCCGCTTCCACCCCATCACCATCCTCCATGATGTGGCCTTCAACTCTGCTGTGTAGTCTTGCACTAACAGTAGCCGCAACTTCAGCTCAAAATGTCAGCTCTGAATACTTTGCTCCCA
This sequence comes from Lasiodiplodia gonubiensis, assembly GCA_009829795.1. Taxonomy (NCBI): domain Eukaryota; kingdom Fungi; phylum Ascomycota; class Dothideomycetes; order Botryosphaeriales; family Botryosphaeriaceae; genus Lasiodiplodia; species Lasiodiplodia gonubiensis. Next base: position 29,557 of record RHKH01000030.1, read on the forward strand.
ATTCGACCGGCTTCCGCATGACGCATGGCTTCGAAACCATCCTAGTCCAACCTTACGGCTACGACGGCTTCCGGGTCAGGGCATGGCCTTTCCGGCCTCCCAATGGCAACGAGATCAGTTTCCTATACGATCCACCCCTCGAGGGCCCAGAGAACGGCGAGGCGCGTGGCTTCAGCTACGACTTCGCCGTCAATGGCAACCAAAGCGCCATCATTCGGAACGGAAACATCATTGTCAAGACGTACGGCCTCGAAGGAGGCCACTACCGCCTGGCCTTCTACCGCATCGAGTCGGACGGCTCAGAGACGCTGCTCACCAACGAGTTCAACCCGGTCAAAGCCCTCAACCCGCGCTACTATTCCTGGACCAGCACGGGCTACGAGTTCTCAGCCGCCTTCTCCTTCAGCACCTCGCCGGACGAGCAGATCTTCGGCACGGGCACACAGCAGGACTTCATGGTCAACAAGAAGGGCACGGTGCTCGACCTGATCAACTTCAATTCGTACATTCCGACGCCCGTCTTCATGTCGTCGCGCGGCTACGGGTTCGTGTGGAACTCGGCCGCGCAGGGACGCGTAGAGTTCGGGGCGCGGCGCAACAGGTTCACGGCCGACTCGACGACGCTCGTCGACTACGCCATCGTCAGCGCGCCGGAAGGCGACTACGACGCGCTGCAGCGCAAACTGACGGCGGCGACGGGCCGGGCGCCGCAGCCGCCCGACTTCTCGCTGGGCTACCTCCATTCGAAGCTGCGCTACGAGAACCAGACGGAGGTGGTGCTGCTGGCGCAACAGTTCCACGACCGCGCCATCCCCGTGTCCATGATCGTCGTCGACTACGAGTCGTGGGCGCAGAACGGCGATTGGGGACTGGATGCGGCGCTGTGGCCCGACGTGGCCGACATGGCGGCCCAGGTCAAGAACCTGACGGGCGCCGAGATGATGGCCTCGCTCTGGCCGGGCGTCGAGGACGACAGCGTCAACTACGCCGAGATGATGCAGTACGGGCTGCTGGCCGCGACCATGTCCGGCCCGGGCACGACGGATTCGTGGAACGGCAGTTACATCAGGAACTACGACGCTACGAATCCGCGTGCCAGAGATTTCTTGTGGAAGACGCTGAAGCGGAATTATTACGACAAGGGCGTCAAGAACTTCTGGATCGATCAGGCGGATGGTGGAGCGCTGGGAGAAGCGTGGGAAAATAACGGGCAGTCGGCCTACATCCAGTCAATCCCCTTTCCGCTTCCCCAGGTTTTGTATCATGCCGGAACGCAGGCTTCAGTCGGGAAGCTTTACCCCTGGGCCCATCAACAAGCCATCGAAGAGGGAACTCGCAACGCCACTGGCAAAGAAATGGGCACTCCGTACGTCAACCCCAAAGTTCCATTAATTATATTCCCTAACATCCTCTCAGATGCGACTACGTCTCGCTGAGCCGGTCGGGCTACATCGGCTCGCAGCGCTTCTGCAGCATGATCTGGTCGGGCGACACGGAGGCCAGCTGGGAGGTGCTGGGCAACCAGATCCCGAACGCGCTGTCGGCGGCGAGCACGGGGTGGAGCTGGTACACGACGGACGCGGGCGGCTTCCAGGCGGACCCGACCATCGACTGGTCCAACAACATCGACCGGCCCGAGTACCGCGAGCTGTACGTGCGCTGGCTGCAGTGGACCGCCTTCCTGCCCTTCATGCGCAACCACGGCTCGCGCGACTGCGACGTCCAGCACGCCTTCACCTGCGACAACGAGCCGTGGACCTACGGCGACGCCAACACGCCCACCATCGTGTCGTACATCCACCTCCGCTACCGCCTCGCCGCCTACGTGCGCGCCCTGTTCGACCAGTTCTCCGCCTCCGGCCGCCAGATCCTGCGCCCGCTGTTCATGGACTTCGGCAAGAGCGACGAGAACGTCATGGCCTGGACGCGCGAGAACAGGAACGTCACCACCCAGCAGTACATGTTCGGCCCGCGCCTGCTCGTCGCGCCCGTCGTGCTGCCCAACGTGACCGAGTGGCCGGTGTATCTGCCCAAGACGTCGGACTCGGACGAGGAGAAGCCGTGGACGTACTGGTGGACGAACGAGACGTACTCTGGTGGCCAGACAGTCAACGTGAGCGCGCCCTTGGAGCATATCCCCCTGTTTCACTTGGGCAGCAGGGAAGACATCTTTGCCGGGGACGTGTTTTGAGGCTACGATACTTAATAGCAGTACGAACCTTGTGCTGCTGCAAAGTTATGATGACAATAGGGGGTGATATGGGACAGACGGCATTCAAGGGTAACCGTTGAGCTCATCACGCCTACACGTAAAATTAATGTTCATGATATTCACCTCACCAGAACATCGCAGCTACATCTTGAGTCGCCTATATGCCATGCGCAGAGAAGCTTCTGTGGTGTCCGTTCTAGACGCTAACGCTGTTGTGGAAGATCTCCCTCGCCTGAGTCACCTGCTGAACGAGGTCTACATTCCAGATCCAGTCGAATCGATGCTTTGCCAGCTCCCGAAGCTTCTCCAGATCGTCTCCTATGCCCTCCATCTCCAGATCCCACAACCTTCCGGTTTCCTTGCTCGAAGCCACCAGTTTGTGCGTCCGCTCCATGCGTACTTTTTCATATGTGTCGAACGCGAGTTGAATCTCGTCCACACTCTCGACTTCAGCGAGGATGTTCGACAGAACGTATGCGTCCTCGAGCGCCATAGCCGCGCCGGCTCCCTGGTGTGGCGATGAGGCGTGCGCCGCGTCACCAACAAGGCAGATCCGATCCCTGGTGTAACGAGGCGCGGGTGGGTGCTCGAAGAGGGCATGAGCTGCGAAAATCTTCATCGCATGCAAGATGCGCTGAACGGGAGGGACGAATTCTTCAAAGTCGACGCGGAGTTGCTTCTCGTGATCCGGGAGATCCCAGCTCGGGCTATCCCAGCTGTCTTTGCTGGCAATGCCAGCGGCTGTGCCGTTCGTCAGCAGGCTAACAAACGAGGAGCAATAGGGGGGTCTAACCATTCATCACTGTGCCTTGTTCGATGGGGAAGGTGATGAGATGGGCATGGTATCCCAAGTACAGTTGGCTGTTCCGCGCCAACTCGTCTCCGACAAGCCCGACCGCCTGTTCCATGGGTATCAAGCCTCGATAGACGTATTTGCCACTGAATCGAGGCTGAGTTGCCGGGTGGTCTTCCCCCAGGACGATGCCACGACTGCGGCTTTTGATGCCGTCGCAGCCGATGACGGCGTCATGGACGGCATCGCTTCCGTCCTGGAATTCCAGCCGGAGCTTGCTGTCGGAGAGGGTCGTGATGTCGCGCAGCCGTTTCCCAAACTTTACCGTCTCTTCGGGGATCTGCCTGCTCAGCACTTCCAGAAGGCGGGCTCGGTGTACGGCTGCCTGCCCGGTTGGGGACGGCACGGGTAAGACGAGCTGTGGGAGGTCCGAAGTCAGCGTCGTGGCAGCAGACCCGCCGATGGCCATGCCGCATCGTAGGTCGTACTGGAGCCTTTTTTTACTCTCCCATGCATTCGAGGTCGACAATCTGCCGACCTCTTCGGCGATTTCCGGACATAATAGATGTATGGCACGTCTGGCATTTGGGGAGATCCCAACGCCGACTCCAATCTCATGGAAGGCGTGCGCTGATTCGTAGATGGTCACTGGGATGTTGAACCGGCGCAACCCGATGGCGAGAGAGAGTCCAGCGATTCCTCCGCCAACGATGGCAATGTTGAAGGGAGAGGTAGATGTAGTCATTGTTGATTGTGACTGAGAAGAAGTGAGCAAACAGGCAAAAAGAACCCTTGTTCTTCTAATTCAGCGCAGATGCAAACAATGGATGGAAACCCATTATTCGAGTAAAAGGCGAGACAAGTGGAATTACCAAATGAACGTTCCTATACGTACGCACTGCAGCTATAGTAGCCGGTTTCAAGCAACCCCAGACACAGTACACGCTGATCAGGGCTGTCTTGGGATCGCAGCTTGTTTTCTCGGCCAGTACTCAGGCGCGAAATCCGAAGAGCGAGGAGCGAACGCACGGGCGTGGACGTTACCCAGTTGCTTTGGATACCTATCCCTCTCATTGACGAACGAGTCTCACGAAGCACTTAGCGCTGGAACACTCGTCTTTTATACCGAAGTCGTCATAAGCTCAAAAGTTTGACAGCTTTTCTGACCACCCCCTGTAAAAAGTCTAGTCTAGCCCGAAAGTTTGTTTTGATCGTCGGTATTTCTTGAATCCCTCATGTATCCGCGCACAATTCACTGTTATAGGTCTATAATGTTGCTCTTCTCGGACACCGAAGGAACCAGGCCGAAGGAATCAGACCGAAGAACCAAACCGAAGGCCCGAGGCCGAACTTCCATATGTGGCCGGAAGCGCAGGCCCGACGGCTCCGGCACTGTCGAGACCGAAGGGCTTTAAGGTGTTAGATATAGCTCAATCACACTGGTTCCCATGCGCTCGGTATCTCATGTTGGAAATTTCCGCATGTTGGAAATCTCCGGAGATATTCACAGGCTTTAGTCTTCGTCGGCCCAACTTGAGTTGTATATAAAGATACCAAAACTATAAAACACCCGCCAGTTTCCCGACGTCAATCAGAAGCATCATCTCAATTGACAACCATGGATACCCCGACCACCGCGAACCATGCCACTTCGCCAAAAGTCTTGTACCAGGATCTCGCTGGGAAGAATGCAGTTGTAACGTATGGAACTTCTTCTCTAAAGCGTGACCACATTCTTCAAGTCGATTGACCATATTTCCTCCATATTTTACAGTGGCGCCTCGCGCGGCATCGGCCGCGCAATTGCCTTTGAGCTCGCATTACGTGGCGCATCGATCCTGGGAACGTGTTCAGCCTCGACATCCCTCCATCACGTGGATGAACTTGCACGTTCTGTGCAGGAACTTTACAAATCATCGCCGTACACGGCACCTAAGATTGTCAGCCTTCCAGCCAACATCCTCTCGTCTGATACCCCTACACGCTTGGCCGACGCCGTGGAGGCTGAGTTCGGCGGCGAGCTCCACATCCTGATCAACAACGCTGCCTTCGACGAAATGCGGCCGATAGGACAGCTGGATGCGGACTACGTGGGGAAAATGCTGACGGGGAACATTCAAACTCTGATCTTGTCGGTGGAGCTACTCTTCCGCAGGAAATATTTCCAACCTAGCTCGAGAATCATCAACGTCTCCTCTGAGCTTACTAGGGGACTCCTCCCGAACCCGTAAGTCTTTACATTCTGACTCAACACCTCCAGTGCTTTGTTAACGTCCTCCTTACTTTCCCAGTGGTTTTGCCATCTACATTGCCACTAAGTGTGCAATAGAATCGTTGACCCGGTCATGGGCTGATGTATTTGGCAAGCATCCATCCATGCCTGGCACTACTGTCAACTCGCTTTTGGTAGGCCCTACAGACACAGAGGCGTTCCGAGGCGAGATGGGATCAAACAAAGAGTTCATTGATCGTGCCATTTCGATGCATGCCGTTGGGACGGGGCTTGGAACACCAGAAGACATAGCCAACGTCACTGGACTTCTGGTTAGCGAAAACGCGGGGTGGATTACAGGATCTGTGGTGGCTGCAAATGGTGGAAGCGCGAAAGTCCTATGAGCCTGATTTTCCCCGCCATCTGTTATTGAGGAAGAGCCTATGAGCTTAGTCATTCGTTTTGGGACATCTTGAGCTCAACATCATCGAGCTCAAATAGAGCACAGTCAATCCATTCCCTCATCAACTCCGGCCGATCTAACGCACGCTCCATATGTTTAATCCGGGTGTGCTGGTGTCTAGATAAAGCTGACTGGTTCAGTCACAACTGTGAAATTGTCACGTTGCATGAAAAGTACTGGTTACAGATGATGACCGGCGTCGGAGTCTCTTAGTATTCTTCTAGGGAAATGTATAAACGATCTAACTTTCTCTCTCTACTTGATCAGTATCTCGGCATGATTCTTGTCTCACAGCTTCGCTTCTCTCGACACTTCTGCCTGCGCCTGATCCCTCAGTCCCTTCCGCAATATCTTTCCGCTCTGCACGTAACCAGTTAGCCACAAAATCACACAGTACTCGACATTGATTCGTGCAGACTTACCGGATTCTTAGGGATAGCCTCGACAAACTTGACCCCGCCCGCTAATCTCTTATTCTTACTCACCTTCCCATCCATAAACGCCACGACGTCCTGCTCCGTCAACCCCTGCCCCTTCTCGCCCCTGACAACGTACGCCCGCGGCACTTCCTCGCCCTTTATCGTGACCCCCACGACGGCCGCATCCGCCAAACCCTCGTTCTCCAGCAGCAAGGCCTCGAGCTCGGCGGGGGCGACCTGGTTGCCCTTGACCTTGATCAGCTCCTTCTTGCGGTCGACGATCCACAAGAAGCCGTCGTCGTCGGCGTAGGCGATGTCGCCCGTCTTCAGCCAGCCGTCGGGCGTCAGCGTCTCGGCCGTGGCGGCGGGCTTGTTCCAGTAGCCCTTCATGACGTTGGGCGCGCGGATCCACAGCTCGCCGCGCTCCTTGCGCGGGAGCTCGGTGTCCGACGAGCCGTCGGCCGGCACGATCTTGGCTTCGGCGTTGGGCGCCAGCTCGCCGACGGAGCTGCTGTCGCTGCGCGCCGTCGGGTGCCAGCCCGTCGCCGTGCAGGTGATCTCGGTCATGCCCCAGCCCTGCTTGACGTTGACGCGGAGCCCGTCGGGCGACAGGCGGCGCTCGAGCTCGACGCACATCTCGCGGCTGAGCGGGGCGGCGCCGCAGCCGACGCGCTCGATGCTGGAGAGGTCGTAGTCGGCGACCGAGGGGTGCTTTGCCAGGGCGACAACGACGGGCGGCACGAGGGCGAGGTCGGTGATGCGGTGGCGTTGGATGCAGTCGAGCATGCGGGCGAAGTCGAACTTTTGCATGACGTACACGGGGATGCCGACCAGGGGCGCGTGTGCACAGAAAATGGTCTGGCCCATGGCGTGGTAGAAGGGCACGAAGGCCAGGTAGCGCGCACGGCTGGTGCGCTCCTTGAAGTCCGGGTCCATGCGTGCCCACGAGAGCGTCTGGTGCGTGTTGGCGACGTAGTTACGGTGTGTGATCTCGACGCCCTTGGGCACGCCCGTCGTTCCTGACGAGTAGTTTAGCACCACCGTCCGGTGCAAGTCGTCGGGCGCCGTCAGCTTCTGCCAGGCGAACCTGGCTCCTGCCTCGGGCGAGGCCAGCAGCGTGCTCCAATGCCGTACGCCGGTGCCGTCAACGCCCTTGCCCCTGGCGTCGAAGGTCGCGTAGCCGTCGTCGAAGGCGAAGATGCGGTCCTCGCCCATGCCGATGCTCCGCGCCGCCTCTAGGCCCGTCGCCATGCTCTGCTCCGAGCAGATCAAGAAGCGCGCGCCAGAGTCCTGCAGCTGGTAGGCTAGCTCGCGCGCCACGTACGTCGGGTTGGCGCCGGTGAAGATGCCGCCCGCCATGACGGTGCCGATCAGCACCACGGGGAAGAAGATGGTGTTGCCTGAGAAGAGCAGTAACCGGTCGCCCGGCTGGAAGCCTGCCGCCTGCAAGCCGGCCGCGAAGCGCTGCGTCCATAACCGGAAGTCTGGGAAGGTGAGGAAGTACTTTTCCGGGTGTATCGCGTCCAGAAATGCCTTGTGAGAGGGGAGAGAAGCTGTAGGAGATTGGAAGAGATAAGTGGACAGGTCGACTGCCGGGATGTCGGCCTGATAGCGGGATTTTATTGGCATTTTCTGTGAAGAGGTGATTGTCTTGGGTTTTGTTCCTGGAGATAGATTACGCAATGGTTCAGATCAGTGGAGAATGGTGGGAACAGTGGAGAAACGGGGGTTCGAGGGTTCGCAGGAGACACGGCAGAAAGGGAAAGTGACTGGGGCGCGGCAGGTAGACATGTTTAAGAAGCGGATACGGTGAGCTGAGTCGGGAGCAATATCCACGAATTGCCGGGACTTTCATAAAATCGGGTATTTGCTAGCGGCTGTGGAGGCGGGTCGTTGCCGAGCGGACGCCTCTTTGCGGGGATCGTGTGGAGTAGTGTGCTCTTGCCGTCTTGCTACCGAGGCTCGTCGAGTAGCCCCGCGCCAAGTCATGGCCTTGGACTCGTGCTGCCTCCAGCCAAGCATCCGGCCAGGACATGTTGCCCGGAGGCAAGAGGCTCCTTAATCCGCAAGCCACGATGCCGGCTGAGAACACAATGTCGGGGTGATGATGGCGCGAAGGGCAGCGGTGCATTCAACGGATCTGTGTAAGTCAGCGGTAAGAGTAGGATGCAGGTGCGCTATGCTGTGCACCGCTATGTGCAAGCTCGTCAGAAAAATCTTATTCAGGTCCGGATGACCAACGAGGCACGAGAGCTGCGAGGCCATTTAGCGTTTTGCCAATGATGGCTGCTTCGTACGAGCCTAAAGGATGCGGACGAGAGAGACTTCGGATGATGCGGATGCCAGATCATCGGATGAGAGTGTGATGAGCGGGCGAGAGGTTGTGCATGGCTTATATAGTACATGACGCTGTGCTGCTTACCGCTCGAACGAGACTTGGTCACGATGAGCGTCATCTTCTTGGGTGTATGAGCCGGCCGGCTGCATGCGCGGATGTTACCGTAACGGACGATATCGCGCTGGTGACCGTTTTGAGGAGAGGGGTTGGAGTTGTTGTGGATAGGTAGCTGCCTAAGCGAGCGTGTCGCAGCTTCGCCGTTTCACCTTGGCTGCACCTCGACCCCTTGCAAGAATTCTCCTGTGTGAAAGGTCAGACAAACGACGTCGGACCTTCTCTTTCTCTGCTTCTGAATCGCGCCTGCGCCGCGTCCGCAGCAAACCGTTTGCTCCTCCGCCTGCTCGCTCCATGGCCTTAGCGCATGCGTCCTAAGAGCCTCTCGGACGGGGTCGTGTGTCTGCACCAGCCGCTTGGTGTCAGTTCAGCCCAACTGCCTCGGCTCATTCCTGGAGCGCCAGAAGCGACGGCCATGAGCAGCGCGAAGAAAATGATGGGAAAGCGTGTTGTTTTTGCACCAAACACGCAAAAACATATAAACACCACGCCAAGGGTGTATAGATGAAGACCATCATGCCGTCTAGCGATAACCGAAATTGCGCTGGAGATCTCCCGCTTGAGGCTCTTTCCCACCACCACCAAGCTTAGCCGAGGCCTTGGCCTTCTCGTCCGCATCCAGCTCTCCAAGTTTACAATCTGATACCGCTGCGCCACTTGCTGCAAGACACATTCATGCGTTCACTCCACCACTAGCGCTGCAAACTCGGCGAACGACGCCGACCTCTCTAGCAGTGCCTCGGATCTTGATGTCCTCTAGCATGTCTGAATGGCCAAATTCTCACAATCCGTATGTTGAGACTCAGAGGCTGCCCTTCGAAACTGATCGTGTGGGGATTTCGCCTACATTTGGACACCACTGCGCTCCGCACCTGCGCCTCAGAGCCCGCCTTGGGTGGAGATCGACGGCCGGTAGAGCTTATTCGCATCCACTAGTCAAACATCCTCCTGCCTCTACACCATCCACCACCCTCGCGATGCTTACCTTGTTGAGACCATCGAGCGTGTTCTGGTTCGTCAGTTGACGTCTCATCCATCTCCACCTCTCACACGACTTCCATTCCCAGCTAGTATCACGGCTATCGTAGCCGCTCGGCCTGAGCCTTCCGCTGGCTTTCCAGGCTCTCTGGCTTACAGCATGGGCTGAGTAGAGACTATAGCTAAGCTTCCAACTTAAGCCTCCCAAGGCAGGTCAGAGGGATATAAAGGCCTCGTACCTTCTCCTCAAGAGACATCATCATCAGCATCACCACTTCTCAGCTTCTCATCAGCTTCACTCTAATTCTCCCTGCGCAGGTCGCTTACCACGGTCAACTTAATCCAGTCTTTCAGTAATATTTCCATTCCAAACCACTACCATCGTCAAGACACCACATTCCGTCCCATCAATCAATATGCGCTACTCAGCTGTTGTCCTCCTCACTGCCCTGGCGGCACACGCTACTGCTCATGGAGTCGTCACTGAGATCCAGGGCGCAAATGGTGTGAATATGCCTGGTCTTTCTGGTATGGCTCGAACGAACACGCATATCAGAACCCCCACTGATCTATTTCAGTCATCGATGGCACTCCTCGTGACTCTCCCAGCCCCGCATCAGGCGCCGAAGAAGACACTTCCATCATCCGTGACCGCGAGCTCGGTGGCAACAGGGCCAGTGCTCTCGGCCGCACCAAGGGCGGTGGCCCTGTCGACGCTGCTGCCGCCATCGCCAACTTCATGGGCAACGCCAACAGTGCCACCGCCACCGCCGCTACCAACAAGAAGCACAAGCGCGGTCTACTTTCGAACCTCCTCGGTGGTGGCGGCAACGGCGGCAATGGCAATGGCGGCGGCGCCACCGCTGAGGCCGACGGCACGAAGACGCAGGACGGCGCCGCCGAGAACGGCGTCTCCAAGGCGGCGGGCGCGGGCGCGACCTCCGGCCTGCCAACGTGCTCTGATGATGGCACCATCTCCGTGACATACCACCAGGTCAACCAGGACGGGGCGGGCCCGCTGACGGCCGACGTTGACCCTACATCGGGTGGCACTGACCCGGCCGCCTTCCAGAAGGCCGCCGTCACCCAGGACGTTCCCGGCTTCGCGCTTGGCCTGTCCGGCACTACGACCACCGACTTCCCTGTCAAGGTCCAGATGCCGCAGGGCATGACCTGCTCCGGCCAGGCTGGCGGTGCGCAGAACGTTTGCGTTGCTCGGATCCGGAATAACACACCTGCTGGTAAGTGATCACTTCTACAATGCGAGTCGGTCGTCTTAGCTACGCGTATGACTGACATACTACTCCTACTACCAGGTCCCTTCGGTGGCTCCGTGGCCTTCACGCAGAGCGCTGCCGCCAAGAAGCGTGCCATCGAGTACAACCTCCGCAAGCGTCACTTCACTCGTGGCACTTTCGGCAAGCTCTAAGTGCAGCAGGACGAATGGTATAACTCACTTCCTCCCTGGTGGATGGTAATGGATAATATGTTCTTGCCCTGTAACCCTATCCTGGGCAGAAGTTTCTTTGGTAATCGCGTTGGTTCTCTGGTAATTATGGTAGCGTGCTGGCCACGCAAGGGCTTGGAAAGAGGTGGTCAAGCAAGCATTTGGTATTGTAAATTGGTCTCCGTCATGTTTCTCTTTTTACTTTTGATTTGGAAGCTGGTGTATCGTTAATGCTGTTATGATGGTAAACTTAATCCCCACCTATACATTCTTTGAAAAAAAGGTTCCAGTACCCGCGATGAAGTATGTCTTGTGTGTGGTGCTTTGCCGGTCCTTAGTCTCGTAGCCGCAGATGCCGCACGTCTGCCTCCAACTGAACGTAGTAAAGGGGTTTTCGAAGCCATCCCCGCCAAAACAGTGGCATGGGTTGAAGTCAATAGACGAACGGCTTAGTCAGGCCATGGCCTACGCCTCAAGCCGCAGCTACTACTGACGTAGAGCGACGCTAAGAACTGTGAGAGCGGTAACTAGTACTAGTAAATTCCATGTTAGCTTCGTATCCAGGTCTCTTAATAGTCACTATCCATTGATTGGTCTCCAAGTGATTCTAGCAATTAACCCGATTGGTCAAGATGCTTAGAACGGCTACTGAGATGCTGTGCCTCATTGGCCACTGCTAGGTTAGTAGTTGGTCTACGACGGTGACCAGTCCCGAACATTAACGAAAGAAAGAGCAGTTCGTTCCGTCAACTTTCACGCCACCGACGTGATAATCACACGACCTTGATACATCGGCCGTATCTCCAGGCGAACTGGTCTTCCCCCCGGAGCAGCAACATTCCAGTTCACCATGGCGTGATCCAAACCTCACGGGTTCTAGACACCGATGGCAACGACCTCCATCGCCACGCTGCTCGGGAGAAGCCGTTCATCTTCAGCATCCTCCCCCAAGGGCAAATGCCAGATCACACGATGGGCCGAGATAACGGGGGGAACGGTTCCATCCCACTCCCGGTCCACACCATCGTGCTCAGGGTAATATAGAATACCACACAAAAGAGTAACAGCAACGGGGGGGGAAAACGTACGACACGTACGGATGCGTACGTGCTATATCCGCTAACCGATCATCTCTCGGTTATCACAATTCACAAATCTCAACGGCGCGTTGGCCCCGCCGGCGTTCGGTTCTCGGCCGTCGCCCCCGAAACGAAAGGCAGATTTGAGAAGGCCTAGTGTTTCCCCACCATCGAGAGATTAAACCGAACAAGGTGGTGTGCACACTCCGCTTTGTTGCCCGTCGCCGCCGCCGCAGCCCTGCTGCACTCGCCGGCCGGCCCACCCTGCCGCCTCCGCCGCAACTCACGCCGCACACGCCCGCCGCAGTCGTCAGAGCGGTCGATCTCCGATCTCCACCCGCGCGCGCGTGCCCGTGTCGGAGCGGCCCCGGAAGATGGGGGGCGGCGCCCACCATCCATCGCACGTGTTCCTGATGGATTTTTTTTTTAATCTTTTTCCATTCCCTCTCTTTGTCCAGCCGAGCCGGGCCGGCCACGCGGTGGCGGATGCGAGAGATCTCGGTTCTTCCTTCATCCTTCTTTTGTTGCTTTGCTTGGCTGGCGGTACCTACCTAAATCCGAAAGGTTGTATCGGAATTATCCGTTTGACTTTTTATTTCTCTCCTCTCCGTTTGCATGTGACACTTCGAAGCAGGCAAAGCTTGCGTAGTCTGTCACGTAAATCTGACTTGTCATGAATCAGTTCCTCATTCTGGCTGCCCACAGCAAGAGAGTGGGTGAGTGGGTGGTTGGATAGGCGGCGACGTAATGGGTGTATACCAGGGGCAGGCAGGCAGGCAGGTACCAAAAAGGCTTCCCCCGCACGTCATCGGTCCTTGCAGTAGCCTGTGAGCCAATCGATTGATTTCAATTTTTTTTCTCCAACATCTCCTCTTCCCCCCCTAGCCGTAGCGGCCGACGTTGCCACCGAGCCGGCCGGCTGATCGCGATGAGATTTGCGAAGCCGGGGGTCGCATCCGCCTGCGGGAAGAGGGGAAAAGAGGAAGAGGGGCAGAGCGGCTCGGAAAGCGCAAAAGCGCCACTGCAGTGACTATCTCTTCCCTCCCCAACCGGCAAGAGATGAAATGCGTGATGGAAACCATCCCAAACGCGGTATCGGCCCCTCTTGCAGCGCCGGGGCCACCAACAAAACATAAACATCCAACTTGCAGGGAGCGAGCAAGCAGATAGTAGTTGGTTTAGTTTGAGAGAGAGAAAGACCGAAAGTAAAAACAGGAGGACGCGCGATCGCTCGGCGAGGAAATGACAAGCGAGATCCCATGTTTCTGCCAACAACAGCTGCCCTGAGCCCGTCCCAAAACGATCGAATGTAGTGGGGCGATCGTGGGGTTTGCGATTTTAGGGCGAGCAGATGCGTGTGTCTGTGTGTAGGATTCTATCTTCTTTTCTATTGCCCTTTTGTTCATTCTCTGTACGTCTTCTTTGCTTTACCTGATCGAGCAAGGTTCTGGTGGGATGTCCCGTAGGAATCTTCTAAGATCTTTTTTGATCTTGCCCGAGCCGTGCCGCTTTCGGGCTTCGCATTTCTAGTTGTATTGGGAAATCCGCACGAGACGGAGAAAACAAAACGCTGGTAATCATGGGTGGCCGGATCCAATGCAAGATCCGGCTAAAGCACGGAACCAAAGACAGGCTTTCGAGTCAATGGAGAGCTCCGGAGGTAAAGGAAAAAAGGGACGACGTCTCACAAAAACCAGAAGCAATTTAAGAGAGAAACAAGCGCGTCATAAGAAGGGGGGCCGGGAGGTGTAAGAAAGCAGGAATAATAAATGCGAGAAAAAAATAGGCCACTGAAGGGCTTCCATATGAGGGCATTGCCTCGGCCGCTGTTCCGCACCAATTATTGCCAACAAGAGCTGGTGCTGTGCCCTAGCGGGGCGCAGCGGGCGCGCTGACCACCGAAACCCACGGTATCTTACTCTTGTTGCCCGTAGTTCTTGGACGTCCAGCCCCTCACGTCTGGTTAGTAGTGTCCCGCACGCCTGGCTCTCCCCTTCCCAAGCGTGCCAGCGGTGAGAAGGCGGAAATTGTCTGGACCCATCTCGGTTAGTAAGTAATCAGACGATTCTACTGCAGCTGCCTGGCGAAAAAAGTCTGTGAGTACAGAGAAAGAGAACTAGCTTGCCCACTGCGGTTCCGCTTAAGGCGTTTTTGGAAGACCTACCCCACCAAATGTCTCCCCCATCCAACTCGCCTATAGGGAGGCAGCCACAAGCTTCCTCGAAAATAATAGGGGGTTGATGAGACACATGCTGTGGGAATAGCCGAGGAAGCAAGAAAGGGCCGCTGTGTTCTTTGCTTTTTTCTTTTTTTCTCCCTTGGACCTCCGCATTGCCCATTTCAGGTAGCCTCGTCGTTGCTCCGCCCACTTACCGCCGTGTGCATGTAGCCGCCCGCCTGGGACCGGATCGCAAAAGAGCAAGAACAGGGTCCGGCGGCAAGGCGAGCCACGCACTCGCGCACACGCATGCGCCTGAGCGCGAGCTCTGAGCAGGGAGAATGATCTGCCAGGAGAGAAGAGACATGTAGTCCCACATCGGGATCACCGCGAATCTGACCAACTACTCTTGTTTTTGTCTCAAACAAGCAACCGACGGACGGAAGGGGTGAACGACACGCGACAAACACCGACAGACTGGTAGCAGGGACAAAGAAAAGCTCATGTGTGATTCCGGAAGGGCGGTGGTCATCTTTGACGCAACATGATGCATAACGGCGCTTCGGTACCCTACGCTGCATTAGGTGACGGACCTGGCTGCCCCGCTCACCAAAGGGCGAGGCAGCTTGTCAACCAGCTTCAAAGGGTTACCCTGCCCTGACCTGGTGCAACACGCGGCGTCGAAGACGAGGCGTACCGGCGGCCCTTCCGTCATGGGGCCCAGTTCCAGGGAACCAAAGGTGTTTTCACCCGGTTCTGGACAGTGCGTGCCGGGGTGGACGATGCACGAGAGGAGGGAGGCTTCAGAAGAGTGGATATGAGAGAGGGGAGGGGAAGGGGAAGAAAAGCAAAGAGCAACTTTGGTTTTTGGACGCCCAACGTCGCTCCCAAGCAAGGCGTGACGACGAGAAACGAGGCTGCAAGAGAGCGAAAAGAGAGAGGCAAAAAGAACGGAAAAGCTGAGAGTTTACATGAAGTCTGGCGGTGGTGACCGGAACAACCTCGCCAAGGTATCCTAACGCAGATCAGTCGGTCTTGGTCGCAGCAGACAAGGGAGGATCATGTTAGAAATCATGTCATGATGAGATACGGCTTTGCTTTTTCTTCGTTCCGCCCGCTGTTTAAGGGCGAAGCGGTGGAGGCGGTGGCTGCCGCGCCGGCTTCGAGGCTGGCGGACTCTCCAAATGCCGCCACGAATCAGAGACAGACGATCGGCGGGGGGAAAGCGGAACGGCGGCAGCCTGTAGGGATCGTGAGCGGCAAGTAGCGGGGCCCGCGGCGTTGGAACAAGGGGGCCCAGGCGCCAGCTCTGCGGCGGGCGCGCGGCGGACGGGGCGGACGAGGCAAACCGACTGTCGCCTTGCGGTGCCTGACATTGATGCTCCGTCGGTCGCATGCGTCACGCTCATGAAGGATACGCTGGGTCATCGTCTTGTCTTCCCATTCAACCTCCTCCATTCTCTGCCCGCCACACTACCTCGTAGATAGGTAAAAGAATAGGTTCAATAAAGTCGTACAAGAGAAGTCGGAAATATGCCTTCGGACAAGCCCAATCCCTGAAAGGAACAAGTGTCTCCGCCCAACGCCGATGCCAAAACTCAAGAGACTCCTGGGGCTGAGAGCGGCCTAGTAGCCGCCCATGCCATGCACGCGTTCGCAGAAATGAAAAGACAAACTCTAGGCCTGGGAAAGAGAAAGAGAGAGGGAAAAAAAAAGCAGACAGCGCGGATAAACAGCGTACATGCAGAAAGCCGTTACGGCGAGCCAATGCCCGCACCCCCGGGTCCAGAGTTGAAGCAGAAAGATCCGAAAACTGTAAAGACAAGCGAGCTCTGCCGTGTCCCTTACCATGAACCTTGCCGAAAAGCAATCTGACCACAGTTCGGTGTGCAAAGAAAAATGCAGGGGAAGAGACCAACTGAAGGACCGGCCGATGAGACAGCGTCGAAGAGAACGAACGAAATAAGGGTCTCTGACAAGGCGCCCGGATGCTCCTTCCGACCGCAATGCAAATCGCAAAAATAGCTGTGAATCTGTCGTCTGCCCGGACCATATGACGCACCACCCGAAGATCCCCTAGAAGAGACAAAATGCAGGTTATTTCTTCCTTGGACAACCTGGCGCCGCCCCCTCCCCCCAGGCGTTGTGAAACGCGTAATCTCCTGAATGAGTATGTCCTCGATCATCCTGGCGCCGATCCCTTTTTGCCGAAAACACAAGAAGTAGACATACATATCGAAAAGATGCGAGGTTTATGCGACGTTTTTGAGTCGGCCAGAGGGCTCCCGGCCGCGTGGGAATAAGCAATGCCGTGCTATCCGAAAAGCGCTGAGATCTGCGAGTCTCACGTCCCGATGCGGCGTCAACTCCGGCGGTGCAGCTTTTCCTTGCTGAAAGGTCGAAGACGGCCTCAGGCCGGCGGTGATCCTGGCCCGAGGGACTTCGGCCGCAAATTCGAGCTGCCGATAGGCGCCTTGTTGGCGCCCATTTTTCGTGTGAGCTTGGCGTAGTCTGGAGCGCATCAGCAGGTGTTCTGTTTGCTTTACGGCAATAGCTGTGAAACTTACGGAGACCGCAGGCGTTGCACAGGGTACGTGCGCCGTCTGGACCTCTCCGCCACTCTGGGGTTTCCGCCCGGTTGCAGCTGTGACAACGACCCGGGGGCGCCGCGCGCTGCGAGACATGTCAGCTTTCGCCATCACACTTGACCAGTCTCAGAAAGATACGCACCCCTCTGCGCTTCTTTGGGTCAGACCCTGCAAAGCCACCACCACCCTTCGGATCCTCTCCATACGGATTGTGGGCCTCTTCGGGTTCGTAGCCGTTTGCTGCCTTGAATCTGGGATCTTGTGCTTGTTCAGCCAGGTGCGCTTGCTGCGTAGTTAGTACCACCTCACGGATCCGTGCTAACGACTCCACGATCCGCTGGCTCTGCTTCATCAAGTCGTCAACTTCGTGGATCGCCGGTGTTGAGCCCAGGATAGGCCCTGCCCGCTGAGCATGGTGCGCCCGCTGGCCGTATATCCTCAGGAATTCGTTCAGGCGTCCGCTTCCCTCTGCGATCTGTCTCATTTTAGCGTCATGCTCAGGAATGGCGTCTGTTAACCACCTACCTCGTTGAGAGAAGCTTCGAAATCAAAGTTGTCGAGATGCCGCTTGACCGACTCTCCGTACAGCGCAGGCCCCGCATTCCTCCCGGCTCTTTTACTTTCCTCCGCCCGCCTGACTTCCGCTCCGTCGGACCTCCACGTGGGTGGATAGCCTCCTGATGCGGAATACGCTGCCGGAGCCGACGGAGGATAAGGAGGGTTGACTTGACTCGGAGGGGGCGGTGGCGGAGGAGCACTGTAGGGATATGCTGCAGGAGGATACGGATGATTATAGCCAAAAGGCTGTGGCTGTGGTTGCACCGGCGCAGCTTGCTGAGGTGTTTGTTCATATGCCGGAGACTGTTGCTGTGAATAAGGATACCCCGCGCTGAACGAAGAAGGTCTTGAGTTGTTTACGGGAGACGGCTCCGTCCGTAGCGGATGCAGAGTCGGCAGTTTGGGATTGTGAGTAGTTGGTAATGTCGGCCTCGGTGGATCCTGTGGTGCTTGAGAGTAAGGTTGAGGAGGCGGCTTCATGTATGGACTCCGGTCCGTTTTCTGCGAGGAAAAATCTTGAGAGAAGTGTCTCCTGGCAGAGTCCGGATGTGAAGTTGCCGAGGTTGGCGGAGGCTGGAAGTACTGGGAAGCGGGCGGCGGAGCCGTCGAGGTTGGGTGAGGCGGGTAGGGCATTGGCTGCTCGGATGCCAGCGCTTCGTGGATTGACGGTAACGACTGCCTCGCAGGCGGTTTTTGCTCCTTCTCATCTCCTGATGTGCGGCGGGACTCCGGGGGAGAAATGAGGCCTGCTAGGCTTGCTGGCGGTGCGCTGGCAGCGGGCGCGTGATGGCTGGCGTAGGGCGGGGGAGGGTTTGAGTAGGGAAACGACGGGCTGACCATGGCCGCGGCGGAATGCTTTCGCTGGAAATCCGGGTCGTCTCGTCTGCTCTTGTCGGCATCTATGGAAGATATTGAGGGCAAAATGGCGCTAGCAGCAGGTTAGATAGACTCTCGTCCACACATTGCGCCGGACAAACACTCACCTCTGCCGGCTGCCGGCTTCCATTGCTTCCATGCGGGATGGCAGCGTGGCCGGATCGACACGCTACCTGGCGTCCAACGGCGACGCGGACGCTCTCAGGCTCTGGGGGGTTGTGTCGCCCAACAGCTGTAGCTTCCCGCAAGCAGGTGACAGCGGCGGCGCGACCAGTTGCCCGTCACGCACGCGCTGGCGGTGATGTAATGCGTTGCCGGCTGGCGAACGCCGTTTTTAGGGTGGGCGAATGCTGGCGGCGGGGTGCGTGTGGGCGGACCGGCGAGGCGGGCGCTGGGTGCTGTGAAGAGAAGCCTGACGTAAGGCGAGACGGTGGAACGCGGCGAGGGCGAGCAACTCCAATGGCGGCGGGCTAGCGCGGTCGGTGACGGCGGGTCTGGCGAAGGTGGTCGGCGTCACTGGTCGCGCGCACAGCAGTATAGGTGGTGGTGGTGAGGTATCCCGTGATCGTGCGGGTGGGAGCGAGGACAGCAGTTTTAACGGCGTGCTGCAACGGGCATTACGGGGCGGAGGCGCTGGGATGGGAGGGGAAGACGGGGATATCTAGCTAGATGGCCGCAGCAGACGATAGATGCGATCGGAGATGACCCGCGACGCAGCAGGGCAGGGACTTGACGGGGAGTCGTATCGCTGCCCGTGGACGGCGGCAGGCACCCTGGCCGCGCGCGCGCTGGAGGCCGTTAGACTGCTGCTAATCGGATCTGTGCTGCGCAGGCCGGCCCTTGCAAAGCTTATGGGCGCCGCGGGCAGGCGACCAGGAGGGAGCGATGTGCGCGGCCGGCGTGGGTAGGGAATAAAGCGCCTAGCGGTGGTGATGTCGGCTCAGATTCGCCTCCGCCAAGCGCGGCGAGCAAGATCAGCGCGCAGAGCAGGATCTGGCTGCCCTGGACACGAGACACGGCCTTCTTCAGCGCGGCAGGGCCAGCGGCGCGTCACGGCGTCACCACTCCAAGTCGACATCATCACGATCCAGCAGCCCGCGCGGGCTGGCGTCGGCCGGCGCGCAGGGCTGCCGGTGCGCGCATCGCTGAGCGCTGGCGCCCCTTTCTCCACGCCGCGCCCCTTCTGCGGATGCGAGGCAAAGCGAGCGGCGTGCGGGCCCGAGGCCGTGGGACGAATCAAGTGGAGGCCGCCCACGGCTGATCGAGATCTGTCGCGGCAGAGCTAGGAGCCGCTCCCTGCGTGCGTGCCAGCGGCGGCGAAGGCAAGTGCCGGCGATTGCTGATTGAGCGCGTGTGGTGCCGCCGCTGCGTCTCCCAGATGCGATGCGATGCGCTGCCGAGATCTGAGCCTGAATCATCCGAGCGCGGCGGGGGGCGCGCCGTGACGCTGACGATGCCGATGAGCGCTGCGCGTGCTCCGGCCAGCGCGACCGCAACGAGCGCAACGCCCGACAGCAGGCACATCAGGCCACACGACAGCTTGGGCCCCCGGCCGATTGGCCCCGTCGCTGCTTCAACTTTCAAGCGAGTCCACGTTGTTGCGGGCGTGCCCACCCGCCCCAACGCTCCGGCCATCGCGCTGCTAGGGTGCCGCGACCCGCCTGTCATCGCGTTTGCTTGCTTCCGGCAGCGCCATAACGGCGTCGCAGACGAAGCCCCGATCCGCGCTATGGTGCATTCGCCTTCGAGATCAGATCCCGGCGCCTGGCGGATAGATACCCGTTATCGTGTCACGCTTTGCCTTTCCGAGGCGCAACATGGCCGCAATATTGGACGCACCGCCGCCCTGCATGCCGCTGGCCGGCCACATATGCACGATCCGACGCGACCAAGATTGGCTCACGCCGTAATTCGATCTGCGTCAGCGCTCCGCGGCCAGAGCTGATCTTCACGCCCGGTTTCACTGATCTGCTTTGGGCGGCCTCGCAGCCCAAGCCACTGCTCACCAGCTCCATCACGCGCGCTCCAAGCTGAGAGTGTTTTCATCAAATCTCACTGCCCCCGCCGGCTATTCGCGCAGCAGCATGTGATGGCCCGCCGGCTCGACCCTTCCTCCCGCTCAGACAAAACGCTGCGTGTTTGGCACCCAAGACCCTGAATAAACCGCCAGCCTAGCCGCAAGCAGCTACTCTGCATCTGATGCGATCGTGCATCTGTCGCTGCGTCCTGTCCGACCAGCGCGCGCCGTCTCTGTGCGCCCCAGCCCCGCCATCGTGTCCGACAGCGCACGCCGCGGTGGAGACACTTGGCTTCCTTCCAGCGCTGCGGCGCGCGGGCAACGGACTGCGGGAGGCGGGCACCCAACGCGGCGGGGAGGGGAAAGGGGTTCTCAGCCTGCAGCGCTCCGATTCGAGTGCTTGCCGCTTTGGACGACCAGCCTTGTTGGCAGCTGCAGATCCCCGCATTCGGGTCGCCCGTTCGGGTCGGGAGCCCACCACGCAGCCTGCTCTCGCTGCGCAACTGCCGCGTTCGAGGGGTCCACGCTAGCCGCCGCCGTTGAGCCTTCTCGAACCAGGCCCGCGCACGGCTGCGCACTGTTTGATGAAAAGCCTCTTCCCCATCCGCCGAAGCGCGCCCGGCGATTTGCATCGACCAACGAGAACCGACTCATTTTCGCCCAGCGCGAATGCTTGTCCTGGCGCCAGAGAACGTGGCGGTAAGGTGCAGCCGGAGCCAATTGGCACATCACGACCCAGATCTCGAACCCTGAAGCCCCTGACGGCTCCGCCATCAGACGGACTGACGGCACCGCGTGCCGCAAATCGCCCCATTGCCATTATTCAGAGCTGAAGCACCTGCCAACCGCACCCCGGCCCTGACTCGATCTGTCAACCGCCCGTAAGGCTGTTGTTCGCTGTTGCGTTCCTCGTGCTCGGGAACATCGCGAATCGACCAACGAACAAGGGCCTTCCCTGCCGCATCGCCGACTATTCATAAGCTTACTGCTTAGGGCGCGACCATGACACATGAGCGGGCAGCGAACCTCTCGGCCTGGCCCCACGCCGTCCTATTGCCTATAGCGTCACTCTGCTATCGTCCAGGTTCCTGGCACTGTCTCAAATTTTGAATGGCTACTGCTGCGTCAAAACCACCGCTGCAATTCCGGTTCTGCCTATCTTCATCGGCCCCCCTGGAGGACAGGTTTGGCCCGCTGGAGCCAGCTGTCAGACGGGCCGCTTCGGCAGGAAGTAACATCATCTGCACCCGTCCGGCCGACATTGGACACGCACCTCACGATCAGACCGCGGGGGCCAATGTCTCTGATGGCGGCCTCCAGCATGGGCGAGGAGCGCCTCTGCCGCTCTGACGCAGTGCGCACTAAACTCTATCTCATTATGCCGGAAATAACTCGTGCAAGCTCAGGAGTGACCGGCGATGACGCTCCCCCCTTCACCACGACGCCCACCCGGCGGATCCGGGGGGGAACCCTGACGAATCGCGGAAGACTTTCCGATCCGCTCGATCCGCCTTGCAAGGCAACGCTGAGCAGCACACCTCTGTTGGGGCCCCTCTGAGTTCCTGCCTTGTTGCAGACACGCCGCGTCGGCGTTTCCGTCAGATACGAGATCTGGGGCTGGAGCAGAGTCGACCGCATGCCTCGACCCGGACCGATCCACCGACGCACTCTTCATGCAACGCTCGTTAACGGGAGAACCGCATCATGAAGCACCGGCGGCAACCAATCAGCTGCCAAATTGCCCTAAACTTGATGTACAGCCGAGCCGTCTCCGCGTCTTTTGACACTGACAGGCACGCGAGTAAGGTTTGCTGCCGTCGACATTATTGCCACTTGGGAAGCAATCGGACGATATGCGCTAACCAAGCTTCACGTGGGTTCCTTGCGCTACCAACAGCGAACGCTCCCTCCGACCAACCAGACGTCGAAGAAAACCAGTTCTCACGAGCTACTAGATGAACGTTACAACGGCGCTACAGCGCGCTCGATCCGTGGAGCGCCCAGTCGTGTGCGGCGCCCGCTTCAACTACTCCACCTGCTGTCAATTGTCCGCGTGGCTGTTGCGCAGCAGCACGCACGAACCTGCGCCGTTCTCTAAAGATACATCTCTCGATCGTTCCACGCACGGCTTGCTGCTGCCAGGCTTGCATCTCACGTGGGCGCCGAAACCAGAAGAATGAGTGGAGATTCGCTATGGTCCAACCATCCCTCCAGCGGCCGCCCGCCGAGTATCACAACGCCCGCAGGATAATACCAACTGCCACCACTTTACGCCCGTACGGCTGGAACGCAATATCTGTGGACGGAGAACCTCGCACGTGTCGTAGATGCCCTTGCCTTCCTTTCACGCCTGTAAGACAGGCGGCGCTTTACGCGAGACCGTCGCCCGTCTGCTTGCAGTTCTCTTTTGACCTCATTCGCAGTTATTCCAAGGAAGTGCTACTCAGGATCAGCCCACTGTACGCAAGACATCTCACGATCGGGTCACAACCTTGTCACATTCCTTTTTCTCCAGCCCAGACAGCAGGGGAAAATAGCCGACCGAGTGAGATTCGGTACTCCACAACCGACATCGTCATTGCACAGCAGGTGTCAGAAGGGCCTGCCACCCGGGGCACTGCGGAACAGCATCGGCAAGGGCGACGTCTGTTGATACCCACCATAGCTGCTACTGTTCAGGCGGTGCTCCGGGCCTCGACAAGTTCAGACTCGAGTAAGTGTGCATTAATTGGGCAAAGGTCGAGAGAAGGGGGAGCACGCCAGCACACCAGCTAGGCAACCCATCTGGATGACCAATCCGGTCCGTACGAAAGGCGCAGCTGGCGCCAAAACCGGAACGGCATACTTTGAATGAGATAGATCTCATATATGCACGTTTCCCTGCCTGCGTTACCCGCCCGCCCCTCCGCCCGCCTGCCAACCTGCAGATATGTGGCGAAATATATTCTCGGGGCCACGTGTCGTCCTCGAGTGAAACATTGGCAGGCAGGCATTTTTGAGTCCGTCATGGGGTGATTCCCAACGGCGTGGCTTGCTTAAGGGAAGCGACGGATGGTAAGAAGTAGGAAGGGGGGCGCAGGATTACTGCAGCTGCATCGGCGGCGGAGCGCGGGACAGCAGACCGTCAAGCATGCATGCTCCCGAGTTCGGCGCGCGGCGCATATGTACGATGTACCTACCTATGCTGCCGTGCATCTTGCTTCTCCCCGAAGCTTTTTGACGCAGATGACAACAGATTGGCAGCAACAAGCCTACGCCAACGCAAGGTGAGTTCGTGGCCTCCCTGCTCCCTCCCCGCTTATCGTTTTTGTGTGACCGCACCTTCGGCTGTGGGATAATTTGGAATGTTTCCTTGCGCGCCTCGTGGGCGTCGGGTCGTATCCGAAGGTGCACCGCACTTGGTCCAAATTCCGATATATGCACAGGCCGTCCCCCACGAAAGCATCTTGTGGACAACATCATAATCTCCTCGAATTTACTTTATTGGGGCGAGTCTGCGCAACCATCGTCTCTGCTCGAGTCGTACCACTAGCTGCATACATGGATGCTGTTTGCATGAACGAAACAACGTCAGAGGGACCGAAGGACCGACTCCACGCCAATAGTGCGAAGGATCGCTATACAGCATGTTGCCAAGGATCATCAAGTCCCGCATTTACTCTTATCAGGATGAATACACGATCAGATCCCATCAAGCGGTGTGTAAGAGGTTACGCAAAGGCACATGCGGAGGTCTAGTGAAGCCATCGAGTTGCGAGATCGAAAAATTCTCCTGAGCGCCATACGGCCCATTCCCGACGCAGTGGGGAGGATCAAGAGTCATTGAACCGTTTTTCGGACTACTGTAAGATCCTTTGACGGCTCCTGTGTACCATGCTCCACCCGATGTGGACAGGCCTTGGAATCTCACTGCCCTACAAGGGAGCGCTGAGGCCACACCGTTGTGGACAACGCAGGGACTCGTGATGGGGCAGGCTCACTTACCAGACGGTCGGGTCGCGCCCGCTCTTCGTAAGATCCCGATTCCGCGGCGGAGGGGTGCTGGAGAGAAGATGCGAGATGGACGGACGCGTGTGGCCGGTTGCTGCGCCGCACCCTCTGGCTGACGTGGTAAGGCTTCGTGCTCATCACATCTGCATCGACCCACTCGGCAGGGAAGAAAAATTCCCTACGGCAATACGTATCGAATATGGAGCAGTCAACGGTTGGTAGGCGAGCAGACTCGCCAAAAACTTCACAATTTGCGGCACAGGCTCGACGCTCGACAGCCGCTGAAATTACGGGAGCCCCAGTCCGAGGAGACGTACAGCAGCTTCTGGGAGCAGGCTTGCATGTGAAGTCATGCTTTCGGCCGGCGCAGGCCCGAATTACGGTGGGCTCATTCCACGATCGTACGCACTAGCTATTTTATGATGGCAGTTGACGTGTGGGAGTCTCTGGCAATGCGTCAAGATTCTGCTCAACAGGACACCGGCCACATTTCTATAATCGTTGGAGATTATAGGATCATGGGTGGTCGGTTCCCTTCGCCCGGATGAGCGCCGCGTGCATGACAACAGTGGACCCCAGATGCGAGAATCCGGGCGCTTCCAGCGGCGACGAGGACGGCGGCGGCGGACTCGCGGCCGGCGTGGTTGAGAATGCGGCGCGTGTTTCTGACAGGCGGTCGTCCTGGGGCTTTCACTGCCCGTGCGGCCGGCCGGAGACGCCGCGGGCTGGCATCGTAAGGTCTTGGGACGATCGCTTCTAAGCCAAGCAGGAGAGCATCGTATCACAACGGGTGATTGGGGAAAAGAGTCCGGCACGGCAAGACCAACCGCATCTTGAATGCAGATCGTGCGGCTGGGGCTCGGCAAGATGGATTGATCATCAGTCGTCGTCCGTCCGGGCGGAGTCACTGTCACGATGGGTCAGTCGACAGCGTTTCCCGGCTGGGTTTGGCTTAAGGGGCGCAGGTGGTGAAGTCTGACACGGCCGTGGATGGAGTTCGACAGTGGCATGAGGGGAGCGGCACTGAGGCTCGCGTCGGCGGACGCGGCCTGCTTTTGTATGCTGCGTCCGGCGCGGTGCCACGGCGTGCAAAGGCGATGGTGGTGCATGCAGGCGGGCGAGTGGCGACTCTCATCTACATGCGACAGGCGTCACCAGACTCTGGCGCAGGGCTGCTGTGCGATGCGGAGCCGGCTGGTTCGGCAGCGTTCGAGAATGCGCAGAGAACCGTGAGACAGCGGAGCGTCGCGGCTGGCTCGGGGCTAGCGTTCGCTAGGCACCCAGCGCGCGCGGCCGGCCTCGGCGGTGCCTGGAGCAGCGCCAGCAGCAGCGCGCGCTGTTTGGCCGCGAGTGCAGGCAGCTAGCATCGCCATCTCGCAGCGTTGCGCCGTCAGATGGGCGGCGCCGTGGCTCGCACCGCGGCCCCGTGTTGCGGGCTGCGCTGGTGTGGCGTGGCTGCGGTGCTCGCCGGGCGCTGCGAATGGCAACGCAGGCGAGCGCCTAATGCGCGCAACCCTTGGCCGGCGCAGGCGCCACCAAGCAGGTGGTCTGATTATCCGACCTCCATCATACGACTTTCATCTTCTCCTCTCAATCATCGCTCCCAACGGCGCAGGCGACACGCTCTCCCCTGCGCTTCCCACCAGTCCCAGCGCGCATTCTCGAGCGAACCCTGGCCCACGCCGGCCCTTTGCGCACCGGCCGTCCTTCCGCGACACAGTCTCCCGTGAGTGCAGCCCCGGTTGTATCGTGAACCCTGGCCTCGCGATGGGGACGTCTGACCGACCGCTGACTCTGTTGCGTGCCAGGCCCCGACCCTCTCCGCACCCTCCTGCCGCCAGCCGTCAGCTCATGTCATGTCGTGACCCTGATCTCTTTCGTCTTTGGTAAGACCTCTGTTTGGCAGCTCTCTCTTTCAGCCTCATCTCTCGTGGCTCGCACCTGCCCTGCGCCTAGCAACCCCTCCCCCCTCGGCGCGAGCCAGCCACGCTCTACACTTTCCAGCAGCATGGCTTCGAACGAGCTAAACGGCGCTCTAGATGACGCGCTGGCGCTCGAGAAGGTCGCCGTACGTTCTATGCTGTAGCCATGCACCATCTTGCTGTCTCTAAGGCGGGGCTAACCGCCGGATCGGCGTCGCAGGTTGGACCTTACTGTGTGTTCGACGACTTCAGACCCACGACGAGCCCGTCGGAAGAGCAATCGCGTCCTACAACCCCGTTAGAGTCTGGGGTTAACATGGAGGATCCGATGATGACCACTGAATTCCCCTTCGGCCCTGGTGCGCGGGCGCCGTGGCTGGGGTCTGGTGCCGAAGACCTGTCGCTGGTGCAATCTAGCGATTCGTTCCCGCAGGGCAACTGGGAGGAGTGGATGCGCTGGGATCCCAATGCGCAGACACAGAACCAGCCCGCGCAGGATATAGACGGCCCAGGTCCCGTCCACTACCTCAAGCCCGAAGCCAAGTCGCCCCACGACTCCCACTCGCTATCCCGACCGCAAATGACCAACATCCCTTTCACCTTCGGCGAGGGTATCGAGAACCCTCCCGCCTTTCACTTCAACCAAAACAACTCTCCCTCCGTGACCGAGCCTCAGCAGAACGCCTCATACTTCTCGTCCGACAATCCCGTCTGGAACAATAACGCCGCTCTCGACCAGGCCGACAACGGTCTCTTCTCTCCGCTCTCTATCGACCAGCAACAAATGCAATCGCAATCTGTCCCTCACCCTCCCCACTCAACACCTTCGCTCCATCACAGCCCAAGCTCTGTCAATTCCGGCCCGGATCCCAAGACGAGCTCCTCGTCGCAGCAATCGTCGCCCGAGCCCGTCATGTCTTCCGTCACAAAGAAGCGGAAGTCGTCGACGGAGGACGACAGCAGCACTGATCAGAAATCAAACAAGCAACCCCCCGTCAAAAAGACTGCACACAACATGATCGAAAAGCGATATCGGACCAATCTTAACGACAAGATTGCTGCACTGCGTGACAGCGTGCCCAGCCTTCGAGTCATGTCGCGTGCAAATAACGGCAATGGCGACGAGGAAGACGATCCCGAGGACCTGGAGGGCCTTACGCCCGCCCACAAACTCAACAAAGCAACCGTTCTCTCCAAGGCGACCGAGTACATTCGTCACCTGGAGAAGCGGAACAAGCGTCTTAACGAAGAGGTCGACACTCTCAAGGCACGATTGGAATCATACGACAAATTCGCCATGATGACTCCAAATCCGATGGCGCAGGCTGTTGGAACTCCCGATGGCATGCGATTTCAAGAAGATCCTTTCGCTGCTGCTGCCGCTCGCGGACAGCCTGTCACCCAGGCTCAAGGGATGATTCCCGTCCCCGAGAGCATGACGAACCTTCAGGCAATGGCATCGCAGCCGCACTACGCAAGCCAGCAGAACGGCTACCCTATGTACACAACTGCCCCCGGAAGGCCCGGAATGAACGCCCAGCAGCACATGGTCAACGGCCGTAGAGGAAACAGCATGATGAACAAGCTGATGGTCGGGTCCCTCGCTGGTCTCATGATTGTTGAGGGCTGGAGAGAGCGTGAGGAAAGTGGGGAAAATCCCGAGGGTCGGGGCCTGTTCGCCTTACCCCTCACGCTCTTCGGACGCTACGGTACCGCCTTGGTACCACAATTTGCTACCCACAGCCTGTCCGCTCTTTATCGCTCCCTTCCGTTGCTCAAACTCTTCCTTGTTCTCGCCGCCGTCGTCTACTTGGTCATTCCGGTCATCGATCCCAAGTCCAAGCCCAAGAAGAAGGCAATTCCGTCGATCAAGCTGCAGCCTGCCCCGTCGCCTGCATCTCCCGTCGAGGTTCGTCGCAAGGCTTGGTTGACTGCCATTCAGACGGTCTGGGTTCCGAGGCATAATTTCTTCCTCGAAGCCGCGGCCGTGTGTATCAAAGCCGTCAAGCTCAGCTTGAGGAATGTTGTCGGCTGGGATGGATACGCTTACGTCACCGGAACGACCAAGGATCACGAAGTCGCTCGCGTCAAGGCATGGGAGATCGCGTTGGATGCACAACTCACCGGCGGCGATGCCGAAATCAGCAAGGGTAGGTTGATCTTGACGATCATGGCCTCCGGTACCCTTCCGAACACCCCGGCACGCCTTATGCTTAAGGCAATGCACATTCGCATTCTGCTTTGGGAGATCGCCAATGCGGGTTACGGTTCGTGGTACATGTTTGAAGAGATCAGCGCCAAGCTGGCTCGAAAGTTCTGGAACAAGGCACGTAACCACCAAAAGGCTTTGCTTCGATCCGGCGAAGAGTCCGAGAAGCTTCCGGATCATCTGGCTGCACTACTGGATCTCGAATGTAGTGATGTCATGGTGGACAGGATTGTGCAACGTGCGTACAACCTCGCCTGGAACAAACCGAGTGCGCAGAACACCGAGTCCGATGAAGCCATGGACAGCGTTGTCGAAGATTTTGCAATCTCTTCGCCATTGGATGCTCTCGCCGCCTGGTTCTCGAGCTACGCGCTGAACCGGGCACTCGCCGGTTACCTCGAAGCCAATGCCTCGTCTGTTACGGACGAAGTCAGGGCCGATCTGAACCTCGCCGCTCGCACTGCGCCTCCCAACTCCGTCTCCCAGGTCAGAGCACTCGTTGCAAAGTCAATTCTCTTCGAGGAGGATCGCAGCGGGAGCATCATCGCCGCGTTTGATTCTCTCCCTTCGCAGCCCCACATTCCCGCGCTCAAGAACAAGGTCAACTCTCCCAGGGCTTTGCTTATGAACGTGGTCGGCGAGGCCCACATCGCCGCTGACGTCCGCAAGTCTCTCACGCTGGTCAAGTGCCTCTCCCTCGCAGAGACATTCGTCGCGACCAGCAGTGACGAGGCTCGGGTGCGTGCAACATTCGTTGTGAACAACACCTACCTGCCCGAGGGTTCCCTCACCCTCCTTAGCTTCATTGCCGCTTACAAGGTCCTGAAAATCTTCTCAGCCGAGGACAAGCTGCTCGCGGAGTCGCGGCAGGGGTTGGAGCGTATTGCAAGCTCGATGCGTGTCTGGATCGGCCGTGAGGCTGGACGACGCAGTGGTTTGAGCACGAAGACCAAGAGCAGAATTGTCGAGGCATGCCTCAGTGTCAGCAAGATGCTTGTTGGCATGCAAGAGAGCAGCAGCGACGAGGGAGATGCTGGATATGCCAGCCAGAGCGATGTGGAGGGTGAGGCCAGAACGGTCTCTTCATGATTTGAGTTCGATTCTTTCATGGCGTTAGGATGGCTCTCTGGAGCATTGGAAGAGACAGTAACGAATTATCCAGACCACTTATGGTTTAGGAGTGGGTAACGTATTTGGCTTCGGCGTTTGGGATTCTCACGGCGGAGACCTTGAACAAAAGAAAAGCGGTCGACTTCAGTGTACGACTACGCTCCACCCGGTTTACCTCTTTTGCTCGGCTGGCGATTTCGAGCACGATCCACTCGACTCCCGACGTGGACTGATTTTTTGAACGATACCCAGCACCGCTGCTGCGTCTATCGCTTTGTACATGATATGTTCTTGCACACTGGAACTGCTTTAATCGCTAAGGCGCCTCGTCGGAGTACGTCGCGTTTGTTGATGTTTTTACGTGTTTATGGAGTTCCCAAGCAACCGTAGATGTCGGCGTAATTAGTTTAGCTATTATACATAGCCATTTTCTTCAGCTACGATGCCGCTAGGCTACACCGGGTACGGAAGAATCAATGTTACTCCTCTCTGGACTCAATCACACCTCAAACAAGATCCACAAATGCACGACTGTGCCAAATATAGCCCCACGTGCGATGAGACAGGGACTTGGAATCGCTGCTGCTGCTGCCACGACATGGGGAAGGGCAATGACGGTGGCTACAGCCCTATGCACCCATGCAAAGCTAGACGGGACGGCCACTTTTGTGCCTCGGCATTCGGGAAGCTTTCCCACCCCAGATCTTGCCCCAAGCTCCCCCTCACTCGCCCATATCTCTACGTACCCCACAATTACTTGTTTACGATGCCTCTTTGCACCGCATCGCAACTCTCTGCGGTTCTCTTCAGCAAACCTGCGCCTCCCCATCACTCGCCAACATGACCGCGACAAGCCCATCGGCGCCGCCGAAACGGCCCAAAGCTCTCCTCTTTGACATCGGCGGCGTTTGCGTAAGTATCTCTACTTTCCTCGCATCATGATCGCATTGGGAATTGCACGGATGTTCGAACCTCCATCCCGGAGAGCAAGAGATCCTAGCATTACATGTACAAATGGGTCGATTCAAATCTGACGCCAACCCACACATGCAGGTCGTCTCCCCCTTCCAAGCCATCCTCGACTACGAGCGCGCGCACGGCATCCCCGTCGGCTGGATCAACACGGCCATTTCGGCCGCGGCACCGGCGGGCGCGTGGCAGCGCGTCGAGCGCGGCGAGGTGACGCTGGACGACGCCTTCTTCGCGGAATTTGCGGAGGACCTGGCGGCGCCGGGTGCGTGGAAGGCGTTTTGGGAGAAGAAGAAGGGAAAGGAAGGGCAGGTACCGCCGCCGCCGAGAGTGGATGCGAAAGCCCTGTTTTGGGAGATGATGCGCGTCAGCCGGGCGCCGGATAGGTGGATGTGGCCGGCGTTGGGGAAGCTGGGGCGGGTCGCGAGGGACGAGGGAGGGTTCGTGCTCGGGGCGCTGAGCAACACGGTGGTTTTTCCCGAGGGTGTGGTGGATGAGAGGGGCGCGGTGTTCGAGAGCGGGTTGAGGCTGGTGGGGCCGGATGGGAAGGTCGAGGTGGGCGATGTGAGCGCCGCGTTTGACGTTTTCATCAGCTCGGCGCACGTTGGCTTGAGGAAGCCGGATCGGAGGATTTACGAGATGGCGGTCAAATTGCTGGATGAAGCGGCGACGACGAGGGGCGTGCAGGGCGGCGTTCAGGCGGGCGATGTGCTCTTTCTCGATGACATTGGGCAAAATTTAAAGGCTGCGAGAGAGGTGGGGATGAGGACATTGAAGGTCGATCTGGGGAAGAGCTGGAAGGCAGTGAAGGAGCTGGAAGGGACCATGGGGTTGACCCTGCTGGAAGAGGAGGTGCCTAGTGAGAAAGCCAAGCTATAGATCAGGTCGCGATTGGTCGAAAGACAAGGTATAGAAGGGCCTAGAGCAGCGGGCGGGTAAGACTTCAAGATGGCATGGCATTCAAGACAACGGTCCCGCTACTTCGCGAAACATTCATTCTCCCTGAACATTCTGGCTGTCCCAACCCCTCCCGTCGATACTGATAACTTGCTATACAGCCACTCTGCCACAAGGTCACAAGGACCTGCTGTGCCGCATGCCGGTATGACTGGTCACATCGAAACGTCCGCCCCGCTTGGCAATTGACAGGGCTATGATGAACAGAAAAAGCAAATCCTAAAGGCCCCTTAAACACCGCAATCCTGAGGGGCCGTTTGATGCCGATCGACCAATACCAGGCAGAAGCGGATCAAGACTGCCACCCACCACCCTCACCGCCGTTTCTTACAGTACAGCCATGCTGCATAATGCATGCTCCTCTTTAAGACCTTGGGCCCGGGATATTGCTTGGAACAACACCAAGGCCTTGCTTTGCCAGCTACCGCAATATGCAGGGTCCCGGTTAGGTAACCGAAGTGACGATCTAGACGTAGTTCGATGGGCGGGAAGTGGGTGGATACGCCTAGACATGGGTATCACGTGCTGACGCGCGACGTGTGTGAGTGCGGGTGCTTGTAGCGCTGTCGCGTCGTCGCAGCGGGAAGGCGCGTCCGGGTGGGAGTCGCCGAAACGGAAGGCACATGTCCAGGCAGTGTATTTAAACCCTTCGTCCCCATCTCTGTCCTTCCCTCCTCAAGTCTGCTCCAACACCCGCCTCGCCACCATGGCTCGCTCGATGCGGCCAGACCCGCGTCGCAATGCCCCGCTCGTGGCCAACGCCCAACCTGGTCCATCCAACGGCCCGCTTGGCCGTCATTTCAACAACATTAGTACGCAACAGACTACACACTCCTCCCAACGGATGACTATAGCACCTATCACGGGCCCTAAGGGTCGATCCATCTTCGGCTCAGCACCTCACCCTGTAAACGCCGCCAACCACAGGCTTAATGGCACCATCCCCGTCAGTGAATCGCTAAAGGTGGACAGCATCAGTAAAACCGGCCAACCCCCCCAGGCTTTAGACGATCGTCCCGTGACAATTGCGTTCGGCCCACCAGAGTGCCCTGATCAGAACATCATGCCCTCGTCGATGACTTCGAAGCTTCCCAAGGCCGTCCTGCACGCCATCATGAAATCCACCAGCAAGGAACAGTCGGATCTAGGAAAGAATGGTGTCTTGATTTGCTTCACATCCCCCAAGTGGTGCAAGAACCTCATCAGGGTCCACCAGTATCTTGAGAGTGGTGAATACGCCCCGTGGGACCAGGAGATGCCACTGGAAATCGTTGGCGGGTTCGAAAGCGTTCGTGCTTGGGATCCCGAATGGATGGCAAGCGCAGTGGATATCGACTATGTCGAAACAACAGACAAGACACACAAGCTCTTCTTGGAGGAGCTTACACTCTACAACTGGGCGTGTTTCACGCATTACTATGCGTTGAGGAAGCACTCTCTCGAGAAGCTGCAGAACCGATTTCCAATCCTGGCCCGCGAGGCTCTTGCCTTGGTGGATTTCCTCTGTCCAGAAACCAATGACATCCCAGCAGACGAGGACATGCAACAGTTCACCAGAGAGGCGGTCGCGAAGAACAAGAAGACGATGGTACTGCTGCCTAAATTTAGGGAAACGTTCCAGAAGGCTCTCCGGAACAACCTCCCTGCAATACTTCTCGAAGAAGTCCAGCATGATCTCGTAGACTTTCTCCGCAATGAGGAAACACCTTCAGGTTTGGTCCATATTCCCGAATGATAAGATGTATGGAGGCACTGACTACGCATAGAGAACACTCAACAAGATCCAGCTCTACACCCACTTCTCGACTCCTACACTCTGGAGAATCTCATCAACCGTGGTGCTCTTTGCAAGGCCATACAGAGAGGATATGGCACTCTCCTCCCTGCGGAGCAAGACAAATTCGGAAGACTTCTGCGCAATGAGAAATTCCGGTTCGTCAAGGGCGAATTGCTCGTAATTAGGTCCAACTGCCAAACTTTCAATCCGTCATTTAATGTTGTGGTTGAAAACCTACGGGGAGAGCAAGGCGACATGCTCAGAGAACTGCTTCAGCCCTTGGATCTATATCCCAACAATGGTAGCCCAGCTGGTAATGGCGCTGTCGCCCTTCCTGACGTTACCCAGGTCCCCACTGGACCTAGGTTCACACGCGCGGCGCCTTCACCCAAGATGCAAATCAAAACGGAGCCCCCTCGCTCTTCACTCACCATTCGCGGTAGATCTCACGTTCGCAGCCGCTCTCCAGAGGACAAGGGCCGTAAACACCGTCTTAGCCGTAGCCGTAGTCGCAGTGGCGACCGTCGCGACCGTCGCCATTTCTCGGATCACTGCCAGAATCCGTATGGCCGCCGTTGAGGCTGGAGTTTGCTCTGCTACATCGACTTGTCCAGGACATAGGTGGAACTTTACGATGATTTTTCTGTTATGCTGTTTATTCGATCTTCGACTGTTCCGACAGCATGGGTGTCATTTCTACCGGCATGATGATACCCATAGGGAACCGTGATCCAGTAGTGGGACAGTGAGTCCAAAAATAGCGGGTTCCTCACATAGTACAATCTCAAAAGTTTCCGTAGCAATATGCGCTTGTACTCGTGCTGTACGATTGATCTTTGCAGACAAGGGTATCGCATACCTATCGTCCTAGATAATGAAAAGGAAGCGAAAAAAAGGAAGAACGTAGCCCAGGCGCTGAACAGCCCCCTCTCCGATAGTCATACACGGTCATTTTTTTGTTCCAGAAAAAAAAATCCCGTTTTACACATCCACAACGCCGCCCATGCCGACCCTCATGTCCACGACATCGACCCTCCAGCCGCGGAAATTCTCCAGCCCCCTCTTGACCTCCTTGACGCGCTCGATGCGGTTCCGCGCCTCCTCCTCCTGGGCGAGGCGGAACGCGTCCTCGTCGAAGGCGAAGTCGTCCTCCTCGTCGTCGTCGTTGAGCAGGCCGATGCTCTGCTTGCGCGGGGGGCCGCCGCGAGCCGTGTTGGAGGAGCTGCGGCGCGGCGTGGAGCCGGTGAAGGCGCTGATGCCGCTGTTGATGACGTCCTGGAACGAAGAGCCGCCGCCGTGGTGGCCGCCGCCGCCGGCGCGGTGCGACTGGCTGGGGCCGCGGGAGAGGCTGGTGGCGCTGGACAGGTCGACGTCGTCGAAGCCGCTGCCGCCGCCGCCACCACCCTCGTCCATGCCGGGCTGCATGGCGGCGCGGTGGTCGCGCCAGATGCCGCGGCGCAGGTCGGTGTTTTCCTCCTCGAGCGCGTGGATGCGGGCGCGCAGCTTGGAGCGCTCCTCGTCTTCCAGCTCGTCCAGGCCGTCCTCGGCGCCGTGCGACGCTTCTTGCTTGAGGCGGGCGACCTCGGCGCGCAGCTCCTTTGCTTCGCGCTCGACCTTGTCGGCCTCGCGCAGCTTGGCCTGGCTGCGCGCGTCCGACTCGCGGTGCAGCGTCGCCAGCGTCTCGGCCTTCTTCTCGAGCGTCTCTGCCCGCTTGCCTGCGTCGTCGGCGGCGCGCTGCGCAGCGGCCAGCTCGGCCTCGAGCTGCGCGATGCGCGTCTCGGCGGAAGAGCGCGAGTCGCCCTCTTTGGCTGCGCTCTCGGCCGCCTTCTCGAGGTTGGCCTTGAGGTCGGAGAGCTCCTGTGCGGAGGCCGAGGCCGCCTGCTCGGCTTTGGAGAGTTGATCTTGCAGCGAGGTGATCTTGTCTTCCTGACTGGCGGCGGCGGTCGAGGCTTGGGTGAGCTGTGCGTGGAGGTTGGAGACTTCGAGCTCGAGCGACTCGATTGTGTTGGACTTTGAGGCGAGCTGCGAGGCGAGGTCGTCGTTGGAGGGCGAGGCGCTCGAGACGCGGCGGTTCTGCTTGCTCTGGGTCTGGAGCTGTGCGTTCTGGCGCTGAAGGCTGGTGATCTCCGTCCGCTATACGAACACTGCTGTCAGTCGCGGGCTTCCAAAATCCTCAACGTGCGGAGAAACATACCAGCGTGTCAACCTCCTTAGACTTCACCTCGACCTGGTCCGCCTTGGCCTTCAGCTCCGCGACCTCGTTGTTGGCCTCGCGCAGCTCCTCAAGTTCCTCCTCCGTCTTCTTCCACCTCGTCTCGGCGTCCTGCGACTCGGTCTGCAGCCGCTTGTTCTCCTTCTCCAGCTCCTCGATCCGCAGCACCTGCTTGCGGTAGATGTCCTGCACGTCGTCACCCGGGCTGAGCGGCAGGCCTGGCGACTTCAGCGCCGAGGGCGAGCCCATGGCCGCCGCCGACGAGGTTCGCCGGAACGAGTCTGACCGCAGCTTCGACTGCACCGATATCGACGGCTGCCTGCCATGCGTCGGCCGCGTCGCAGCAGCGGGCTTCTCAGCGTCACCGGATTCTGCGCCGCCATCTTTGTTCTCCTGCTCCTCTTGCTTTTCCTCTTCCTTCGTCTCTTCTTCGGCCGGGGGTGGTGATTCGGTGGGTGCGTCGGCGGGTTGCTGCTCGTCATCCGCGGCGGCGTCGGCTTCGGCCTTGGGCTCGTCGGGCGCTTCGTCTCCCTTGCTGTCGGCCGCAGCTGCTGCAGAAGCGTCGGCGTCGGCGGCTTCGGCCTTTTCTTTCTTCTTCGCGCCGCCCTTCTTGCCTTTTTGTTGCTTCTTCAATTGCTCGAACTACAGAGCGTCACGCGCGACGTGGCCGTTAGCTTTCCCGGAGCTTTCGAACGGACAGCTTTCTAGTGTGGTGGCGTACGCGCTTCTTCGCCGCAGCGAGCTTCTCGGCCTTTTCCTTGTCTTCGTCCGCCATGATTTGGTTTCGTCGTTGGTGGGAAGGATCGGTGAGGTAGCGGGGAAGCTTGGGGTAGGGCTGGGTTGGACTTCGGTGGAGCTCGAGCTTCACGCGAGCGTCGTCAATCGTCCAGGTCCGTGATCCCGTGATCGGAGGTACTCCTGCCAAATTTGGTAAGTCAGAGATACCTCTGCTCTTCTCAGACACATGGTCTCGATACGGCAAGGTTCAAAGAATCCATTGGTATTTGTGTCCTGTAGACTCTTCAAAGAGTATAGTGTACACGCTGCCTACAAGCCCGAGTCACGTGTACTGGGGCTGGTATACGCATAGTATCTATTAAACGCCATTTCCAGCACTCTTCGTCCATATCCATCAGAGCCTCGATAATTGATACGACCTGTTTCTAATCGACAATGAATGGAAGATAAGTTGTTGAGACGTTTCGTTTCCATCACTCCCGTTCGACCATCATCTGTATATCCTTTCCCCTCATGGCAACATCGCCCTGCCATTCCATCATATCGACGCTCTCCTGCACCTTGCCGTCAGGGAATCCACTCATTCTGCTGAACACCCAGACCTTGCCTTTCCCACTCTCCTCGTCTACCTCCGCGATGACGTCTTTGATGTCAAGGTGGAAGTTGGGCATCTTCGTCATGGCCGTGGAGAGCATAGTGATGAACTCGTCGCGGTTTGCCGTTGATGGTTTGTTGAGGTGCGTGGCACAGAAAGAGGGCGAGACGTGCTGCTGGATGAAGGGCGAGTCGTAGTCGCGTTTGTTGCAGAGTGTCGTCATCATCTCGCGTGCGAGATCTTTAAGCGCAGCGGCAGAGGTCATGGTCGCTCTTCCTTCTCTCTGTCTGTTCCGAAATTACGCAGCGTGATAGTCGTGCGTGCTCTCAGCGAATTTGAGTCGTCGAAGATGCTGCTAATTGTAGCGGACGAAGCACGACTATTGCACGATAAGAGGGATGTAGTAGAAGGCTGGCCGCACTGAAAGCGGGCATTCCCTCACGTTTAAGAAGCTTGTACTCTCGGCTGGTGGCTCTAGCATAATACACATGATCTGTAAGCGTGGAGCGCGGACCCGGAGATGTAGAGGGGACCCGTATTGGACAGTTCCAACGAAACTACTTTTGTTCGGTTCGACGGAAAATCCATTAGACTATCAAAGACGATAGAACCGCGCTAATTCAACCTATTACTTCTCTAGGAGAGCTCTAGTATTACCTTACGAGACAGTCGTCTCATCAGCTTCGGCGGTTTTTTGTGATTGGGTGACCGACGATATCAAGGTATTACAACTCTTCGATATCCAAAAGTTGAAAGTAGCATTAGCCGATATAGGAGAAGGGTAATGTCAGAATTTAAAGTGCTCATTTGAGTTTAGCGGAAGAAATACATTGTCCAGTGTGAGAGTCTTCTACAGAGAACTACTGTTTTGCACAGAGGCAGTGTGCGACAATAAGCTTGCCACGTGGGCTGCCAGCAAATGAGCTTCTATTGGCCAGTTAGGTGAGAGCTCCGTGATAACTCGGCTGCCACCTATAGTTCTGATAGTCTGTATTGAAGCACATGATGAAATTGTATGCTGGTGCCCTCCGAGGGAAGTAAGACTCCGCTGATACAGCGCCAGTTGGGATATTTGAAACGGCAGCGAAGTGAAAGATACTCTGTAGAGCAATCCTTCTGCCTTCTAGAAGACAAGGTAGTCAAAGGTGTCATCCTGTTTAGAAGAAAATACTATCGTCGAAAAATGGGAGTTCTTTTGGGGACCCTAAGGATTCAGGCCCCTGTCCGAGAAGACCAACAAGGCCGATCGTATCGAGAACGAAATCGGTCGGGAAATTGACAAAAGGTACTCCAAACTCGGTTAACTTGTTCACTGCGAACGAGATTCTTTCGTAGACTCTTGAGTCTTTGTCTGCGGAGAACTGAGATACAAGGTATTTCTTCATGGAGACAATGTATGCAGCCTTCAAAAGCAGATAACTTGAATTCGTGGATAGATGACACGGGTACATGAAGCGCGCGAATTTGTGTTGGTTCGCTTCATCTAGCCCGTATCTCTCAAATTTTCCTGTTACCGGAAAATATGGAGGGAAATCGCGAAGGGGGAGCTGCCAATGAGGTGCGTCGCTCATATCGTTGGGAAAGTGAGACAGAAGCATCACAAGAACCGCAACTGCAGTATCTTTGAATGCGCGAGTCCACGCTTGTCTCAATAAAGCCCCTATGGGCCCCGATTCGAAAGAGCCCGTTCGGTTTCGGTTTGGGTTGACACCGCCTTTGTCAAGCAACACTTCCAAAGTTGGCAGTGCATTCTCGATTTTTGTTGGTTCTGAACAATGCTCGAGGGACTTTATCCAGAAGGAAAGTGGATTGAAGCCAAGCCTGTCCTCGCTTTTTGGGTCGACCCCGTTTTCAAGGAGGGCTGAAATGGTAGCGACGTTGCTGTTTCCTTGGTAGCTCTCGCAGAGGCAACCGCCCGCAAGTGTTCGAAGTAGTAATCCACCAACAAGCTCCTTATTACGCAGACCACCCAGATTTCTAGCCAGGAATGCGGGCATATCCGCTTCCCAACAGTGAAATAAGAGAGCATGGGCCAGAGTAGCATCTGAATGCACTTGGGTTGACACAAGCAACTGATCGAGGTCCAGTCCACGATCAATCATATACAGAAGGGAACTTTTCTCATCTTCGTTGATCAGAGATGCCCAGTCTGGATGCGTTCTCCAGGGTTCAAGAAAGACTTCAGGATCAATAACCAGCTCGTCAGCTGCCAACATCTGCACCACGCGGGTCGAGGTGGCGTGGAAGGGGCCGCCATACTCCCATACTCTTCTGGAAAGTGCCATTCCGAGTGCCACTCGCTTGTCATCACGGGAGGCAGTCCCGCTCTGCAGCACTGTTTCCACAATTTGGGGATCCCGCGCCGAGTGAACCGCAACGTTCAAAACCTTGACTCCATACGCATTCGCAATTTCAGTGGATGCTCCTCTTTTCAATAGGACATTGACTACCGTAGTAGCGCTGCGAGCTATTGCCGTCATCAAAGGAGTATTGTGAGGGTAGGTTTGTGCTGGCTTGTTGATATCAGCACCTGCGTCGAGTAACGCTTCAACAACCTCCGCGGACGAGGTCGATGCTGCCCAGTATAGGAGCGGCTGTCCGTAAAGTCTGCGATACCGTGACAGTTCGCGAAAAGCGGCCATTGGTGGTATAACCTCGTTGGCAAGACTGGAATGGTGCACAAAGATCATACGGAGCTCCATAGCTCTGTCCCGGTCAATGTGATCTATTACTTGCAACAAAATCTCGTCTGGGTGTTCGAGGGGACCGGTGTGAGGATAATTTTCCGATGGCGGCTGAGAAGTGGATTCCAGACTGTTCATGTCTGAGGAGAAGGTAGTGTCAAGCATGGTTGTTGTTTCACTGGAATTATGTCAGATCTGACTACGGTGTAATCAAATATCTAGCTATGCGCTTACGCAGAAGAACTCTGGATGCTAATGGACTCTGGACTTTCTTCACTCAAGCATGGCGCTGACGGAGATGGTCTAGCGGACTCGGCTGTGTCGAACAAAGTGGAAATAGGAGCATTCTGTCGGGCACCCTTCCGTGATGTTGTCTCTCTTTTGAATCCCCATTCCTTGATTTTTCCTCGGTAGGACCTTATACTGGACACGAGTGTAGGTAAGCATGAAATTAGAGAACCAAGACCTGGAACTTAATACTCTATGACGATGATAACGAAGTGTACACTCATGAGGAAAGTAGCCTACTTACGATGCGTTGAAATTGCGGCTAGTCTTGAGGCGACTGCGGACATCCTCCAGCCTTATCCCTTTGTACACATACAAGCTCTGGATCTCCAACCTCACGTCATTCCACTGAATGTTCTTTGCACCTTTCGTCTTTACCATTTTGGTAGGCTATCAAATGAAGTATGTGAGAAGAAAGCGGTTGCAGTAAATGGATCGCTGAACGATCGGAAATGGCATGCTTTTGACGGGTTGCTCAAGGCGGGGGCACCGGGACCAGCGCCATGCTGTCGCACACGCGAACAGGGATCTGCTGACGGCGGTGAGCACGCTATACCAATCAGAGATACGCCCACTGCCAGGCAATTGCTGCCTTGAGACGGCAGAGTGCAAAATGGCAAGAAGAGTGTAGGGCCGGCAAGGCTGATATGTGCAAAAAACCCGGTCGTCTGCAAAAGCAACTGCCCGCCATTTGCACACGACCGGGGTATTTCGCATACGGCCGAAGTCTTTTGCACACGACCGGGGGGGGCGGGGGAGGGGGAACCGAAGCTCAAGGCTGGCTCCCACTGCGGCCGTACCTTTTGCATCTGGTATGTGCAAACCGCACGACATTGCACGACAAAAACCGAATCCTTAGCCACCGTAAGCGTCTTTGTGTCAGCCTTGTATGAAGCGACCTTTTTGCACATGAGTTTTCAGGGACACTGTCAATAACAATGCTTCAATGCCCATCAACCGGGTGGTGCCCGGCCTTTTGCACTTTTTACCATCGACCCCGTCCTGGTTGAACGGAAACAGCGGCCTGTGAATTTTGCATCTCGTTCTGTTGACTCGCATAGCCTAGAATAGACCAAAAGTGCTGAAGTGGGAGAAGGAATTCGCCCTTCGTGCACCATAAATTCGTCTCTCGTCCTTCACCTTTCGTTCTGTTTGGAGCACACAGCCTACTCTTCTCAGACAAGCATACCATTTTCGAGCATTCTGAATTTTAATAGGACACTGTTCATCTTTCTCGTTAAAGACAGATAAGGTACGAGTATCCCTTACCACGAATGATGTTTGGTCATTGTCTTATTATACTTTGACCAACAACGCAATCAAAGCTCTTCCATAATGTCGAACCCTAGCCGGACTCAACTCACGACGGCCAATCTCGTTGCGCACATAGCTGCTTCCAACGTTACTGAACCCACCAGCAACAACGACGATAATATTCGCAGGGCGGCTATCGAGCTCGGCTTCGAGATGCCAAGTGGGTGGCAGGGGAGTCGTACCTATGGGCAGCGGCCCATGGAGCGATACCTCAACGGTCGGGACGATCCGGCCGCTTTCAACGTCTCGACGGAGGCTGAACAAGGGAAAGGCAACCAGAAACCAAACCTCTGAGACGTTGAGCTGCGGGTTGAATGTTCAAGATGGAGTTCTTATTTCGTATGACTGCGACAGTTTGTTAAAACGAATACCCTTTGACAACCATCCTACTCAGCTCGTATTTAATCCTGTGATGTCGTAGTGCCTTGCTGTGATCGCTGGTCTTGGGATAGGATTGAGATAACGTCTAGGATATGTAGTTTTCAAGAGCCGTGCCGCTTCTTCGCTTGGCGCGAGCCCATCGCCGAGCCTTTGTTGTGTCTTGGTTCTTGAGCTTCGCCCTCCAAACACTCTCTCTATGCCTCTATCTCCTAGATCCAAACATCTCTTTTCCAAAAACACCCCTGCCCTCCTTCTCGGTGATTTCTTCTACCGCCTTAACAAGGTCGTACTGGATGTCCTCGGTGACAGAACTGTCCTTCTCATACTTCGGATGCTTATCCACGAAGTGACGGATCCACTTAGCTGCAGTCCAGAGTGTTCCATCAGCACGGCGCCTGATCAGGTCAAGGTAACGAGCAAGCTCGCATCGCGTCTCAACGTCAACGTTCATGCTGTCGAGATACGACTCGACGATCGGGATCAGACCAGGGAAGCCGTTGGTCGTGGGCTGGCCGTTGATGATCTCGGAGACAGTCATAAGGCTGTACTCGCTGTCGACCGATCCAAGCGGAGGAGTAGATGCGCCACTATCCACAGCAGGCGACGCGGTGCCACTACCACGCTTGCTGCCATTGACCGTAGTCGGACGGGGAGAGAAGGGGTCATTGCGGAAGTAGAACTTGCGGGAATTGACGGCGTCACGCGCATGAGCGGTCTCCATATTCTCGGTAACCTTCGCAATCGGGATGTAGAAGTTCAGGTCGTATGACAGGATGGCACGGGTGATCAACACAATGAAGATGCTGAATGCGGCGTTCTCAAAGTCTGTCAGCTGAATCTCCATTGGCCGGAATTCGACACGCCAGCCGATGTCGCTGCCGGGCGGCGGGGGCTTGAAACGCATGTGTTGCCAGTTCGTCGATTGCAGGTTCTCAAAGTGGTCCACCTTGTTCAAGTCAAGCTCCTGCAGATCTTCGTTGAAGACGACGATCGGGTCGCGGATAAAGAGATGCGCGAAATGAGTTGCAAGCAGATCATCCATGCCACCTTCAACCAGACGTTGCTTGAGTGCCGGATCAATGACGAGTTCTGGATCCAGGTACTCCTTACGCAGCCGCGAGTCTTGGGCAATGTAAGTTGAGTTAGACGCATACCTCGATTTCGGAATCCGCCAGCGGTCGTTCTTCAACGGCTTCTCTCCAAGTTCCTCCGCTGTACGGCAGTCCACAGATTTACCAATCTGGTTCCATCGAACGTCGGTGTCGGCGAGGAAGCCCTTGTAGATTGGCGTAGCAGCAGTCAAAGCAAGCAGGATCGGACCAAGAGGGCTCAGCTGATCGTACATCTTCCGGCCCTCTTCGATGTTCTTGGCCTGGAAAGTAATTTGTAAACAGCAACTTCCCATACCGA
The DNA here is from genome assembly GCA_009829795.1 of Lasiodiplodia gonubiensis. Taxonomy (NCBI): domain Eukaryota; kingdom Fungi; phylum Ascomycota; class Dothideomycetes; order Botryosphaeriales; family Botryosphaeriaceae; genus Lasiodiplodia; species Lasiodiplodia gonubiensis. Next base: position 72,365 of record RHKH01000030.1, read on the forward strand.
AAGCCATCGCATCCATGTAGATGTGGTTTTCCTTAGCGGCGCCATTGCGTACGTCATCATCTTCAGGCCAGTTGTGCAGGTCGTAGTTAACGGTAGGGTCGTGGAACGGCCAAGGGGTGCGCTCGTCTTTAAATACTGGCACGTTGATCTCGACTTTCCGCCCTCTCCTAGACCTTATGTTTGCGGCAAGGGTAGGGAATCTAATGTGGGGATTCGCGATCTCATCCGGGACATACTGGGAGCGAAGCTTAGAACCGGAGGGAGGGTAGTAGGGAGTAATGTATTCTCCCAAGCCGAGACGCGGGAAGGTGGTCATGGTGATCGGAGCCTCGGCTGGGTCCATGTGCTCCTTAGCTATGACGCGTCTGGAAAGTGCTCAGCAAAGTGTCTCGCAACAGCTTCAGGTTGACACCAACCTGCGTTTCATGTTTGGTTCAACATCGAGAAGATCTTTGAAGCCGATGCCCCATGGTTTACCGGGCGTCGTTTCAAGCATAAATCGACCGAACTCCGGGTGGAATACCGGTGCCGTGTCTCCCTTCCTGTGGCGCGGAAGTCAGTGCCTGTCAACCCCGCGTTACAGCTGTCTCACTGACTTGGTCTCGACCTCCTGCATATCCGGCACACCGCCGCCCTCTTCCAGCAGCTTTTCGTCGGAAGCCAGGGCAGCCAGAATGTCTGCCTGGCGCAGGGACAGCTTCGCCTTGCGGTTTTCGTCATCGTAGGCGACGACCAGGTATTCGACCTGTTCCCCACTCAGTAATTGTGCCTCGCGGGCGCGTGCGAGCGGCAAACCTCGTCACCCCAGAGCATAGCATCGCGCTCCTTCCCCTCGGCGCGGCGCCATGTGGTTAGCAGTTGCTGCGGCGGTTTGCGTTAGTGCGTGTGATGGGCCAGTTGGAGGATGGGTTTACCTCGATGCCCCATTCGCGCACCTTGCCGGCGACCTTCTTTGCGTCTGGCCAGTCAAGAGGGGTACCGAGAGCTCTGGCGGCATGCGGATCAGTATGGCTTGCAGACGGAAGGGCTGAGTGGGCGGCTGGTCTCACAAAAGACCCATTTCGCAAGACCCCGCGTCAACGTTCGGTTTCCGGAGATTGGGCCTTGTGGAGTGCGCAATCGACGAGGCTGGCGCGGCTCGGGAGCCAGTGCGGTGCGATCACGCGGCCTCTGCTCTCGGGCGGACAGGAAACGGTGGCAGGCTTCTTCACGGCAGAGCTGACATGGGATGTTGTGGAGATTTCTAAGAATTGCGTGCGGACAGGGTCGGCGCGCCGAACCGCAAGCTTGAGGCTCCGCGCCGCGGGGCATCATCATGATGCGGCGCCATTGCTGATAAATCAGCGCCGGAACGACGCGCACGCGGCGACGCTGTCATCACGTCCGCACGTGCGTCTGGGGGAGCGCTGGACGGGATGGAAATTGCGCGCGCACTGAGGCGGAAATCTTCATCACGACTGCGCGGCACACGAGGCCGCAATTACCACGACGCCCGGCAGATCATGACACATGCGAGGGGAACCCGCGCGGCCGGCGTGCTTCAGGTGGCTCCGGGGCACGCAGCGCTTGTTGCGCGTTCCTGCGGTTTGATGAGCAGGGCCCGGGGCCAGCGACGAGGGTTCTGCTAGCGCGGCGCCGGACAATACTGCCAGGGCTGACGCAGATAAGGCGTTTCAGCAGTGGGAAACGAGCGGTCAAGGCGTGAAACTCGCCGTTGCGGCCACGAGACGGAAATAGATGGAGTGCTGCACAAGGCGCTTTCGTGCCGCACAACGCGCACGCTCTTGCGGTGGCGACCCCGGCGTGCCAGCGATCAGGCTGCGCCTGGGCCCCGCGATTGGCTGGCAGCGCACCTTGACAGCGCACCCACGAGACCGCAGGCTGCATACGCGCCCGGCTCCAGTGGCTCGCGCGATTAGACGCCGGCCGCCGAGCGCTCACCGACCGCTTCCAGTGGCCCGCCTAGCGCCCCAGAGTCCACCACCTGCTTTGCTGTTGCCGGAAGGGCGCGGCGGCACCGGGGAGCTTGGCGCGTCGCGGGCTGGGAGAGAGGTACGGGCCAGGCGCATGGGCGTGTGCAGGGAGAGGCACAGGCCAGACGCTGCCGCCCCTGAATTGCTGGCTGGAATCGCCGTCCCCTTTGGGCCTTAGCGCCGGCGCCGAAGCTCTTTGACGCCAACCAACAAGAACCCGCGCTCGCTCGCTCTCTGCTTTTCCTCCGCCGTCTTCTCCCCTCCGTTCGCCGCCTTCTGGCCTTCTCGTCACCTCCCTCTTCTCGTTGTTCCTTCCCGTTCGCCAGCCCGCGTGATAGCGCCGCTGCGGTTGTCGTTGCCTTACATACTTAGCTGGCCCGACTGCCGCCTAATCTCGATCCAGCGCGCCCGCGTCGTCGCTCCCTTGTGCTTTGCAGAGCAACCAGCACCACAAGCTCCCAACTCCCGTTGCCGGCTTTGCGCCTTTAGATTCCGCGTCTCTTTCCGCCGCTTCCTGTATTCACTTGCGTCCGCGTCGCGCCGCCAACACGACCCTGTTGCGTCACACCCCGCCGACCGCGACCTCGTCTTCTGCTTTTGGACTTCCTACTTTGCGATCCACCGTGATCTCTAATCCTTAATTCGGTCCGCTTTTCATCCTTGGCTACTCCCCGAGCCTTTATTTGTACCATCTTCGGCCAATAGCTCCCTCGCGCGTCCTTCATCGCGCAAGTCGACAGAGTCTCTGGCAGCCGTTCGATCCCGCTCGGAAGCCCTTCACCTGTGACTCATCTTCTCCCGTACAAAGCCACTACTCCCTCCTAGGCTGTTCATCACAATGAGCATGGACGCTGGCGGTCTTGCTCAAATGACCTACAACAACAACTTCGCCTCCAATGGAGGCATCGGTGTTCCGACTCCCTCCTTCGCTTCGCGCGGCAAGGGTAACCACCTGAAGCGTCTCAGCGCTGCCGCACCTCCCAAGATCGGCTCCATCAGCGAGCACCCCGTCAACGACCAGCCGACCCCCAGGACCAGCCGTGGCCATCTCCTCGCTGGTCTGCGCACCGCCCCCAAGACCCCTGGTGCTGTTCCCCAGTCTGCTCCCTACAACCAGGGCCAGTTCGGCGGCATGGGTAACTCCAAGCAAGCCGGTTACAACGCTGGTTCCGGCTACGGTGCTCCCCAGACTGCCATTGGTTCTGGCTTCCCCATGGGCCATCAGAACCAGTATGGTCTGAACGCTGGTCGCCAGATCTACTCTCTGCCCGAGCAGGTGCTTGCTCCTCCGTCCGTTCAGTACGACCAAGAGGATCCCGCCGACATGGACCCGAACCTGGCTGCTCAGCTCATGGCTACCGAGCTGTACCTTCAGCAGCGTCAGCAGCAGCTTCAGCAGCAATTGCTCAGCCTTACCGCTCAGCAGTTTGCTGGCATGAACCTTAACGGCGGCAACATGCGTCAGCAGTACCCCATGACTCCCATGACTCCTCAGTCGGGTTTCTACGGTCAGCAGTTCCAACAACAGCAGCATCAGCAGCAGCAGGATCTGCCGGCTGGCCTCCACGTCGTTTACAACCCGGCCACTGGCCAGTACCAGTACGTCATGGACCAGAGCGTGCAGCCGCCGCAGCTCTCTGACTCGCCGCCGCCGCCTACCCCGAGCTTCACCAACTCGCCGCCCAAGTCCGGAACGCCGACTTTCCGCCAGTCTCCTCCGAACGAGAGGCAAAACCCGTTCGAGCGTAACTCGCGCAATTCTCGGAGCACTTCCCCCCCTAAGAAGTCCAACTCTCCTCCGATCGACGTGGCTCCTCTGCCGCCGCCTTCGGCCAATGCTTTCCGCCGCGGTCACAAGAAGAATGTTGCTTCTCTGACGCTGAACAACCTCGACTCGACCGAGGGCCCCAAGTCTGCTTTCGTCCGCTCCGTCGGCTTCCCTCAAACGCCCATGACCGGTACCTTCGGTCCTGGCCAGGCTCGTGCCGGAGAGCACCCCGCTCGCCAGCCTCGCGGTCCGCCTCCGCTTGAGGAGCTCCAGGCCGCTCCCACCGCCAAGCACGAGGGTAGCAAGAACTTTGCGTCCCGTCAACGCCGTTCGGCCGTGCGCAACCTCGTGCGCGCTGGTATCGAGCGCCGTGGTGTGCGTAGCGGCAGCGGTGGCTGCGGTACTCCGGTTAGCGAGGCCGACATCAGCTTCCCTGTTTCTTCCGACAACGACTCGGACAGCGTCCGCAGTGGTAGCCTCTCTGGCAAGCCTAGCATCGGCAGCCTCCGTGCTGCGGCTAGTGGAGCCATTGGTTCCGAGAGGAAGGCCTCGAAGGAGCGCCTGCGGGAGAGGACTGGAAGCGACGGCTGGACTGCCAATACGCTGAGCAGCGATGAGGACCTCGTCGAGGTCGTCGTTGAGGAGTCCAAGGGCAGGAAGAAGACGCCGATGCTGGTGCTCACCAACGCCGAAAAGCGCAAGAGCTCGATGTTCTAAGGAGAAGGAGCCGAGCAAGAGTGGCAGAAGCCATCGAGAATTATTCACTGCTCCGGAGCTGTGATTACGATCTCGACGCTGTGTATACACGTCGTGGCCGCCGAGCCGCAAGCTTTTTACGGCCTTTCATGATTACTCTTGATTACTCTTTTGCGTTGTCGATTCGATTACTTTCTTCGGTGGCACGATTGCTTTTATGTTTTCACCTGCCCACCTAAGCCCACATACCCCTGGGCTCTTGCATTTTACCTTCTCATTGCACTTTTAACGTGTTCGATTTTTCTCTTTTTTTCGTTTAATGCACAATGTCTGGCTTTCTGGGTTGTGAAACTGGGAAATGGGGGTACGGAACAGAGCACTTTCTTTCACTTGATCGAAGTACATGGGTAAGAAGGATATCGAGTATTTGAGAACTCTGACTTGGCTGAGCCGGGTCGGAGTCTTGGACCACTTCGCTCTTTCATCTCCTTCGTTCAGTCTCTGTATGGTTTTTCTCTATTTTTTCTGCGATGATACGGAAGCAAGGTTGGAACGCCTGGTGGAGGCGCTTCAAAGAAAGAAAAAAAGTGGATGAAGTCAGCCAAGGCGAGCATCTGGCTCTGGAAGATGGGAAGATGGTCGTCTTCAGCGCCCCTCTTTGGGAAGCTGCGGAGTCTCACTCCTTTTGCTGCTTCAGGTACAGGAGGCTGTAAAGGGCGGTTCCTAGGATGAATGCAATGTTTGACGTGAATATTGACTTCCGTGCTTGGTGATCAGTGGGACGTGTATAATGAAAAATAGATGAGATGTCATCAAGCACGGTGAAAGCACAGAGTAAGCACGGGTATAAGAGGTTCGTGCTTAGGGAGTAACGTCAGGGCTTCTTCGTACCCGGGATGACGGACGGAGGGGCACCTGCACCCGTGAAAATCACCCCGCCTATTTTTGTCCCCCGACCTTGCGCAACCCTTTGACCTCATGTTCTTGTCACGACGCTCTGACCTCACCAGATTCATATCAGTTTAAGATTCAATCCACGCCATCATCACGCGCACAACCCCCTTCGTCCGTCGTCGAACCCATCATATCGCCACCGAAAATATCTCACCCACCGTCCACCATGGCGACCGTGGGCACGCACGCGCTCCCGACCATATTCGCGCCTCCTCCTGCCGCTGCGCCCGCGCAACAGAGCTCCGATTCCTCCTCGCCCGCCGCATCCTCGTCCTATGAAGCCCCACAGATCATAACGCAAGGCGCTGAGGCGCTCGTGTACCGCACGTCGTTCTTGTCGCCGGCGGCGCCCGCGATCCTCAAGCACCGGCCGGCCAAGCCGTACCGGCACCCGACGCTGGACCGGCGGTTGACCAAGCAGCGCATCCTGGCCGAGGCGCGTACGCTGGTGCGGCTGCGGCGCGAGGGCGTGCAGGTGCCGGGCGTGTTGGCTTGCGATTGGGATGGTGAGTCTTGTGGTTTTCTTCGTTGTTGGAGGGGAGGACTAAGGGCGGGCAGTTGTGGGAGACTGCTGGTTGGAAATTGGACGAATTGATGGCTAATTGGCGTGTGTCTTACAGCGGGATGGCTGCTCATGGAGTACATCCCCGGCCACACCATCCGCGCGTGCTTGGATCGCTACCTCCACGCCGCCGCCGCGTCGACGGCCGAGCTACCGCCCGTCGCTGAGGAAGGCGCTGCTGCTACTTCGGCAACGATGGACAACGGGGAAGGGACGCAGAAGGGCGCCATCGACGAGGACGCGGTGCCCGAGCTGTGGGACCTGATGACGCGGGTCGGGCGCGCCGTCGGGCGCATGCACAGCGTCGGCGTCGTGCACGGCGACTTGACGACGAGCAACCTGATGCTGCGCACGGCGTCGGCGGAGACGGTGGTCGACGCGCACCCGGAGAACGCGCTGGACGGCACGGTGACCATCATCGATTTTGGGTTGGCCGGCGCGACGGTGCAGGACGAGGACAAGGCGGTCGATCTGTACGTGCTGGAGCGCGCGTTCGGGAGTACCCATCCCGCGGCCGAGCCGCTGTTCAGGGAGGTGCTGAGGGCATATGGGGACAGCTATAAGGGGGCGAAGGTGGTGCTGAAGAGGTTGGAGGACGTGAGGATGAGGGGGAGGAAGAGGAGTATGCTTGGTTAAGTGTGTGAGGGTGAAGCATGCGGTGGAGTCACGAAGTGTTCACGGCTGATGAGACGAAATCTTGGAAAGTTATATGATCTTTTGCGTCTGGATGTCAAAGAATACCCTAAGAAGTATGTATAGGCTTTGGAAAGACGACATGAAACGCCTGCCTCCTTTTTTATCTTTTTCAAGATTGGGCAACTCACCGGCTCTTCAAATTCCGGGGAAAAATGAACAAGAAAAAGAAAAAGAGAAGGAGAGAAAGAGAGTCGTCAAAGGAGATACTGCCGAAACGTAGCACCATACCTCCCCCTGGACCTCCTTCTCCTCCGCCTCGTCCTACTTCGCCGCTCGAAGAACCAGCCGCCATCCGGCCCGTAGTGAATGGCCTCATCCTCGTGCCAGCCTCCGCCGCCCCGCATCAAATCCAGCTCGTCCAACTCCCCAATAACCCTACCTCCACCGCTACCGCGATTGTGCTGGCGCGTCAGCCAATAGTCCTCGTCGTTCGGGTAGTAGTTCCGGCCGCTGCAGCCGCTTCGCTCGAGGTGGTCGGGCCAGCTGGCGAAGCATTGCCGGCAGCAGGCACAGTGCAGGCTGTTGCGGTTCTTGTGCGCGGTCAGCAGGTAGGGCGCGTCGAAGCGGTAGTCGCAGTGGCGGCATTGGGTGTTGGAGTCGATGGTGACGGTGTGGTGGCGGTGGTGGTTGTGGTTGTTGTCGTCGTCGATGCGAGGGAAGATGATGGGGTGGTTGTCGGGGCCGGACGAGGAGGAGGAGTTGTTGGGGTAGACGTTCATGTGGATGGTGGCGTTGAAGGTGGCGCCGGCGTGGACGTGGATGGGCGGGTAGCCTGGACGTGTGAGGGTCAGGTGGGTGGTTCACGGGTTCATGGCTAATTTTAGTTTTTCTTTTTTCCTCTTTGCTTTTGTGGTGATGACTGCGGTGAAAGAGAAGGACTGGGACGCACCTGCGTGGGTTGAGCCGTTCAACTGTTGTGTTGTGTATCCTGCTTGGCCTGAATGGAGTCCGTATTGCACAGCTAGGTTCCTGACGCCGCGGGAGACCGGGATCATGGGTTGGTCGTGGTAATAGTCCATTGGATCTGAAGGGTCGACGTGCGACACACCATGACGGTTGTAACCGTAGGGCCCGGGCAATGCCATGATGGAAATGGCCGGGAATTCGAGGTGATTGGCAGCTTCACGGTATCCTGAAACGCGAATGGAGGGCGGGAGCGGGAACGGGGCGAGGGCGGGCCGGGGCGAAAGGTTAATAAAAAGATGGTGCAAGTTCAGCCTCGTTATGTTACAGCTATCGGCGGAGGGCGGTTGCCCGGATTGTTGTTCAGCCTTGCAGGACCACGTCAGCCAAGAGGGTAACCGGTGAGTGCGGGCGCTGCTTCGGGCCACGAATTCGTGCAGAATATCTGCAGGTTTTCTGAGTGGATGATGTTGCCTAAAGGAACATGCTAGTCTGACAGGGGTTTCGTTGGTCCATTTATGAAGGAGTCCAGCCGCAAGTCGCTGAGTCCGCTTTTGACGATGAGATAAATCATTATCAATGTTTGCAGGCAAGCTCGCATACCGCTTCAGTAGGGAAACACTCAGAGAGTACCACTGAAATCCAAGGCCTTAGTCTGTTCTAAGGAGAAACCTTAACGAGAATAAGCATAACCGCGAGCTGGGTCATATTGCTGATTGTTTCTCAAAAGGTACTTCGTCTCCAAATTCTTTTCAGGCCGGAGTAGACACCGATCGCACGGGTAACCCCGTCGGAACGAACCGAACACTTTGCGATAGGCCCTGTGGATAATTGGTGGGAAAGGTCGGGTCGTGTCTTCATGAGTGATTGTAGCCTGCAGGGCTGATGATGCTGATATTATGGCGTCGGTTTCGCAAAGTCAAATGACGTCGAGCTTACCGCTCTCCTTTGCCGATTCCAAAGCTCAAGTACAGCCCACGAATGGGCAGTGGGAAACCATTGACAGGCTGGTAAGTGTATTCGACAGTTCTGAGTCAAATAATTGGTAGAGATAGGTGGGATTTCGTTGGCTGGTAATAGAGCTGTAGGTGTTAACTAGTACTTAGTAGATCATTGGCTCTGCAGCCTCGCTCCTTTATCTTGGACCATCAGCATTGCGCAGAGGAAATAGAAGACTTGAGCAGAGAATGCAGATGAAATATATATTTGTATGACATAATTTTAGGCAGGATGATGGCCGTTGCGGAGGATCAAAAGGCTATAAGCCGGCTGTTACAAGCAGATTGCGTGCTTACGTCGTGAGGAGAGTTATAGTAACATTTGAGAACACTGGTAATCGCAGCCGCTGCGGACGGTAAGCAGTAATGAGAGGCTCGAGAGGCTGAGGCTGATTGTTCCGCAGTTCAAGTCGGAGTTGAGTGGGACGGAGCTGGAGTGATCGACTGCCCCAGACCCGTGTTGGCCCGTGCATCGTCGCTTCCCCATCACACCCTGCATCAAATGACGCCTGCCATCCACCGCCGCCTCTCATTTCGCTGAAACGCGCCCCCAGCACCAACCCTCTTCCAGATATGTCCTCGAATAGAACACGCACAGCAACGAGTTCTCAAAGAAGTCGAAGTCATCGAAAGAAACGGCGGCCTTCGTGCCGTGCCGGAAACCGCGCCAGGACAACCGCCGTTGTTGAGGCTCAAAGCACAGTCCTTACTTCGGCCGAATTGCACCGCTGGGGGCCAGAAATAGTACAGAACGCTGGAGCCCGACTTCACACCGCTCTACTCGCAACCAAAATCCTTTTCTTCTGTCGTCCCGCCGACGGCTATGAGCAAGGACCCGCGTCACTCAAGCGCCCTTCTGACCATGAGGCCATCAACTGTCAACCATCAATCGAGCTAAGCCCTGAACCATGGCTCTTGGTGCTTACAATATCCCCGGCATCATGCCGGACATTGTGGACGCTTGCCTCCGACGGCCCACTGACACACGTCCCCTAGCCTCGAAAATAAACACTGCGCCCCCAATCTGCCAAGCCGCAGCCACACCGCGCTCTCCTCCTGACTCTCTCATTCGTCAATCTGCCCCAGCGATCTCCACAACGCTGGCCATGGCTTCAACCTGAGGATGCGCTTTTGCCCAGACTGTCCTGCCGCCTGTTGGTGGCTTCGCTGCCGTCCCATCAGTTACCCAATTTAGGATTTGGTGCCACGAAGGATGAGAACCCATGCATTTTCGTCTGCTCGAGACGAGATAGATATGTTCATCACCCCCTCCAGCCTTCTCAAAGAGCCGCAAGCCCTTTGACGGCATTAGCAGCATTCTGCACCTTTCCGCCACAGTCTTGAGCAAGAAGCAATCATGCGCGCTCGAGGATGGGCTCCCGCGCTTCAAGCGCTCCTCGTGGGACGCGTCGTGGCTGGTAAGCCTTGCAAACTCTCAATACGACTCAAAATATACTGACTCGTTTCGGACCAGACGACTGCTCTACCACAGTGACGGTTACTACCGCCGCTCCCGCTATGGCATCGTGTGCCACTTTCTCCGGAGACGTCGTGATAGCCTCAACCTTTAGTGGAGAGGTCAACCTGACCGGCGTCGAAACAATAGTTGGACGTGTTATTGCGACAAGCGTTCCAAGCCTCGAAGGCATCCGTCTACCAGCATTAGTTTCCGCCGAAGGAATTGAAGTGTCAGATGCACCTCAATTCGCCACCTTTGACTTCGGCCTTGACAGCAGTGCCGATTACGCTAGCCTGGGAGATATCGAGTTCAGCAATCTCGGTGCTCTCCCTGGTTACACATTCGCATACATCAACGGCTTGGGTAACCTTACCTTCGACAATGTGTCCAGCGACTACTTGTGGTTCCAATGGGAGGCATCAAATGTCGCCATGCAGGACCTTGTCCTGATTAACAACCCTCTGCTCGAGAACGTGTCGATTCCCCTTGTGTCGGCTCAAGAATTATCAGTTACCAGCAACAGTGTTATGGGATGGCTCGGCATGGATTATGTGACAGAGATCAGCGCTGCAACCATCACTGCTAACCCGTCCATGACGAGTGTTGAGCTTCCTTCTCTTACTGCTGTCGCCGGTGACTTTGTCCTACACGCCGACCACAACGTTTATCTCGACCTCAACTCAAGGTCAGTACCGCGAAATCACTTCTACGCCAAACGCTGACAGGTGACAGTATGCTCAAGAGCGTCGGTGGAAATATCGAGCTTGTAGGAGACATTTCCTGGTCCTTCGACGAAGACGTCGTTGTCAACGGAACCGTAACCGTCACCTACGACGCATCCGCCGGCGACGAGTACAAGTGCAGCGAGATCACGCCCGGCGTGCTGACCATCACCTGCAATGGCGACGTCCTGTCCGCCTCTTCGACCGGCGCCGGCGGCACGGTCACCGTCACGGCCGGTGCAGGCAACGGCGCCGCCAGCGCTCACAGCTCCAGCACCGGTTCGACCTCCGCCGCTACCGCCTCGTCCGGTCTCTCTTCAACTGCGAAAATCGGCATCGGTCTCGGCGTCGCGCTCGGCGTGATCGGCATCGTCGCCATCATCGCCGCCATCCTCCTGATGCTGCGCCTGCGCAAGAAGCGCGCCGCGTCCCGAGACGGACCAGGCGACGGCCCAGACCAGCCGGGAAGCATCCCGCTTAGCGAGCAGAAGCTGCCGCCGCCATACTCGACGGCGCTGTGGAGGGGATTTTCTACGAAGAAGAACTCCGGCACCGGGTCTGCTGAACCCATGATGCCGGGCCAGAATGGTGTGGATGCGCAGGGTATGCCGATTCAGCAGGGGCCGCAGGAGCTGCAAGGCAGCCAGGGTGTGACGGCGCACGAGTTGGAGAGCCCGCGGATGAATCAGGCGGGCTTCGCGCCCATGACGGTGCAGGGCCAGCCGCAGCAGCCGCCCGTGGAGATGGAGGGAGACCACAACTGGCGGAGATCGGAGCTCATGGCTGAGCCCGTAGGTCAGGCGCGCTGAGATGAAAAAGACAGGAGTGGAAGATTACATGACTGTATATATTATGATACCCGTAGATGAAGGAATATGTATATAATGATCGGAGCTAATGCGTCATTCGCAGAAGGTTAATCATGGAAAAGCGCAAAACTTTGTGTTAAGCTTAAAGTTTATAGAATGTCTATCGCATATGGCAAAGGTTACGGAAAGGACATCAGGGCCGTATTCAAGGAAATAGGGTACCAGATTGTCCTACTGCACATCTGCTATATGTAGAGCGCCGCGTAGCCGGCTGCTCCAGCTTCGAAATGTTATCAAGAATTTAGGACCGCGTCACAGGCTGCCTTCTCAAATGTCAACACTGCCCCGAGATCGACAAGATCGCTTAGTGCATCGCCAATTTGCGGACCGAGCCTTCCCGCGTCGCTACCCACCGTTATCCAACGCTTCAACTTCACTTCATAGGCTCTCTAGGGGAAGTCCGATATGACGTAGTGCCGCCACCCGCTTGAACAACATCTTTGTCCCCTTTTCTCTCACAACACTACCTCCCCCGTCATGGTCATGCTCGCCGCACTACTTTTGTTACTGATATCAACACTTGCACCATCCGGTGTAATTAAGAATTGTGCCCATGTGATTATCAGCCAAAAGAGAACCCCCCTGCGCTGTTTAAGCTCTTCGCCAAGCTCAATGCCAAGCTCACCGTCTACACTGCGGTATACGACCGGGAGGCTGAAGCAGCGAGGTCGAAAAACATTCCACTATCGTGCAAAACATAGAGTGAAATGAGCTCGAGGAGCACAGCCTGACAGTAGAACAGCGCATCTTAAATTAGCGCATTTTAAATTGGAATTGCAGCCCTACCAAGTCAGCAATGATGCTTTTTCGTTTCCCACGATGGAGCAAGTCTGCATATAAGCGCATCTTGCAATACTCACTAGCGTTGCGGATATAATACTAGCCCATATCACTCCCAGGCGATGTCAGGAGTAATATTTTCAACTTCTTAACTAATCTCACGGAGCCAACGGATCATGTGGGCGAAGTGACGCAGAACTGGTAGCAGGAGGGGGTTAATATGGTTGGGATGGGTCGGGAGCTTTAGGAGAGCCCAGGCGCGGAGAACGCTGCCCTTATAGTACCGCGTAAACCTTGTGCCCTAATCCTTCTATGCAACACGGCGATTCGGGAAGCAGGCGAGGCTGATAGTGCACGTTTGTTGTGGATGTAGGTGGGGTTCCGCGACTCGGCCGACGGTGGGGGTGCGCTTCGGACCTGAATCACTAGGCCGAATCACTAGGCTCTGCTCGAGCGAGCTCGCTCGAGAGATCAAATGCTGAGGTGTCACCGATGATATCCGCCAATCACAAGTCTCCGTTTCTAGCTGACTGCGCCTACCCCACGTTGCCTTAGCCTCTGCCGAGATGTGCCTACTCAGAATACTCCCTTTGACATAAGGTCTTTAACGGTGTCACTGTATCAACATATAATATCCTGGACCACCGTGCACCGTATACTCCATTCTATTCCAGCATTTCCTCTTCATCAACTTCTCAGACACATTTCAATTCATATTTGCTTCTACCCAAAACTAGCGTTGCATTGTTCTGCGTGACTTCCATTCCACCTAGTCAATATCATCAAGTTCCATTTAGGACGTTTCGACATCCACACCTTTGACCTTACTTCGAGCTTCCTGGTACCCCAAAATGTCTTCAACCGTTCATTATAATGCTTCAAATTGTGGGTTTCTGAAATAACGTGCGCTATTCAGCATCGGCTTACCTCAAGCCTTTATAGTCACTATCCCGGCCCTTTCTCCCGGAAAGGAAAGCGGATGGTCTATCGGCACCATCGTCTCCCTAGTAGGAGTTGTAATCGCTGCGCTGGCACTCCTCGTCACTCTACGGGACAAGTTCCAAGATACCAAAGCTGGATCTCCATCATGTCAACCTGGTACATTGCCAAGCAGCACTCAACCCCCAAGTAACTAGGTTCCTAACCTCTCAAATCTTTAGACATCGAAATGGGAAATTCGGTATCGGTCTCTCGTGCCTCCACTTCGGCGCCCGCACACGTCAGAGCCAGCGTTCCAGAGCATCTCGACGATCCCCGCCGGGAGCAGTCCAGCAACATGGCGTACCCTATCCAGACAGACGCGGACGAGAGTTAGATTGTGTGCAATGTTGTGCCACTGAGAGAGATCCGTGCGACTGCTTCTGAATCAACAAAGACGAAGATTTCCCGTCTCGACGACACTCGTCAGGAGTAACGACCACTGCAGTTGTTGGAACCAGCATCATTCTCTAACAATACCCTTCCTGGCGTTATTGGTGAAGATCAAGGACTACCTCTCGAAGCTTTGGATGATGCATCGGCCATTGCCCGCCGTGCTATGGCCCCTTAGGGCATCTTTAAGTGGGAGTGTTCTTTGGCTGATCACGCATGGTTGGTTGACATCTGGACTTTTATTGGTGTTCCAGGATTGTAGATCTACCGTGTTTCCAATGGATTCTACGAATTCATGCTTTTCCTAAACAATACCAGTCTTCATTGGAAAATGTACGGCAAGCAATGGGGTCTGAATTACCTTTTCTTTTTTGAGAAATATATATTTTTCCTTTTGTGATATACTTCTATACTAAAGACAAACCCCAAATCTCTTGATTTCGTAATGAATTGATCTGCATATTAGTCAGTGGCCCCTCGGCAGTATAAGTACGAAGTTCAGCTCCCTCAATCTTGTGGCAGTTGAAGCGCTCTTAAAAAACGCTGGGATCTACTACAGTACATAACGAAGTTATGTTTGCGGTCCCTTGTGGTCTGACCATATCGAACACTTAATGAACAGCATAAGGAAGCGTCGCCTGAACTGAGAAAGGATTTCGGTGGTTATTCATTTGTTGTTCGAGAGGGTATGCTTGAGCATGAAATGGTAGGAAGTGACGCTCGGCGAAGTGGGTAACGTGCTCGAGGGCCCGCTAGCAGGTGGTCACTGTGGCGGTGCGGGGGCAGCAGACCATCCCGGGCCTCGGACTGACGACGTCTGAGATGCTGGCGAGCCTGGGCCTTCTGCCATAAGCCACTTTTGACGCGGGCTGCAGCCAGTCCCCCTGCACATGGCGTGTCACTTCCACGCCGCAGTCGTCGGCCGTTAGGCAGAACGCACCAGGTCTCGTGAAAGGCTAAAATCAAGTGGTTTGACAACAATGCCCGAGCCCACGCTATCTGCAGAACGAACCGCGTGCGGCGCCAGCACATTTCCACTCTGCAGACCGTCGCAGCCAGCCCAGCCCGCCGCCGCTTCGCTCCGCTGACTACTTAGCCATTGCCTTAGAAGCCAATGAAAATGTCGCAGCCAGATTCTTTCGCCGCCGCCACGCATCGTGCGAGCCATCGACAGCAGCCGTCATTTCTATACTGGCTACAGCTCGCATCAAAAATCAAGGGACGGGCGGAGCATGGGTTGCCGTAAACGTGATGGAGTAGATGGCAGGAGGCCCGGGATCGCCAGCGAGCCAATCCTCGTGTTTGGCTGAGGAGGGATGCAGCAGGCGGCGCGGGGATGCAGGCGGCTCCGGGACACAGGCAGGCGGCGCGGGGACGCAGGCGGCGCTGGCTGTGGCGAGAAGGCGATCCTTCGATCCCGACGCTCTCGCACCGCTGTATCCCAGCGGCGATCGCTTGCGCAGGGCCGCGTAGTCCATTTTTGACAGTCTTGCGACAATCAAGGATCTCTGCACTTGCTAAGCCCCGGCTTTTGAGCAAGAGGCAGGTGGGATTGCTGGGCACGGCGTGAAACCATCTGCCCCCTACCTTCACCCATAAATAACATCGGCCGCCCATGCTGTCGATGCAATTCAAATATTCCAGAAAGCACTTCTTCAGTGGGCATTCCTTCTGCTTTCAAACGGTCTATTCACATTACATTTACATCATTTAGCCTGAAGCTTCCTCCACCCCATACTCCCATTTCCCGTGCGAAGTGTTTCCGCTCTCAGCCTGTTCGAACTTGCTTCCACCTTTAAAGAATGCACGCACAAACATACACAATGTCTTCGCAACCCCATTACGACGCTTCAAACTGTCAGTCTACCGGATAATGTATAACCCAACCTTGGCTTACCTCAACTTCTTTGTAGTCACTGTCCCAGCCTTTTCTTCCGATAAGGAGAGTGGCTGGTCCTCTAACGTCATCATTTCACTCGTCGGAGTCCATATCACCGCGTTCCCTGTCATGTTGCTTTTGTGGAAGAAGTTTCGAAGGCTTCGGTCCCCCCAGCAAGGATCTCCGTCACCTCAACCCGGTAAGCTACTAGGCAGTGCGCATGGCTACACATATTGAGTGTATTGACTTCGCATCTATTCAGGACCCACCAAAGAAGTGGAAATGGGCAACTGTCCAGCCGCACTTCGTGAGCCATCAACAACATCCGTGTCCTCTCGAGCCGATGTTGAGTTGCACTCCGACAACCAGCAGGAGCAGGCAACACACCCAGTTCGAATGGGAAACAACGACGAAGAGCTAGCTGTACGAAGGGTCATGGCACCGACCGAGACTTCCAGAAATGTCTTTCGTCCACCGATGATGGAAGTTCATCGGAGCAGTGACCGCCTTCAGCAAGGGCAGTCACCGAGATTGGTGGATTGAGCATCATTTCCCGTGGACGCTCTTCGTGGTTCCCCTGGCGAGGAGCCTGAACAGGCTTCTCTCGATTCAGAAGACTTCGTGGTTATCGTCCGTCGAGCTACAACCGCCTGATGTTTTAGCCATGTAATGTTTCCACGGTCAAGCGAGGTGTTCTCAGCGCGGATCATTTGCTTCTGAGTTTTCATCGCCGGTGTCAAGAATCTATGGCGTCAGATACTTTCCTTTGTATAAGCCTTTTCCTTCTGGATTGGCGGTGGATGTGCATCGGGGAGAGATTTCCCCTTTTGACAGTCATTGAATCGAATGCTGTACAAAGGGAGGCTGACGAGAAGCTGGACTCTATACATGGCTGGTGAGCGGCATTGTATCGATTATCCATTATTGAACACACAATTAGAGTTCAGAGTTACTAGAATACAGGCAGAACCAAGTCGCTCTTTAGTACTCCCGATGCGGAAATGATGCTCTACTCTATCGTTTTAGTGCGCTACCAGTCGATATTCACGCAAGGTCATCCCTGCCTCTCCACGCACCACACACCTCGACATTAATATCACCTTCACGGCAATGAAAGTAAAGAACAAATTTCTGACAGATTGAAGCATCCATCTTCATAGCATATTTACATGCGTGCTACATTACATACATACATACATTACATTTTTTAAAGATCCCATAAACTTTCATATATTCCTCACATCCCGCTTACAGGAGGCAGAACATCATAGCGGCGGAGACCAGGCCGACGAGGCCGGCCATGGGGGAGAGGCCGGAGGCCATGCCGTCGTAGGGCACGACGGGGATGCTGGGGGTGGCGGCCGGGGTGGTCGCGACGGGGACGGTGGCGACGGGGGTCCAGCTGGTCAGGGTGACGGTGGAGCCGTTCTTGAGCGTCTCGGTGAGGATCTCCTCGCTGGAGATGACGGTGGAGGACTTAACGCCGGCACCGGGAGTGGACGGCTTGGGGGTGACGAAGGCGCTGGGGGTGGTCGGGGTGGCGACGATGGGGACCGAGACCGAGGGGATGGTCAGGGCCGGGGTCGAGGCCAGGCCGGTGGGGACGGTGGCGACGGGGGTCGAGCGGACGGGGGGAGTCGTCGTCTCCTCGGCCGGCTCCTCGGGCTCGTCGCTGGTGCCGCACTTGACGCCGCCCTTGACGATCGAGTCGAAGTCGGAGCAGGAGAAGTCGGCGCTGCTGGAGCCCGAGATGTCCCACGAACCGCCGACGGTGGTGAGGGACTCGAAGGTGAACTCCTCCAGGCTGGCGAAGTCGAAGGCCAGGTCACCCTTGACCTCCTCGAGGCTCTCGAAGGCGACGCTGGAGAAGCCGCAGTCGTTGATCTTGAGGTCACCGCCGACTGTCGAGGGTATTAGCATCTGTGTTGCGGCACAATTGGTTTGAGTGTAGACTTACCGGACTTGAGGGCGGACAGGGAGAGGGAGTCGAGGTCCCAGACACCGCTGATCTCGAGGGAGCCACCGATGGTCTCAAGGGTGGAGAAGTCAAAGGTCTCAAGGTAGGACTCGGTGATGGTGATGGACTCCTCGATGCTGGTCAGGGAGGGGAAGGAGAGGCCAGTGGCGTTGGAGATGGTGATCTGCTTGGCGCTCTCAAGCTGAGGGAAGCTGATGTCGACAGCGTTGGTGTTGCCGCCGATGGAGATCTCTTGGACCGAGGTCGAAGCGACCGAGACGGACCAGAGGAAGTCGTTCTCCTCGATGATGATCCTCTCGGGCTCGAGGACGTCGAGCTCGAGGCTGGTCAGGTATGTGTCACGAACCTCGACGGTCGAGCACTCCTGGATGGTGCTGCCGAAGTCCACCTCCCACAGCAGGGGAAGCGAGGCTAGGCTGAGAGACTCGACCTTGTTCAACGAGGGAAGGTCGAAGCCGGTAAAGATGGGCGAGTCCTTGAGCTCAAGGCCGCCGACCGAGCTGAGCGAGTCGGCGCTGAAGTAAGTGAGAGTCTCGGCAGAGTCGACAATAAGCGAGCCGGTGATCTCCTCAATGCCGTCAAGGGCGATGGAGCCCCAGACATCCTCAGAGATGGCAATGCTGCCCTCAAACGTCTTGCAAGACGAGATGTCGAGAACATCATCCACACCGACGGTAAGGACGCCACCATCGGGAGCGGAGCAGCCTAGCATAGGTCAGCATTGGTACGAGAAGCATCGAAGGAAGAGACTGACCAGCAGCGGCGGCAGAGCCGGCGAGAAGGCCGGAAGCGGCAATAGCCCGGAGCTTGGTCGAGTAAACCATTGTGAAGTGAGTGGAATCAACCGGCTGGACTGCGTGAAGTACGGTTGGGATGAAGAAAGTTCTTGCCCTCTCAACACTGGGACCTGGGCGCAGAGGCTTTTAACTCTAAAGTCGCGGTCAACGAGCTGACTCCGGTGAACGTGCTGGGCTGGAGGCCGGCGCCGCCTTTCGAGTCCGAGCGGTGGGTACCAGCATGGTCATGGCCGCTCGGAGCTCAGCCGCCAGCGCTGAACGCAGATCCCCGACGAACCACCACCGCACTTTCAGCCTTATTTTCATGCACAGTATGGGGACGCGGGCTTGGCAGCTCGTTGATCCTCTGCGTAACGGAGGCTCCGAAGGTTCCATGCGCCAGCTTGGAGCCCATACTGGGCTTGTGGGTGCCAGCGGAGACGACTCTCCAGCGTGCGTCTTTTGCTCTTCGGCTCGTAAAGGCCCCACTGAGCGCTCAATGGCGTGAGAGCTTCAGGTGCGGCGTGCCCGTCCACAGTGGGGTTTGCTGCAGGAGAAGCGCTTCGAGAATTGGGCCAGAACAGCATGATCCCCAGATTAACGCCACATCAGGAAGGCCTTAGCCCAAACCAAGACCTGGTGGCGGAATAGGGGATCGCGGGTGGGTTAATGTGCCCCCGTATAACGAAGCACGTACCGCGGAAGATTGGGAGCTTCGAGTCATGGAGCTGAGAGGCTTTTTGTAGGCTCGCCACCATTCACAGAGTTGAATTGGTTTAATTGTAGTGGCTTGAGCGATATATCCAACCGAACCGGTGAGCGGCCCGTCGAGCGGGAAGAGCCCCATCCCGAGGGTAGACTCGAAGGAGCAAGCCGACGAAAGAGCTTGCATGGATGTAGCAAGCAGACAGTACGGCTGCGCGAAGCTTCCAGAGATATTCTGGCGGTCAGTGATCTGCTGTGATTGGCCAGGAAGAGCGGGTGTTGTAAACGTGCCTGAACATCCGCTACGCACAAGCCAAGTCGAGTTACCGGAGTAGACTAGCGCGTATACTCAACGGGGTAAGTCACTATTGAAGGCCCGAATCACTCCAAATGGCGGTATCCCTGCATAATGCTTAGGGTTTGCTTTTTCCCTTCTTCCACCGACAAGCCCGCCAGATGCTTGCATGTCTCAGACGATTGCCATGCCTTCTGTTGCATGCGTGTACAGCGCTTCAGGGGGCCTGTGTCGTCGACCAAAGATCTGCGTATAGCATGAATAACAAAGAGGCGGGATTGAGCAAAGCTGGCCCAAACTTTACTTATCGAGATCCATTCCCTGGGAGGAATATCACGAAACCACCAATCGCCCCTTGCTGCGTTAAAGCCGGTAGTCTCTCGCTCGTGCAACTCCCTGAGCCTTCGTACCCGCTGTTCTGGCGTCACGGGAATCCGCTATAATAGCTTGCCATTGCTAGGGCTGTGGTCCACTGGTATGTGAGAACGATGATGAATAAATCACGAGTTCCCCCGTCTCCCGATCCACTGAAGCATTGGGGCTGTAAAGTTGAAGGTAGCCTCACACGCGGCTATCGTGCAAATTCCGAAAAGTCTTTCGAAATCGTGGAATGTGTGAGCAAGGTTCAGTTTCTGTCCATGGTTGAAGGTTCCTCGTTGTCGGATGTATCCGAGAGGAAGATCTCGTTGATGTCTGATCTCCAGGACCTGCTCATGATCTGGTCCCCGTGTAATGTGTATCGAACTCTTGCGCGATATTGTAATGAACATGTCTAGGCGAAAGAGACAGAGGGCGCGCCGTTCTCAGATACGAGATCAGTGTTGTTTCCCTTTTAGTACGCATCAGCTCTCTGACCCCGCATCTATCCTCGAAAGTGACCCCTGGAGAACACGATCTCAAGCGTGGAGTGGGATTGTAGCGTGGGTGCTCCTTTCCAAGGCAATCCCCGTCCGTGGCCCCTGCGTAGCTCTGTATAAAGAGAGCATGTCCGCCGTTGTATCGATAAGGATAAGGAATGCACAGATTGCGCCGTGCAAAGTGCTATCAAGTCGACTATGATAACGACCGGACTGTGCTTCTCTGCCCGTATTCGATGACATGTGTGGCGCATTTTCATTTCGTAGACCTAGTGTGGCGCAGCGCCTCACTTGGGTATCGTCGGATCTTGAATAGGACAATCTGTGCTGGTCAATTCTTCTGATTGCACGTTTCGCAACTGACTGCAGAAACAGTTACGAGATCATTTTACCGTTCAAGGGTGCCTCCAGTCTCGCCGGACAATCCGCGATATCGCTGTCATATGAATGAAGTAGATGAAGGATGTTAACATACGGGAAAACAAGATCTAAGTTACGCCGAATATGCGAAAGAATTGCGCTACACTATATGTCAGAAAGATTCGTGATATCGTGGCCCACCTATTAATAGATTAGGAATGTCACGGGTGTTTAGTCGTGGAGCTCGGCTACAGCAAAGTAGCCCTTGTTCTCCACCACACCTCTGTCCTTGACCACCGCCGTGTACTTCACCACCCACTGTGGTGTGACATCTCCCTTCAATCCATCCGATGAGCCATCGGAGCCAACCAATACGCCAGCACCCTTCTCTCCGGGACCCAAAAGTTCCCTCACCGTACCCGACGGAAGGATGTTCGTGCAATCGTTGTGCGTGAGCAACTCGATGCCTTCCTGCTTGGCATACAGGATCAGCGGCTTTGGCACCACACAGCAATCGCGCACATTGATCTGATCCACGCTCGGCCTCAGCCTTGCCTTGGCCAAGAACTTTGCAAGTCGTTGCGAGCCAAACTCTGACAGTCCCAGCTTCCCGATCAGGCCCTCATCATGCAGAGCTTCGACAGCGCGCCATGTCTCGATCATGCTGTCGATGTCCTCGGCGCCAGTGCCGCTTTCTGACTCAGATCCGCCGCCATTAGGTATGCTGCCACTTTCGTCGGCATCAGAGTCCTCGTCGTCGGCGTCGAAGGCGATGCCCGGGAAGGAGACAATGAGCAGGTCGATGGAGGGAACGTGCAGCTCTTTGAGCACGAGGTTGACGGCGTCGCGGGTGTGCGCGATGCGCTGAGCGACGGGCACGTGGGGAAGGTAGAATAGCTTCACGGTGATATCATATGCGGCGCGTTCCTCGGTTAGACCGGACTGCGAGAAGTCGAGGGCCGGGATGTACAGGTCGGTGCCGTTCTGCGAGGTCCAGGCACGGAAGGATGGAGTGGATGGGGAGGCGCTGTTGTCGCCGGTCGAGGTAGCTTGTGAGGCCTGCTGGTTCGAGGAGAAGTTCGCGCGGAGGGCAGAGGTGAGTTCGGTGTTGGACTTCTCGTGGAGGTTGCGGCGGATGGCAGAGGGGCCAACGCCCATGATGTTACTGGTTCGCTAGACGTCAGATGATGTACGGGAGGCAGCGTGCCTGGGAAATTTGCATACGCGGTAGACAGGATTAGTCTCGTCATAGCGACAGTGGGAGTGGGGTGAGTCTCAGAAATGGTGCCGGCGGGCTTTGATTGAGAGAAGCGCTTGTAGGCGCGGCGCGGGTGTAGGACTATGTTCAACAAAGACTGGAAGTCGCGAGCCTGGCGCGAGGTGATTTCCATGCCGCGCTTGCGGAAGATTATAGCGCAATGTCCGCGCGACGGCGGTGGAAGTCGGACGATGGAGATATTGTAAGCAGTCGGCGGAGCAGCCGAGACGGCGGGGCCGCGGATGCGCCGTGACTTCCTCGGCGGGGCTCTTCCGCGCGTCTTGGCATCCGCGGACCTGCAATCCAGCGTCGGCCCTGTCCCAAATTACGTGCGCCAGAGCAACCCCCTCCATCCACAACTCCAAGCTCTCGTTCCCCGCGACACCGCCATGGCGATCAAGTGAGTGCGGCAATTCGCCCCGACGCAAATCGCAATGCTGATCGTCGCAGATACCTCATTCTGCTTTCGCGTCAGGGCAAGGTGGTGCGTCTTCCAGGCAGCTTTTCTTGCAGCTTTGGGCTCTGACTGACGGCATGCGCAGCGCCTTGCCAAGTGGTTCACCACTCTGTCCCCCAAGGACAAGGCCAAGATTGTCAAGGACGTCACCCAGCTTGTTCTTGCCCGCCGCACCCGCATGTGCAACTTCCTCGAGTACAAGGGTATGCCACCTGGCCTTCGGTCGCCCACCCTCCTACGCCCCTTGCAGCCCTGAGGCTTAAACTCGCCGCCTGCAGACACAAAGATCGTCTACCGTCGCTACGCCTCCCTTTTCTTCATCGCCGGCTGCGACTCCGAGGACAACGAACTCATCACCCTCGAGATTGTGCACCGCTACGTCGAGCAGATGGACAAATACTACGGCAACGTCTGCGAGCTGGACATCATCTTCAATTTCCAGAAGGCCTACTTCATCCTGGACGAACTGCTGCTCGCCGGAGAGATGCAGGAGAGCAGCAAGAAGAACGTCCTGCGCTGCATCAGCCAGCAGGACAGCTTGGAAGACATGGAAGTGAGTAGACAATCTCTATCTGCACATCGAGGGAGGCGTAGACCAAGCACAGTCGTCGCAAAGAAGCGCTTCCCCAATGCGCCAACTCTAGGAGGTGTTAACAAAAGCTGCAGGTCGAGGACGACGGCGTTACCAAGATCGGTTAAGCCCTCGGTAGCACACTGCTGCTGCCCTTCTGTTAGATACCCGGGCGTAGCTGCCGTACCTTGTCTCTTCATCGTTCTTCACAAGCACGTTAGATGCGTCGAACTTTAATGCTGATGGACTCGAGCAGGATGACGACTCCAGAGGATCCGCAAAGCTGGAATGATTTAGTTCAGTTCAGGTTTGATTCAAATATTCATTTGACGGAGCACGCACCAAGGCATGCATCGGCGGGAGTTAAGGTGTTTTCTCGGTCCTGGAGCTCAAGGGGAGCTCCACAGTTGTATGATACCTCCAACGCCCTTTGCCGCAGGCAAGGATGGACTGGCGCTTGGATTTAGTACCTAATGAAGCAACGAATAACTGCATCAACTGGCCTCGAGACATCCTCGTGCAGCTTACTGCGCCCATTGGTCCGTTGATCTGCTCAAGACTAACACCAGCAACCGCAACAAAAGGCGCTATCCTGTTCCGGCTCGCAACCAGCCTATAGAATACGCCATGGCGACGCACGCGGCCCGGAGAATCAGTCCCGATCGACGCATTGACTCCAGGATTGCACGCCGCACCTACTCGCCATCTCCCACCTGCGCCCCAACGCCGCGTATTCTGGGCCTTGTTGGAGCCGCTCGAACAAGCACGTTGTCTCGACTCGCCGCAGCATTCCTCACATGGACCAAAGGCGGCCCCTGAGTGGTTGCTGGGTGATGCAGGGCTCATCACGTGCAGTACCAACTTGGCACCACGCGCTCTCCACTTTCGGTCCAGGCCCCCTACATCATCACCGCTCCACCGCTCCACCTCACCCCCGATAAGGCGACGAACATACCATGCCGACCAGCTCCGTCAACGCCAGTATCACCACGACCGCATTCTCCTGTTAGACAACCCCAATCCAGCTCGCACAACGCACGAAGCTCGGTCTTTGCTGCCAGCCTAGAGTGATCTTCGCGTGTCAGCTTGCGCAGCACGTCCACGACAACACCACTCCTCCGCATTCCCCGAGCCAAACGAAGCTGCGCCTCCCTCCGTCCGCGACCACGCAATTCCCACCACCCAACATCCTTCCCGATTACCGCGCTGCACTCCACACGCCTTATTACTCCGGGTACCGCGACCCCGCGCAATCATCACAATGAAGGTGCGTCTCCTTCCCCTGAGCTCAGCCCGCGCGCATCGGCTCGGATAGCTATCTAGCAGCTCTGTGAAGGTTCTGAGAGCTATGCGCGCATGCGGAGACTGGCGTGGAAGGTGTGGCTAACATGGACATGTCGCAGTACCTACCACTACGTGATTTCGAAGACGTGACAAGCGCGCTCAACTTCGACACGCCCGACTGCCACGTCATCGGCGGCTGCGACCTGTACACGACAAAAGCTGCTGGCGGCGACAAGAAGCTCTACAAGAACATTGAGCATTCGCTGGAGTCGCAGCATGAGTCGGTGCTGCGTTTGTCAGCCTCGCTTTCCCCGCCCCAGGCCGAATCGCTCGCCGAGTCCCTGAACCTCTCCCGATCAAGTCCATTCGGCCCTCTCAGCCAGATCTCGAGTCGCCGCACCTTCGCCTACCTCATTGCAACGCTCAATGCCAGTCACCCCGACTACGACTTCTCGCACATCCTCCGGCCGACCGATTTCCGGAAAGAGCGCAGCCTACGCGCCGTCATGAACACGATAGACACGACGCTTTTCAACCTGCGGCCACGGCCGTCGAACGCGATGCTCTCGGTGCCACCATCGAGCTGGTCAGCGGGCAGCGGCGGATCCGGATCGTCCGGCACGCGCACTCCCGGCGGACACCACGTATGGAGCCCGCGCATGTGGCGGATGATTGACAACGAGATGAATCTGCGAGACTGCGCCGTCTACTGCTACCAGCCGGAGGAGGATCCGTTCGACGGCGAAGAAGGCTCCATCTGGAGCATGAACTACTTCTTCTTCAACAAGAACCGCAAGCGCGTCTGCTACTTGTACCTGCGCGGGCTGAGCATCATGTCGCACAGCCCCGCAGTGCGGGCGGCGGCGGCTGCAAGCCACATGTCGACGGGCGGCAAGGGCCACAGCACGCTGTCCATGGGCTTGGAGTCCGCAGACAAGCGGGCCATGTACTGGCTTGGAGACCGTGCGGAAGGCCGTAGCATATCTAGCGGCTGGCCGGACGATGACGATGATGTCATGATCATTCCGCACCCGGGCGACGACGAGGTCGACGCCGACGAGGAGCTCATGGACTATATCGAAGAGGACGAGGACGAGGAGTTCGACGACGAGATCGAACGGCAACGCGAGAAGAGCGCTGTGCGCGACATGAGCGAGCACATTGCCGACACCATGGAGGTCTAAAGGGGGGCGCCGGACCAGAACCGCCGAGGACGGACGGCAGCAGGGGAGCACTGACGATACGTGTTCTGCCGACTCTCCCGACGGGGGCCTCCACACCGTTTCTCCCCGCTGCTCGATTGGCCGACGAATCTCCGCGGCGCCGACGACGGATACGAAGGAGTCTGGGGATTATGTTCAACACCGCATGGCCGGTATCACAAACATGACGACGACCGACCAACCCACGATGATGCATCGTCATCACTCAACGAATAGCTAATGTCTTGCTGCAATTGTTCTTGACTTCATCTTGTTTTTTCCGCAATGTTTGCACTCATCATCGGGTAAGACGCAGGGCGCTCCGGCCGGTGGGAGAGGCTGCGAACGCTTTTGTGTTTCGAAAGATACCCAAACGCCGCTTGTTATTGCTTTTGTCTTGCTGTTATTGCTCCTTGCGTTCTGTTCTTTGTTTATCAGCTTTCGAGTAACGGATATGGCGACCACCACACGAGCACGCACGAAACACGACACGGCGAAGATCGGCGTTCCTTTTCTTCAACATCTGGTTTTCTGGTGCGTGGGAGGCATCGGGACCGAGCGCCGGGGTGCGATGGGGGTTCTTCTAGTGAATATTGTTATTCGTTACTCGAGTTTTGCTTGAGACCGGTTTGGAATTGCTTTTATATTTCCTTGAATGCATCCGCCGAGCTGGGAGTGGTGTGGCGGCCACTTCTGTTCAGCGCGGCGTTTTGGGGCTGAGGAATGGTGGGATGGGGTTGGGTACTTGCTTTTTCGCCTGTTCTGTAGGCTGTCAAATTGATGCCTGAGTTCGACTCGAATGTTTACCGTGGTCATGGGTGATGTGAGAATGCACAAGGGTAAGTGCCATAATATTGAACTTCCCGCTGACACAATGGTGGACGCCCATATGAATACCAAGTGCGCCATCGGCTTCCAATCAATATGCCGCTAACATCTTTCCTTTTGCTTGAATACCGAGAAGTCACGGCTGAAGCCCCACTCACGCGCCCGGTGGCTGGCGTGAATTTATTTTTTAGTCATGTCATGGGTAGCTGAAGCTATCGTCCGGACGTGTATGTAAAATTTTCTATTCCACATTCTCGTCTGGACGATAGCTTCAGCTACCCACAGATGTTATTTTTTAAGAAAGAGCTGCAGCATAGTTACACCTAGGGCCTTACTATTCTGCACCGTCAAGTCTAGACGCTCCCGGCCAATCTCTTCTTTCTCATAGCGAAGTGTTTGGCGACTGCGTTCCATGATGGTGGCGACATGTTTCTTCCGATCTTGGACCATCGCATCATTCTTGCTGCGGAAGGCTGTAGCTTCCTCTTTCTGCTTCTCAATTTGATCTTCGTGGCGCTCGGTCTGCAATCGGAAATTATTTTGCAGCTCTTGGTAAGCTTTAATGGCATCATCTCTGTCAGCCTCAGTCTTGCTGAGGGTGCGGCGGACGTCTGTCATCTCCTGTTCAGGAGTCCTGAGTAACTCCTCCAGGAGCCTGTTGCTATCATCTGGTGCAGCCCGTAAATCGGCTTTCTCGGTCGTCAATCTTTTGTTCTCTTCGAATGCCTCGGCGGACGTCTGTCATCTCCTGTCCAGGAGTCCTGAGTAACTCCTCCAGGAGCCTGTTGCTATCATCTGGTGCAGCTCGTAAACCGGTTTTCTCGGTCGTCAATCTTTTGTTCTCTTTGAATATCTCAGTCAACTGGATGTTGGCCTGTTTCATATCGTCGTAATGGCGAGAAGTTCTATCGTTAATTTGGTCATCCCGTCGTTTAACTCTTGCCCTTTCTTTCTTGAGGAGCGTTCTGCTTTCGTCAAGCTTTCTCCTGAGTTCTGATCTTATATTCTCGGCCGTGGTCTTCTGTTTTTCCAACTCGCCCTCCAGGCTAACGATCTTGCTGTCCAGATCTGTTCGCTCGGCGTTAGAAGCCCTTGCCTTTGCCTCGGCGATCTCCGACTTTGCCTGAGTGGTGTTAGATTGCTGAGCAGCTACGGCAAGACGGTGTGCACTTGCCTTGGAACCGCGATACGCAATCGGTTTCTCGAGCTCAATGCGAGACAGCAAGTAGAAAGAGTACGTTGGGGAGTTTCGAGGCGAAGGTGAGGTAATTGGGCATCTGGAAAGTGCGGTGGCGTGCTGCCACGATTAGTGACTGAGAAGCGCGACGTGCCAGCGTCAATCGAGTTATAGTGTGAGAAGTCTCTGTTAACGGTGGATGCTGGACGGTATTGACAGGCACTTGGAAAGGTGCGAGGGGTGCCTGCCACGGCTGATGAGCTTAGAAGCGCAAAGACGTCAACAATCGCACGGGTGAGCCTCTAAATGAGCTGACGGTGAGGTGAGCGCGTGTACGTGAGAGGGTGGAGGGGTTTCGTTGAGGTGATCGGGTCTTTGAGGAAGGCACGAGAGCGTGTCTGCTGGGTCCGGCAACGTCAAGAAGCGCACCGCTGCCGACGATGAAGCAGTTAGAGTGTTTCCGTCCGAGCCATGGAACTAGTAATCTTTTTGCCTTAGCACGCCAAACTTCATGGAGTCATAGAGAAGTGTAGACAATAAATCTCATTTCTTGGCAATTTGAAAGCCCGAGAGAAGCTATTGACGTGCTGCAATTTCCACGATCCGACCTTGGGTAGATTCTCACTTGGGTCATCTTTTCTTCGCTGGCTTGGCATCTCCGCCGCTGCTGCGATCGTTGCTCCTCCGCTCTTCGCAGAATATCTTATTCATTTTACCCACCTGGGCCCTGCTCGTGGCGCCATTGCAGTGCTGCTATCTCATCCCGCACAATTTTTTCATCAGCTAAGATTAAACATATACGCCAATCACTGCCCCAGTCCTCGCGAGTATCTCGAGGCACTGAGTATTGGATAGCCGCGAGCAGTCAAAGAGTTAGAGCCCGTTAGTCACAAGCGGTCAATCCGCCCATTCTTGGGATCGGGGGTCGAGCGTAAGGGCTCAGTCCGTCAAGCTCAATCTGCAAAACCCATCCTGTTTTCTCTGCTCCTTTCTGGTTCGGAATCTTAGCCAAGCATGAGGTCAATGCCTCATACTTGACTGGCTCAGTAGCCTCATGAGCTGTAAACGAAATATGAGTGCGTGGCCTTGTTTGATGGTGTGAAGGACATACCGTGTGGAGGAGATCATCTTCGAGTCCCCATTTATAGATTCGTTTTAGTGACGGATCCACAAAGTTGTTCTGTATCATCCCACGAGAGGTGTTCATCTTCTGCTTTTGCCTGCGTTGAACGTACCATTCAAAGCTTTAATCGTTGATATAGCGATACGTACGGACAAACTTTGTCTGTCTGATCCGATCCGCTCTGTACTTCATTTGAAGACCGACGAACGGGTTCCAGGAGAGTGTGGGAATCACCACGACCGAGGCTGTGATCAGCGTGATACCATCTCCCCCGGCAGCGGTGGGGAGTAATACCTTGGCAGTCTCGCTGCTCTGGTCAAACTTCTCAACACCCGCCTTCCTCTCGCCCCTGTCCATAGTGCCGTTGAACTCTGCAAACTCGATAGATGATGCCGTCAGCGGGGTAGCGAGTGCATCTACGGTAGAAAAGAATTCGGGGAAAAAGAAAGATCTTCGATCCGGATGCCAAAGCGTGTTTTGCAAGCTTTACGGCTTGCTGCAGCTTCGAACTCAACGTC
This sequence comes from Lasiodiplodia gonubiensis, assembly GCA_009829795.1. Classification (NCBI taxonomy): domain Eukaryota; kingdom Fungi; phylum Ascomycota; class Dothideomycetes; order Botryosphaeriales; family Botryosphaeriaceae; genus Lasiodiplodia; species Lasiodiplodia gonubiensis. The sequence continues at coordinate 101,384 of RHKH01000030.1, forward strand.
CAATCATGCTGTCGACGAGCTTTGAACTCATCTCGGCTCAGCTGAGTCGTCAATGTCTCTCCCTCATTCAGCGTCGCCTCGACTAAGGCTGGTATAGATTTATTATTCATGTCATAGGTCGTTGAAGCCATCGTCCGGATGCGAATGTTTAATTATTAATTATACATTCGTATCCAGACGATAGCTTCAACGACCCACGGATGTTAAATTTACGGTTTTAGGGTGCAGAGATGACTATATTTAGTATGGTGTTGTCTTACTAATGAAGTCCGTCTGGCAAGAGGGTCTGCCCCGATCTCAGGCGGTTGACGAGGGTCTCGTCACTCGATCCTGGAGTTTTAACGATGATCCCTCCGTCGAATGCGCCTCAGAGAATACCACCCAGCCCCAGTTGGAGCTACTGTCCGGACGAAAATGTCGAATTAATAATTGTACATTCACGTCCGGACAGTAGCTCCAACTACCTACGTAAGTCAAAAATTTCCTAACCAATATTGTAAAAATGATCTTCGGATAATTCAACATGTCATGGGTAGTCGAAGCTATCGTCCGGATGTATATGTACAATTATTAATTCGACATTTTCGTCCGGACGATAGCTCCAACGGCCCACGTATGTCGTTTCTCAGCGCATGCAGCTTAGCGGCGGGGTGGTGAGACATGTTGCGCGCGAAAATGCGGTCCGGCGTGAGGTGCGCAGGTGTTGCGTCGAGGTCGGAAGAGGCGATGGGGTTCGTGAAAAATTTGGTGGGGTGGGGGAGCTGGCTGTTTTGCTTCCCAAACGGGATGAGCCACCACAGCCCAAACCCCGATAGGATAAGCTGATGAATTTGAAGCAATGAAAGTAAAACTGATATCTGAAGCCGGTTTTTTATGGAGCAAATCTCGCCCCTCGGCAATGTTGGTCAAGCCTCGATCGAAGAATTAGGCCTAGAGGTGTAATCCCACGCACCAATCGAATCTTATGTAGTTTCGTAGTTTGATGTAGCGTTAGATGAGCCTGTGTAGAAATTCGGTTCTTCTCTCCTCGAAGAACACCTTCGCGTAGGAATCTCTCACTGCAAAGTATGCCGGGACTTTCTGCTTCCTCTCTTAAAGATGAGTGAAAGGAAGCTACGCTAGGGTGCATAATGCTTCCTATGGCCATTCCGTGAACTTTGAGATACTCCCTGTAGAGTTCCGGAAGAGGCAGCGCCTTCGGCCAGTCTGTGCGGACGAGTATCTTCCGGTTGTCCTCCCATGGTGCCCATGCGGCGCTTCCCGGAAACCGGAATCTTCCATCCCGTGTGTTCAAGTCCACGGAAAGAATTTCTTCCATATCCCTCAAGAGCATGAACGGGCGCATGAGGTAACGTGCCAGCTTTTCTACATCGGGGTTTGAAAGTCCTCTCCAGGCCTCATTGACCAGTAAGCCTTCGGAGTTCACTACGGTCCGGGCTTGGGCCTGCTCCGAGGCGTTCGGAGGTGAGTACATCTGAATCGTTAGCGAGATAATGATCTTTATCCTGGCTTGATCATATTTCATCAAGTTGCCCAGCAGGGTCAGTATCTCGGCCGGCATGCATGGTGGCAGGGAATGGCGTTCGTGCAGAGGCTGTTCATCCTCCTGGAGGTAGTTGGTTTTGGTCGAAATCTCGATCTTGATTGTTGGCAGGGCCATGAACTCTTCGAGGACCCTCTGGTCCCATATTGCGCTGTTGGAGTATGTCACACCAGCGATCTTGATGCGGTAGTCGTCGATGACTACGTGCCGGCTTCTGGACGGAAGTAGGCTTCATGGGAGCCACCAACGTGGAAACTTGACGTTGATGTCTACCCATGGAAATGTTATGATTTCTTTGGACCAACAGTCGTCCGGGTACTCGAACATCGATTAAAAAACCATCTCCTTCATTTCCTGCGGAAAGGATGCAAAGTTCCGGTTCAGGAAGTGGCGTGACTTCCTCACTTCCAGGATGTACCGCTTATGGTGATATGGAAGCTCCTGCCACCAACGACGACGATGGATCCGATCACGGTTGACCTGGCTTCGCCGTTAGCTATGCCCTCGCTTTGTAGGATTGGAGTAGTGATTACAAGAGCCTGTGAGGAACCTGAGGACGACGCCATGTTTTAGCGTCTTCGGCTACGGCGTACCGTTGCGCAGCGCGTGATGAAGGTGAGCTGTTAGCACCAAAAGGCCTTTAGATGAGGAGTCTTTTCGATGAGAAGGCTTTCTGGACGTTGGATGTCCGTAGCTGAGGGTGTTGAAGAATGTTTGGCGGATGTGCCAACGGCTGGACCCTTGACAAAGCACGTGCCGGCGAAAAGAAGGAAGGACCGAAGAACAACAGGAGCACTTAGACCGGAAAGGCGCACCTGGCTTTGGGCTGGTGTGATGTCATCAGCGATGCGGCTGCTGGTTGCCCAAAACACGATCGGCGTATCAAACTCATCGCGGGGTTTAGGCCACACCACTGTACTAAATATTACTGAGTCGAAATTACTTCTCAGTCCAATCGAAACTAAGTAAATACCAAGCAATTGAAGTCCAAGTGGCTAAAGTCCCGCCCAGATGAATAAACCTTGGAAGAAGACAAAGCATCGAGCCCCTAAATTTCACTTTTGAACTCCGAATATGGTGTCTTCCCTTCCCTGCTTCAGACGTATGATCGGATTTCCGTATTGTCCATCTGTGCTGCTTGAGGCCGTCTGGACCCGCCTTTCTCAACCTTTCCAATCGTCCGGCAGATGTCGCTTCCAGTCGTCCCTTCCTTCTCTCATGTCTTGTGTTATCCTGTTGGCGATTGCACGGACTGAGCTCCAATCCTTCAGTTCCAGCTGGAACGGAATCCTCCTAAGATCTTCTTGTGACGATCGTACACATTCGTCAATGCTCTCTTCCCATCTACGCTCCTCGTCACTCCGTGAGGCTTGCTCTTGGGCGCTCTGCTGATCATCGGGTTCCTTGGTGGCCTCCGGAGCTACATCGCCATCAGGTACTTGATCATTCACCGGGTTCCGATTGAAATTGGAATCATCGTTCGCGGGACCGTGCTTGTAGAGACCGTCTCCAGCAAATGCTGGGTTCAGCACCTCGTCCAAATGTTCGTGTTTGACCCTTTTGGGGCCTCGTTGAGCTTCCGGATCGGCTTTTTGCGAAAGATAACCCTCCGCTGTCTGCGCGATGGCTTCGTGCAGCTTTGCGCCCAAGGACAACGCCGGGAATCGGAGGGTGATGATGGTATCTTCTTGATCCAGGCACTGAGCCAACTCGCACGCCTTTTTCGCCGCACCCCAAGCAATCATATTTCCTCCATTTCTCGGTGTGACGAAGTACAAGTCATCTTCTCGCATCTCGTTTCCAACCTTTGCCCTCATGTGGCCTATGAGCAGCCGCCCATTTCCGCATTCAACGGGCTGGCCATCGGAATGCACGATCCGCTTCGAATATCCTACCCCTCATGTTAGACAGAAACTGTGGAGGGGGGTTTGAGAACTTACCTTGTATCGTGGACATTGTGGCCTTGATGAACACAAGGTGGAGGACCAGGTGTCTATCTTGATTACGGATGCGTGAGGCGTAACCGTCGCTGAAGGCGATATGGTGAACTGTTTGACTGGAAGCCCTAGTGAGTTGATCGGGATTGGTGTTGCGGAAGAAGAGATGTTGGGGTGCGAGTGAGAGGCCGCGCAAGAAAACACATGAGATGCGAGCTCCTTCGCACGTGAAAGCCCCGTTTAGGAAGGCACCCCGTCTAGTTGCGCTGATTCCTTCGCAATCTTCCGAAAAATGCTACGTCGTCCCTTTCAGGACCTGCGACTTCCTCCCTCCTATCAATACCGAACCCAAGCATCATCAACGGCTTCAGCCTCCCACCTGCGACAACAAGAGCCATGCCAAATGGTGATGCACGTCAGGTTGAGAAGAGACTCGGAATCAGTCTTGATGACCTCCTGTTTCGTACCCATAGCCACACCCGTCAAGGCTTCCAGATCGGCGAGTACGCGTCCATAGAGAAGTACTCGACGATTTCCAGCATAAAGCTTAGCACACTGGTTGATAGGCTTCACTTCATTGTCGAAATGCATGGCCGTGTTATTGTAAGGCAATCCACTCTTGAAGAAGATACCAATAAAGACATAAGCACCAGGCATTCCGTCACGATGGCAAGTACCGTCTACCGAGACCGTGAGAGGGTGTTCCAGCCATGGTGGCCGGCCACATTAGCATCCGAGGTCATAGGGAACCTTGAAGTATAGCTGGTCGCGCGGCCGTAAGTCAAGGGAGTCTATAAATGCTTCGACTGTCGAAAGACCGCTACTCAGCGTAAAGAGGCGTTGTGATCCGCTCTGGCCATCTTTGAATTTGAGGCTGCAAGTGTTGGCACGACGATCAACTGGAATGGTGCAAGATGTGAAGAGGTTGCGAGTCTAGCAGCGGCGAGAGTGGGATGCCTACCAGAGTGCGCGTTGATGGCGGCAAGCCCAAGGGCGAAAGCAAGCACCGGTTTTCTGAAGCTATCGTCCGGACGTATCCTGTCGCTCCAGATCCTGGTGCTAAAAGTACTATTTTTCATCGCCGTCATCTTACTTTTCTTCTATACTGGAACCTTGTTTTTTATTATCGTTTTCATCCATATTCCCTGCTCCAAAAGCGAGGTCGACGCACTGGTGGTATCATACTATTGAAGTGATGGCGCGAAGCAGGGATGTCATGGAGGCAACTTAGAACTTGATTCTGGGTGCAATCACAATTAATTCCGATAATGTTCTTTCTCTGAAAGTGTAGCATTCAGCTTATTCGTGGAGAAACTGTTTCACTTAACGTTCCCTCTTGTTGGACTATGCCTTTCATAAACTGTCTTTAGGAGGATAAAGCAGAGACCACAAGTTAAGCAGCTACATCATGAAGATCTCCTTGTGAATTTCACGAGATATATGGTATCCCACATGCATGGGTAGTTTAATATACTGTCCAGACGCAAATGTCATGGCTTGGACTGTATTCGGGTGCTTATCTATGAGTGATGCATGTCCCAATGGACACACCAGTCTGAGTCGGTGAAATACGTTAGTCCTGATAGTAGTGAACGTGCTGCAACGGGGGGCAATATAACCTGTGGTAGGACTTCTTTTCATTGTAAATCTTGTCGGCTGCCATCTTATTGGGGTGTTGGAAAAGCCTTGCAAGCATTCGCGTGTCCTCCTGCTCCACAACTAATGCTCCCTGGAGTTCGTCTGCTCACTGATGCAGCTAGCCATGGTGATAGGCGCGCTCCTCCCAGAAGTGACCATCTTCGAACTGGCGCTGGTCGGTGCGATCGCCTTGCCCTTGGTCCCCATGGCTCCTGCGTTCCTCTCGAAGTAGTAGTATTAGAATGTTCAGCTTCAGCTGCGGCAGGAGCAGCATGGCGATTCACTACCACCCTGAACTTCAAGCGTGGGTCATATGAACGTCGGCCGGGCCACAATTGCATCATACAGTCACAGACTGCATCAGCTGGACGGGATGTGCGCCGCGCTGTTCCAGAAGAAATATATATGTTTCGGACTTTGCGCTCTCTCCTTTCCACAGTTTATCTTAAGCTAGAAGTGAATGCTTACGTTGCGAAATTCAGAAGGTGGATTCTACACGTCTTAATTCATCACCTGAATCAATCCGGGAAAACTTGCTCCTCGGAATCGACGATTCAGGGTAGCTGGCTTAAGTATCTCACGCGTACAGCACACGGGAAGAGCGTCTTGGAATTGTGTTAAGCAAAGCCGAGGAATCACATTACGACGAAGCAAGAAAGCTTATGGTCGACCGAAGAGGCTTTTAAAGAGCCGACGTACAGACAGACATTTCAGCGGAAGGCTAGCGCGAAGAAAAGCAGGGGTAACTACGTCCCCTAGAAGAATGACTTCCCACCAGCTTGAGGATTTATTCGAATTTTGTGGGCAGTTGAAGCGATTATCCGGACGTGAGTGTATAATTCTTAATTCGACATTTACGTCCGGACGTTAGCTTCAACTGCCATGGTATGAGCGAAAACAACAGACGCTAGTATTCGGCCACAAACCCCTCGGTGGCTCATCATACAAGGTCAGGTGTCGGAGCGCTGGCGTCATAGAAGCACTGACACCTGCTCCAGGGGTGGCACGTCGATCATCTGTACATCGCATCTGGGCCTTTATTGGGAGGTTGCGCACTTGCACGACAGCCCCTCCCCCTCAGCCGAATTTCCGCCGGCGGAATGAAGACACGCTGGACATGCACTGTTCAGAAGAAGATGTGCCATATACTGCTTCCACGTGATATATGCAGCTACTGTCTTTTGAACTACCCAAGCGCGTTACCTAAGAATCCTTGGTATAGTGGAATGGGGGATTACTCTCTTGGCAACAGAAATGACGGGGGTTAACGAAGAAAGGGATAACAAGAAAAGCAGTCAGCCGTCGGCTCACATGACAAGCCTCCTGTTCGCTGAGGGTAAAGCGCAAAGGGGGAAGAACAATGAACCAGAAAACGCCCCGAGTCACCGCAAAAAGTCTCCAATCTAGCTGGTCTAAGAGTTCATGCGTACATAGTTGCCTAGGAGGGGCGTCAGTGAATCGTGTCCTCGACGCGAATGATTCAGTTCCTTGCATAACTCACCTGGGAACTGCCCCTGCCGTCCGTTCACCTTTCCTGTCCACCACTCGTTCTCGTTCTGCGTTCTGGTCAGGATTTCGATGACGTCGCCGGTGGTGAAGCTGAGATCTCCTTCTGCCTGTGCCTCGTAATCGTACAGTGCGGTACACGTTTCTACTGCAGGGGCGCCGCTGAAACGAGCGGGCTTGGGCTTCGGGGGCGGCGGGGCGGCGCCCTTGGACTTGGCCAGAGCACCCCAGTTGCTGCCGGTGCTGGCAGAACGCTTGATGTCGCCGCCGCCGGCGCTGAGGCTGTTCGCGACGGTAGGTGAAGCCAGCGCGCTGCTGTACGGCGGCGGTGCCTGGGTGTCGGCCGAGTCCATCGTGAGGCGGCGGCTTGGCGAAGAGGTGTTGCCCTCGATGGCGAGCTGCTTCTGCTGGCCGTACTTGAGTGCCGGCGGCCGCCTGACTCCACCCGTCGTCTTGAATTTTGTGATTGCAAGAGCCTCTGTTTGCTCCTTGATGTCGCCCCGCTTCTCCTCATAGCCAGCCTCGATATCCAGCTGGAGGTTGAAATACCCGATATCCATGTTCTGCATCTTCTCGTGCAAGGTGTAGAAAACGTTAAGCTGCATGTAGTAGAATGACTGGAAGAGCGGCATGATAAACTCCCGCTCCAGGGCAAAGAGCTTGGGCAGCTCGTCCTTCAGTAGGTCGTTGAAGTAGTTGTATTCCTGCGTCGCCAGCTCCACGTCGTTCTCCGCCCTGTAGAGTGCCTTCTCATCCTTGAGAGATCTGTCCTTCTTTTCCTGCAGCTTCTTGAGCGTGGCCCGGTGGCGGTCGTAGTCGAGCTGCTTGTGGTCTCTCTTGGCAGCAAGCTTCCGGATAATCTTGATTATCTCCATAAGCTCGTCGGCCGGCCTGATGACACGCGTCTCAATCATCTCCAGCTCGGGGGCGAGCTGCTCCTGTAGTTCCTTGACGATAGCTTCATATTCCTCGCATGCGCGGATGCCTTCGGGGTTGCCTTCTGATATGAACGAGTCGGGGTCCGACACGCGACCGGAAATGGGCTTGTAGATTTCTTGGATGGCTTTGGAGAACTCGATCTGATGGTTCAACATGCCTGTGGGGCAGGGTCAGTGATGCGCTCAGCTGAAGCCGAGGTGGAAGCGACAATACCATTGATGGCGTCAAAGTACCTGCACACGTCAGTATAGCGCCGGCGCAGACTGTGGGGCCATGTTTACTTCTTGGACTCATCGTGCAGCTTCTTCGTTTCCCTTTCCAGCTCCTCGAAGCGGCGTTCGGCATCGATGTATACGGCGTCTTTTGAGACTTCGCCCTGCGCAATGGAGCCCCTCGTCAGCTATGCGCGCACCTTGCATGCGCGCGGCAGCCCGCGGCAGCGCTGAGGGCAGCCGGCGCGGTGGCAGGACTCACGAGATTGAATTTTGCCTTGACCTGTTGAGGGGCCTAGAGAAGAGAGACATGTCAGGCACCGATAATCATTCGCCGGGCTCTGGCTGAGCTTGCTTACGCGTGTGATGCCCTTGGTAAAGCCTTTCCAACTCATGGGTGCGGCGGAGATAGAGGCGAGGCGTAGGCGAGGGGAGAGACCGGCGCAAGCGGAATTCTGAAAGGCAGAAGCGACTCAGGGCGCGGGCGTGGGTGGTGTTGGTGGATACTGAGGACGGCGCCGGCAGGGTATTAGAGCGAGCCAAAGGCGGCGATGACGACGGTGTGGCTCGGGCGCCAAGTCCGGGCTGTGCCCTTGGGAATCGCTTGCGGTTTATGATGTAGTGCTCCCCAGTGCAAATCTGGCCGGGGGGACTGACAGGCGGACCACTCACAGGCAGCAGGATCGGGCAGCGGGCGCACACAGGAGGCGGCCTGAGGATACCGCAGCACACAGCGAGAGCATGGAAGGCGCAAGAAGCGGCCGCCGGACTCCTCGGAATCGCTAGATGCCGCAGTCCGCGAAGCGACCCAACCCGACCCATCGCCAGTTGGGCTTGCTTGGCGCAGCTGCATTCGGATGGCCGGCAACTGAGCGCCACGCACATGACACACCGCGTTCCGTGTGCGCCACGACTTATCAGATTCTCGCTTCCTCAAGCTCTTATTTGCCTGCCCTCTTCAACCCCATCGACTTTTCTCCCACTTTTTCAAAATGTCGACCTTCGCACCCCGCGCTGCGAGGCAGGCCCTCTCGCTCAGCGCCCGCCGCGCGTCGCACAGCGCCCTGCCGCGCTCGTCGCTGCGTGCCGCCTCCCTCGCTCCCCGCCGCAGCTACGTCCATGAGACCAAGCCGCAGAATGCCACCGTCAACGTCGATGCTGCCATCAAAGCCGAGCAGAAGAACTTCGTGCGCGAGAGCGGCCTGCAGCCGAAGGATGCCACGATGCCGACGACGGGCATGGGCGCCGATGCGATGATGAGCCCCAATGCCGGCATCCTCAAGCAGGCTACAGTCATGGATGCCGGCTCTCGCCCCATCTACCTCGACATGCAGGCCACCACCCCGATGGACCCGCGCGTCCTTGATGCCATGCTCCCCTTCTACACCGGACTGTACGGCAACCCGCACTCGCGGACGCACGCCTACGGGTGGGAGACGGAGAAGGCTGTCGAGCAGGCGAGAGCCCACCTCGCTAGTCTCATCGGCGCCGATCCCAAGGAGATCATCTTCACCAGCGGAGCCACCGAGAGCAACAACATGAGCATCAAGGGTGTCGCGCGGTTCTTGAAGAAGTCGGGAAAGAAGAAGCACGTCATCACCTGCCAGACGGAGCACAAGTGCGTCCTGGACAGCTGTCGCCACTTGCAGGAGGAGGGCGTTGACGTCACCTACCTCCCTGTTCAGCCCAATGGTTTGATTGACATGGAGCAGCTGGAGAAGGCCATCAGGCCTGACACCATGCTGGTCAGCATCATGACCGTGAACAACGAGATTGGTGTCGTCCAGCCCATTGACGAGATTGGAAAGCTGTGCCGGTCCAAGAAGATTTTCTTCCACACGGACGCCGCTCAGGCGGTTGGCAAGATTCCTCTCGATGTCAACAAGTCGAACATTGACCTCATGTCCATCTCCGGCCACAAGATCTATGGCCCTAAGGGCGTTGGAGCTTGCTATGTTCGGAGACGGCCTAGGGTCAGGCTCGATCCCCTCATCTCTGGTGGTGGCCAGGAGCGCGGTTTAAGGAGTGGCACGCTCGCTCCTCCTCTCGCCATTGGTCTTGGTGAGGCCGCGCGTCTCTGCAAGCAAGAAATGGAGGTAAGCTTCAGTCCCCCTCTTGGTTCCCTTTTCCTCATATGATTATTTGCTTTTATACATGCATGGCTTTCTGAAGCTTTTCGGGGATGTCTACGGTGCTTGCATCGTACCTCGTCTGCGATGTTGATACACAGCAGGGGTTATGACTGGAACAAACACTTTGCATTCGTTTCATCTGAAGTCTGGTTCAATCGCTGACTTTGGCAATAGTATGACAGCAAGCGCATCACTGCGCTCTCCCAGAAGCTCAGAGACGGCCTCCTTGGCATGGAGCACACTACTTTGAACGGTGATCCCACGCGCCACTACCCTGGTTGTGTCAACATCTCGTTTGCATACGTCGAAGGCGAGTCTCTCCTGATGGCCCTCAAGGATATCGCCCTTTCTTCTGGTAGTGCCTGTACCTCCGCATCCCTTGAGCCTAGCTACGTCCTCAGAGCGCTCGGCAGCAGTGATGAGAGTGCCCACAGCAGTATTCGTTTCGGCATTGGCCGCTTCACCACCGACAGTGAAATTGACTACGTCCTGAATGCGGTCAGAGAGCGCGTCAACTTCCTGAGGGAATTGAGCCCTCTGTGGGAGCTTGTTCAGGAGGGCATCGACCTCAACACGATTGAGTGGAGCCAGCACTAACTCTGTTAATTTGCGATTGAGGAGTAATGAAGCGATTATGAATGCGGCGTTCAGGGTGGACATATGGGCGGCTAAACTGTCCTAAACGTATGGGCAGTGTTGTATTATAGGTAGTTACAGTGAGATGCTTGATATCCTCGGGAATACACATATCTGACGTTCCGATGTGTAAAGAACTCTCAAATGACGCGTGACGTGTAAATATGCATGACGCTATGGGGCGAGCCTGGTGGGTGTTGATGGCAGGGGTCGTGGTTGCCGCCGCGGCAGTTCCGCGTCGGTGTGGGGTTTGGGTGCCGGGCACCTATCCATGCGCGATCTGACGTGCTCTTCCCGCATCACCACCTACCAATATGCCGTCGGTCAACGACCGCACCCTGAACTGGCTCTACAGCGTTCTGACTAATGTACTGCACCCGCCGTAGTCTTTGAGCTCCTCTCTAATCCTCAGCGCGCCTGTACAGGAATACACGGACGTGAACCGCACTTACAACGACGCCGCCGAAGCTCTCGCGCAGTACCCGTCGCTGTCCCCACGAACAGACGTTTACAGTACGCGCTTTCCCGCATCCGCTCGCGCCCCCCGCTTTCCATATAGAGCATTCTCATAGAGCTTTCATCTTTTCGAATGCGCCCGCCGTCCAACCGCTAATCAATGTCGCTTTTGCCATCGTCGCAGCCTACGAAAATGGTGTCCCCGCCCTCCTGCTCCTTCTCAGCGGCACCCTACCCGTCCAGTTTCGCGGCGCAATATACCGGTTTCCGATAGCGGTTTGGGTCCCTCATGACTACCCGCGCGAGCCTCCGATGGTTTATGTCACGCCGACACAGGATATGCTGGTGAGGCCGGGGCAGCATGTTAGCGGTGAAGGAAGAGTGTATCATCCATACTTGAGTGGATGGGCGAGCTACTGGGATGTGAGTACTCTAAATGGAGGTTTTCGTTGGGACACAAAGTTACGGCATAGTTGAGCTGTTGGAAGCACTTTGCTGGAGCTCTCCTAAGCTCCATACTGGGGCTGCCTGAGCTTGGCGCGGGTCGTCTACTTGAGAGTGTGCTGACTAGATGGTAGAAATCCTCCGTATCAGACTTCCTTACCGTCCTTCGTGGCGTCTTTGCAAAAGAGCCACCGGTAGTTGCAAAGCAAGACCAATTCGGCTCTCCCCAGCCGACGGCAAGCCCAGCACCGCCTCCGGTTCCTCCTCCACCGGAAGAATGGAGAAAGCAGACGCAACCGCCACCTACAGCATCGCCAGCTCCTACGGCTGATCAGGCACCGCCTCCTCCTCCAAAACCACCAAAGGATACAGGTGTGAATGGCAGTCCTCATCCTAACGGATATGGGCAACAGTATCAGCAGCAGGGCCCTCCTCGGCCGCCTATACCGCCTGGAATGGGTCAGGCTGGTGGTCGTCCTGACTATGGCAGACCTGCCCCACACGGTATACCACCGCAAAGGCAGGCGAGTTTAACCGATCGACCTCTTCCTCCAACGCCGCAGGACTCAGCAGCTCTGCCGCCACGACCTCCTTTTCAGACTCAACCATATGGACGTGATAGTCCAGTCAGTCCCATAACCCCCGGTGGAATGCCTGGACCACCCCCATCTAGGTACTCACAACCGCCTCCTTTGCCACCACAACAGCAGCAGCAAGCACCTGGCTACCAAGCACCTGGCCTGCCGCAGTATGCGAGTCCTCCACCCAACCAATATCCACAATCGACATACCCGCCACCTGCTCCTCAGTATCAGCAATACCCGCAACAGCAACCGCCATACATGCCCACGCCCCCAGCCGGCCCTCAATTCGCACAACCACCCCCGCAACCACCCCAACCCAAACCCCCGGTCCCCGACCTCCTCACCTCCGAGCTCGACGTCCAACTCCCCTCCCAAACGTCCTCCGACATTCCCCTCCCGGTCCCGCCCGTGCCGCCCAACCCGCAAAAAGACGCGCTCCTCTCCGCCCTCTCCAGCGCCCTCGTCGCGCAGACGACGCAGACGGTCCAAGGCAACACCGCCGCCGTCCCGGCCCTGCGCGCGCAGGGCGCCGCGCTGCGAGCTGCCCACGCCCACCTCCAACAGGAGCTCGAGCAGCTGCAGCGGCTGGACGCGGCCCTGGCGTCCAACGAGCGCGTGCTGGCCGACGCCATGCGCGAGGCCGACCGCGCCATGGACGACGTCCGCACCCGCACCGTGCCCGACGTCGACGACACGCTCGTCGCGCCCACCGTCGTCGGCGGCCAGTTGTGGGGCTTGGTAGCGGAGGAGAGGGGCCTCGAGGAGGCCATATTCTTGCTCGGCCGCGGACTGGATCGTGGAAGGGTGGGGGCGGAGGTGTTTGTCAAGGTATATTGATTTGCCCCTTGCTCTCTTCTTTTGGGTTGTGCTGACGCTGTGGTCTTGATGTAGCAAACGAGGGGTCTGGCTCGTGAGCAGTTCCTGAAGAAGGCGCTGATAAAAAAGATCTCGAAGGGTATGGGGTTGGATGAGAATGTCGAATACGGGCTGCGGTCCGGATACTAGATGCGGTTATGCCTTTCAATTTCCTTTCCCCCCCTTATGTCAAGTGGTATTCCCGGAAGTAAAGGAATACAGCAGACCAGAACGAAGATAAGATGGCATCCATTTTCTTGGGAGGGAAACAAGCGTTCAGATGCATGGGCAAGTAGTAGCACGGCTGAAGCATGGGAATAGAGCATAGTCGACTCCAATAGTCATCACCACATCACGGAAACCAAATTCTTCAAACGTTTTAGGACATGGATATCTTTCTCGTACTACTTATTGTGTCTCATTTCTCGGCTTTCGTTTGATCATATCCTGAAATCAAGCCAGCCCAAGCGGAGAAGCAAAAAAAGCTTATGGCAAAGAGGAATTGTAGAAGAGAAAAAGAGAATTGAAAAGTGTGACAAAAAAGCCGGTATCATAGCTTCCCCGCCCCCTTCTCCCAAATGTTTCTTACTTCCTTTGGTTATCGAATAAGAGAATCCTAACCCTCCACCCGTGGATTTCCAGGTGGGTTAAAAACGCCAAGCACCATGCAAGTTTCAGATTCACGTACAAGCACGTTAAAGCCTCCTTTCCCCAAGATAGGCATTCCCTCAACGGGGACTATCCGTCGTCATCGTCATCATTACGCACTCGCACCACCGGCCTCGCCGCCCTCCTTACCTTCCTTGCTCAGGTAGTCGGGCTGCTCCGCATCCTCGTACTCGGCAATCAGGTCCTGGACAACGGCCTTCGCCTCGTCAAACTCGGACAGACCGTCAGCGAAGGGGGCCTCGCGCTTGTACTGCTCGAGGAAGGCGTTGCGCTTACGCAGGCGGTCGTACTGGAAGAGAATGCGCTTGAACAGGGTGGCGACGCCGGTATGGTTGGCGAGCATGAGACCGGAGACGCGGTGGGAGCTCTGGACGTAAGGGGACTTGCGGGTGAGGGCGACCTGGATGGAGGCCGGGCCCCAGGGAATGAAGGTGGCCAGTTTGCGCTCGCGGATACGCAGCAGCGACTTGTGAACGTCGGTGGGGTCGGCTTCGCCCTGGATGATGTTGAGGATGGAGATGTAGCACGACGTCTTGGACGGGTTGGTCGACACCATGCGGTTCTTGGGCTGCAGCAGCCGGCGCATGACCTCGAGCACGGTCGTCTTGCGCACCGTCTTGGCCGACTCGACCTGGTCACCGGTAAAGGGCGTGTACGAGGTCATGAGGAAGTGGCAGCGCGGCGTGGGGATCAGAGAGGCTACAATGCCGACCAGGTCGTTGTGCATGTAGCCAGGGTAGCGGAGGGTCGTCGTCGAGGCGGACATGACGGTCGAGACGAGCTGGTTCGTCTGCTGGAACGAGGGCTCCTGGACGTGAAGCGTGTTGGCGGCGATGCGGGAGAGAGCGCCGTTGTCCAGCACGACGACCGAGTCGGCATTCTGCGTCAGGCGGCGCATGGACAGCAAGCTGTTGTACGGCTGAACCACAACGTCACCTGCGTTCTGCGTGTCCGGGAAGACCGAGTACGTCTGGATCAGCTTCTTGGGGAAGCGGTCGTTCAGGCGCTCGAGCAGAAAGGATCCCAGACCAGAACCAGTACCACCTGCAATCGAGTGTAGCAGCATGAAGCCCTCCAGCGAGTCGCTACCGTCGGCCTCGCGGTCAATCATGTCCATGACTTCCTCGTTCACCGACTCGCCCATGGCGTAGCCTGCCGCCCAGTTGTTGCCAGCACCGGTACCATCCTTGTGCACGTAGAAGTTCTCGGGGTTGTAGATGTTCTTGTAGGGACCGCTCAGAATGCTGTTGATGACCTGTAGCGTGCGCGTGTAAGTTGGGGTTGTTCAAGGATGCGGACCTTCTATTCCACGTACACGAGGCTCAAGATCGAGGAGAATGGCGCGCGGGATGTAGCGTGTGTCGTCAGACTGGGAGGCCTATTAGCATCGTAGCTAGTTACCATGTTAGTGAGGTTGGTGTAGGAACTTGCCTGGTAGAAGAAGACATCCTTCCTGTCACCGCCCTCGGTCGCGAAGTCCTCGAGGTTGCCGTCCTGGTTGATGCCGTGCTCCTGGCACAGCTGCTGCCAGAATTGGCTGCCAACTGTACAGGAGTTAGTGTTTGAGCTCGATGTTCATCGTATGCGCGACTTGGAATAGTGCGGTGGAGAGCTGCGGGGAGATGAGCGGAGGTGAGTAAACGTACCGCTGTTACCGCACTGGCCGGCCTGGAGGGTTATGATCTCTCTGCGATAGGATCAGCGCATGATTTGGGGGCGTTGTGGGGTCTTGGAGCTGACGTACCTAGGCATTGTGGTGTGTGGGGAGGTTGTGTGAAGCTTCAGTCGCGAGAGACGCGTTGCGGGCGCAAACTCGCGTTGCTGTCACCGCCCGAGCTCGAGTGCCCAACGCCTGCCGCCCACGTCACTCCCGCCCTGTCACGCTACTCCCGCCCGCACCACCGCCCTTATCATCAATCTTTCACTTGAAACAGGCCCCAACTTACGACACAGACACTATGCCTTGCTCAGTCTCGGCAGCTGAGCGTGAGATGCCTTCACGCGAGCACCGACTTTCCTGTGGCAGTTCTCTAGCGGTATTTCTATTTGTGCAGCGCTGAGGATCCAGGTACCCTCGCTAATCTCGCAATGTATACATATGCAAGATCGTTACATCGTTGACATTTCCAACCCTTTCTATACGGGTCTAAGAATAGCTCGTGGCGTTGAAGGAATACATTTTGCCGGCGGAGTCACCGATGGCATCGCCGAGGCGTGACAGGCAACCCTCGCCCCAGTCTGGACTTATAAAGGTGTCAGGTCTTGTTCCTCTCGAGGTCCAACACACCTCTCTTGCCTTTCGTTGAATCCACCATCATGAAGCGAGGTGCCATTGCCAGCGGATCGGTCTATGATACCTTCATCCCAGTCAACGGTTGCGCCAGACATGACTATATGAGGACATATGACGATGTGCTCATGCAACTTTTGACTCTCTATCTCACCGGCATCCTTTCTTATTTCCACCTCCTTTGGATCCGCGGGGAATCCGTCTTGGACTGGAGGCCTTTCTTCTTTCCGTTCACCCCCCTTACGGTGGTCTTTCAGCATGTCTTTGCCATGCTCGCAATACTTTTCCACTACATCAAATTCAAGTTCAAGCCAGAGGAGCAATCGTTTGATATTCACATCCCTCTACGCGTCCTCCTCGGCCGCGTACCACCCACCCCGACCACTGAACCCACGGACAACTCTCTTTCGTCCCAAGAAAAGAAAACATCCTCTCCACCGACACCCATTCAAGCGAACGAGTTCTCAGCCATCCTGGGTACCGCTACAAGCCTCGGTCTCATTCTCCAATTCGCCAGTCTTATCCTTCAACTCGTCTATTGCGTTTTCGGCATCAGGCTTTTCCTCCGACGCCGCTCGTACAACCCCGATTCTCTCATCAACGCCGACTACGTCGCTCTCCAACTCTCCATAGCCGGGATCCTCCTCGTCTTGCTATCACTTCCCCACACCCCTCTCACGCCCATCCGTCTCTTCACCGAGCCAGTCCCTCCCCTCCCTCCATCCTACCGCAAAACCACCCTCCACCACACCATCCTCTTCTGCCGCGACAGCGCCTCCCCCTCCCTCTACGCGCCCCGCTACGCCCCCTCGCTGTTCACCTACCTCCAACAGTTCCGCCAAATCTTCTACTCGGAAGCCATCTCCGCGCTTCTCATTTTCGCCGACTTCGGCACAAAACCCGCCATCCCGCTCCAGGCCGTCATTACCCACTACGATTACTGGGGCGCCATCCCGCTGCCCCAACTGCGCGACGGCTACTACTTCAGCGAGGTGGGCGGCCGCCTGGTCTTCGCCATGTTCATGCTGCACGCCATCCGCTCGGCGCTGCGCGGGCGCCGGCTGTGGGAGAAGGAGGCGCTGGCGGCGCAGCAGGCGTTGCTGGAGCCGCCGACGGCGACGGCGTCGTCACCGTCCGGTCCTTCGTCGTCGTCAGCCCCGGCCGATGAGAGGGAGGGCGGAGGCGTCGTGGCGGCGGCGGTGTGGGGCTGGGTCAAGAACTTCTTCGCTGACCCCCTGGCTTACACGCCGTCCGTCACGACGGTGTTTCCCTACTTGATGGTGGCTGCGGGCGCTATGACGCTGTGGAATCGCGTGTGGCCGGATATGGAGGTGTGGGAAATATGGCCCGCTGATATACCGTGTCCGCAGCAGTGGAGGGATCCGTTGGTTGGAAAGTGGGAGGGGTTGTGGGAGTGGTGGTGGTTGGGGGAGAAGTTGACGAGGGACTGAGGGTGAGGTATGTGATATGTGCGTGTAGTAGGTGAGATGGATGGGTGATGGTGCTGGGAGGAAGTGGCTCGCGGGCGTATGGCCAGGTACTGGCTTGCTGGGATGAAGTGATGGCGGTAATGTTCGGGGGTCTTGAATTATGGGGAAACTCACAAAAGGGAGAACTGCAAGTGACATAGTGAAAGAAATTTTATCGTTCACTTAAGGTATTGAAGCTTTATTCACGTAGGAGGCTATTGCCGAGTGATCCAATGCTGAAGGCAACCGTTTACGGGATAGTTCAAGCGCTGGGGTAAACTTGAATGTTTGACAGAATTCCTAAGCATGCGTCTGGTCACATGATACACTCGCTGTTGTGATCTGGTATCAATCAAGCCTGCAGCGATGGATGATTTGGAGCCCTCACATGCGCAAAAGCAGGCCAGTTGCTACTAACACCCCGGCTCATATAAAAGAACTGTCCTCATAGCATTCAGCGCCAACACCAGTTATTTCGATGTTTAGCACTGGAAAGGAGAGGCTCGAACAACCATATCACTGTCTGGGCTCCCTGCTCTCTTGCCTTGAGCAACAGCGGGGTGTCGGACCTTGTTTGCAGGATGGTCTCCTTTCCGCATTCGTTTTCAAGTCAATAACTGAATAGGTGCACTTGACATCAGTGTACCGTATCTGAATTGTTGTCAAATGCTTTGCCGGGTCACTTGTCTTTGTTGCGGCGATGCATCAAATACATGTATTGATGAAGTAGTGAGGCTAAGTACATTGATAAACGGAATCGTCGGACCAACAGACCGGCAAAACAGAAGTGATTTCTTGATGTTCATTGAAGCCCTGCATTCATAGATTTGCAGTTATTTCTTGAGCTTGAAGCCTTGAAGCTACGAGATGTAGCCTTTTTATACACGCCCACTTTCAGCAGACGTGTGAAATAGTCACATGCGAAACGTAGCACTTGCCCTCGTGATACGGGCGGGCTTGAGTGATCCAAAAAAGCCCATGGCGGCTCTTTTGCGGGAGCTTGATGCTTTGAAACCCAGCCTTTCCCTCTCTTTATCGACAGCGTCAGCGAGTAGTGAGTAGACCTTTGAACAACGACTAGCGTCACCTGGTCGATTGGCACTACCGCCACCCGACGAGCGGGTTGGGCAGAGAAGTCTGCTCTAAACAGTTACCATAGCTGCATACTGTACAGTGAAGAAACAGCCCAAGCAAACGTGAATGGCACCATTCCTCTTCTGCTCTGCGGAGTGCTGGCACTGAGTATGTACCAGATCCGTACCTGAGCTGAGCGCATTGAAGGTATCAGCATTTCTGCAGCTGATGGCCCTAATCCAAGAGCTTCTACGTAGAGATCCAATCCTTCAGCGAATCCCCTCACCAAAAAAGACATATGTGGGCAGTCGAAGCTATCGTCTGGATATGAATGTATAATTTTTAATTCGACGTTTGCGTCCGGATGATAGCTTCAGCTACCCATGGCATGAGCAGAAAAAATAGCTCATGCCAGAATTCGGTTGAAACACCTCTATAGAACCCTTTATCATCGTTAGTGTACGTACTGTACTAGTCTTTTAGGCAATTTTACTCCAGATTATGCGTAGGCACTGAGCAAAGTCAAAAGCGATGCAGTCAGCAGCAACGTCAAATGGAGAAAGATAGAGCTACAATTTGTAATATCAACTATCTACGTCCTTGGTGCTTCTCGCTAGAGTAGGTATCTTAGTCTTGACAGTTAAGTAGCAAGCCCCTGGCGAGAGAGGCACTGTGCCAGATCGCATAGGAGAACAACAGCCGTGTATGAATCGAAAGGCAAAAAGGAGCGGACGGCCACACCAGTTGATGGAAGGTCATGTTGGGGTAGATACTATACCTCAGGGGAGCGAGTTGAGCGCTTTGTCAATTTCCACGTCTTGAGAGACAAGTCTCTCCCACCCAAATTTTGTTGTTCTCTTTCCGGGTTCCTCGTCAAGCCCAGATTTCCTCAAAAGGGAGACAAAAGAGATACCGATAGGAAAAAAAAAAGTTAACTTTTGAGCACTCTTCAGTAGAGCACTTTGATAGTGAGCTCGTAAGGCAAGCTGTTTTGCCCATGCTGAGCCACACTATCACCACCACACTCGCCTCGACGTCCGCTCACCGAACGTCAGAAGCCCCCAGGAGTCTCGGCCCGGAAAGAGCACGAGGCCGCCGCTTCTCAGCAGCGGCTAGCTCTCGTTATTGGCTTTTCACACCCTCGGTATCGGACGAAATCGCCTTGCTAAGCTTTCTTTCACCACTCAGCGCAGTGTCGCCTGTAAGTGAATTGCCTAGGGGAAGACCGTACTGGGCGAAGATTTTCTTTTCCGGATCGCAAGCCTGGGTTGTCTGCTGTGACAGTGGTAGTCCAGCCTTCAGGGCCTTTGCTTCTTGGCGGCGGAAATAGACGCGCTTGGCCCATTTCCAGGCTTCGACGCCCGCGAAGAAGAGCGTTGCCGCGATGAAAACAATAGCCCACTCCCACGTGATGCCTTGGTGCCTGAACACGTCGTGATTGATGACCGGAATGTACAACGTGGGAAAGATGGTGATGAAGCCGGCAATAATTGCCCAGAACAGGAACTTGTTGCGCCAGACGTCGTGAGCCCACTGGGTGAAATAGCGCTTGCTGTTTGGTTGCATGCGGAAGAAGCTGCGGCGCATGTCGACCATCTCCCAGGCAAGAAAGAGCGCGAACCAGGTCAGACAGGCAAATGTGGTAGCTCGTGCGCGGAAGACCGTGTCGCAAATGGGCTCCCCCATGCTGTTGCTGTAGCTGTTGTTACAGTTTTCGCCGAGGTTGCCATCCCCAAAGCCGAATAGCACAAGAGAAAAGCTCCCAAGGCAGAGGACGGAGATCCAGAGTCCGTAGACCACCATGTCCAAAAGTAGTTCAGGAGTGAAGACGCCGGTCTTGAGGTCCTGGGGCGGCCTTTCCATGATGCCTGCACACGCTCTTTCGAAGCCCAACCCCATATCCGGCATTCCACCTAAAAAAAAGTTAGCCACTACTCCAATTGAGGCGACAGGGATTGCTTGCTTGTAGCGATGATTATCCACATCACTTCTACAGGAGCCAGAGGGTAGACGGAGAGACCACGGCCATCCTTGAAAGCAAGGCCGACCAAAAGGACAACGGCCTGCGCCACGTTTTCTGCAAGGAGATGCAAGATGAACTTTTGAATGTTATCAAACATCCGGCGGCCTTCTTCGATAGCGTTGAGAATGGACGCGAAATTATCGTCTGTCAAGATGATGTCGGACGCGTCCTTGGCAACGTCGCTGCCAGCCTGGCCCATGGCGATACCAACGTCTGCTCTCTTCAAGCTTGGGGAGTCGTTCACGCCGTCACCAGTCCTTTTCAAGTCAGCATATACTAATTTAGAGCTTATAGTAATGGAAGATTGATGTGGTATTGTGTGTGTGTGGTGATGGTTGTGAAAAAAAAAAAAGAGGGGGGGTGGTCATCGTTTGGGAGTGGGGTAGTCCGTTTGATTAAAGTAATACGCGTTAGTTAAATGGCCTTACATTGCAGCGAATTTTCCACGACGGTGAAGAGCCTCAATCATGCGAACTTTCGTAGTTGGAGAGCAGCGGGCGATAACCAATGGAAGGACCGGAAGTTGATCGATTTCGTCGTCGGAGAGCTTGTCGAATTGGGCAGCAGTCATGACCATCGAGTCCGTCATTTCCTTGCTGAAAGTATCCATGCGGGGAGGTAGTATGCCAACCTCAGAAGCTATAGCTGAAGCTGTCCCGGGGTGGTCGCCTGTGAGCATATGCACAACGATACCGGCTTCCTGACATTGCCTGACTGAAGGTGCGGACTCTCCGCGCGGGGGATCGTATATTCCGGTCAGACCTCTGAACGTCAAGCCATTCTCGGCCTCGGAACGGGCCTGCTCATCACCTTCTTGGATCTCGCCAGTGAACTCCCGAGATGCCAGTGCCAGGACACGAAGTCCAAGAGAAGCGAGAGCCTCCATATTCGCAATTATGTTGTCCTTGATCTCCGAAGTGACGGGGACAGCTTCAATATCGTCCAGGTAGATGTCCGTACAACTGTCGATGATTCTTTCCACTGCACCCTTGGTGAACACGTATCTCTTTCCAGTTTGATGCTCCTCGAAGATGACTGACATCTTCTTTACGGAGGAATCAAACGGATATTCGGCAATCTGTTTCCAAGCTGGGACTTCGCCCGAAGTGAAACGACTCCTGTTGAATTGAAAGCGAGATGCGAATACCTGGATAGCGATCTCTGTTGGATCCCCGCGCGCGTGCCACGTCCCCTCATCGCTTTGGTGGACGTGTGCGAGATTCGCCAAGCTGGATACCTTGAGAAACTCCGTCAAGTTTGGGTTCTGATGCAAAAGCTTCTCGTAGGTAGCCGCATCTTCAATGCTCTCGTCTTCGTCAGGCTTGATGTCCCGCGGCTGTTTGTTTTTGAAAAACAGCATGCCGTCGGTTGGATCGTACGGGTGGGTTTCGCCAACCGCGATCGTACCCTTGGAAGGGATCCAGACCTTCTTGGCCACCATTTTGCCTTGGGTGAGCGTGCCTGTCTTATCCGAGCAGATATCTAGATAATTGTTAGTATTGTATTAAGACGTAGGAGAGTCGAAACATACCGGTGACGGCACCCAGCGCTTCAAGTGACTTTAAGTTCCTCACAATGACATTCCTCTCTACCATTCTCTTTGTTCCGGCAGCCATAGTAATGGTAAGGACGCGAGAGGGAGGTTAGCAGTTGCAAAAAGCTTGAACCGAGCTTAGGGCACTTACACGATCAAGGAGGCCGGGATCATGGAGAGACCAGTTCCCACGGCATAGATGATGATTTCCTGCTCATTGCGAAAGCGATTCGCAGCAACGACGATGATGGCGCAGACTATGGCAATGCCAAGCAAGAATATGGCCAGCCAGGACAGCTTCTGCTGTAAGGGAGTGCCCACATTTACACCGAGAAACCTCCCCAGAGCATCAAAGCCCGTCAAGGCATATGCTTGAGCGTAGCGGTGAGGCCCAGCTTTGCCACTCGAGTTACGCTTGACGGGACGGCGCTTGTGATCCTTGGTCCGGAGGGCAGCAGCAATTGTTCCAATCTCAGTAAACATACCCGTCGCGAAAACAATTCCCCTGGCCCTGCCTTTGGTCACAGTGGAGGAGCTAAAGGCAACGTTCAATCGGTCGCCGGGTCCGGTATCATCGTCAAAACAAGCCTCGGCATCTTTCCTGACAGGCAAAGACTCGCCAGTTAAAAGAGCCTCGTCTGTTTCGAAATTGACGGCTTCAACCAAGCTACAAAGTTGTTAATTACTATATCAAAAAAAGAAAAAGGGGGAGTGTTGCTTACCGAATGTCGGCGGGAATTGTGTCTCCTGTCTTGACTTCAACCATGTCGCCTGGAACGATCTCGGCAGTGGGAATAGTGATGTTCTTGCCATCCCTCACCGCGTTCGCCGTTGGAGAGCTCAGAGACCTGAGCGAGTCCATGTTCTTTTCGGCCTGGAATTCTTGAAGAAATCCAACCACGACTAATCAGTAGCTGTTAGCTAGAGAGCAACGAACATGTGATGATTGGAGATATGTTACCATTCAAAAGCACGATTGCGGCAACGACGCCGCCTTCAATCCAAGACTTGATTGCAAAACTGACCGCCATGGCCAGGATGAGCACCTGGGAGTTGGATCAGCCTTTTCTTCATCTTGGACACAATGGACTATGGTGCGCATAACTAGAGTCATTGCGTTGATGACTTGGCGAGCCAGGATCTTGGCTGGGTTGATTCCGCCACCGTCTCCAATCTCGTTTCGGCCATACTCTTGAATCCGGTTCTGAGCTTCGGCGGCAGTGAGTCCATCGATAGAGTCGGCGCCAATCTCGGTAGTGACGGTCGCGTGTGCCAAAGCATGGGCAGGACGAGATAATGGCTTGTTGGCCTGGCCCGAGACGTGCCCGGCAAGGGCGTTTTCGACGTCGTTTTTCGTCATCAATTGAGATTTGCACGGGTGATACGAGGGGAATGAAGAGAAGAGATGTGTAGGTGAGGTGAGGTGAGGCGAGAGAATGAACAATGGGAGGTGGGAGAATGCAGACTAAAAGCACGGAGAGTCGCTGCAGGAGGGCCAGGAATGACAGGCGCCAAGTCCGGTAAGGTGACTTGGCACCGGGTGCGGCTACCCGTTGAGAGTCCGTCCTTGGAGTCACACTGCATGGCGGGGTCAGGCATTTTGGCCTATGCGCTGCTCCGTTCCTCTCACAATACATCACGTCAGCGGCTCGGATGACGAGTGAGCGGCCGCGTTGTGCATGAGGGGCAGTGTGTGGTGCGGAGAGCGGAAAGTTGCCAAGAGCGATGCCGAGAGATATGGGCAGCGGAAGGATAACGGATCCAAGTCGGTGACGAATTAAAGTGGATTAGGTGATCCATGGGTTGTCTAGGCCCAAGTGCCTAGCGGACGGCAATTGGATGTTGAGACTGATACATGTCTGTTCCCGGTTGCCCGTGACCCCACCATTCCTTGGCTCCGGGCTCTCGGCACCGTGTTCTACTCATGGTCGTTACACCCCATGCACATCTCAGTGGGCCACAGAATATTCCATCGTTCTCTTTTGGATTAGCCAAACGTGTCCGGACAATGGATTCATCGACTAAGAACTTTCGGAAAAGCCAACCCGATCATGGACTGCGCACTGACCGAAGAGATGAGACGTGGACAGTTACCATTGACCGCTAAGGATCATTTGAGTTCACTTTTTCGTTACAAGCAGTAGCAGCCTACCTTGTTGCTGTCATCGGCCCCCGCACGCATCCATTCGAGCTTTGTACGACTTCGTTATCGCATCTAGTCACACAATGTGGCCAATCATGATCGGTGATGCATGCAACATTTCGGCCTTCACATGTATGCGTGTGCATCCACGTACTCTACCCTTGTGATAAACATGGCTCACTTGCCGCTAGGTGTGACAGCCCATCCAATAGTATACTCTTCATACGAGGTGCTGCGGGCCTTACCATCCTGACGAAATGCCTGAGGGCTGGGTTGGGACGGCAGAGCTTCCAGCTGGTCACCGCAAGGCGCTTCTGGACAATATCAGCATGAAAGCTATCCATGAGGTGCCCCGTAGCTAGGAGGGATCGATCATGGGAGAAAGAGAAGAGCCTGGTCCAATTGTGTGACGCGGTCAAAAGGCAAAGAACCGGTCACTCTGGCCATGCAACAGCCACTTCTAAGCCAATGTGCATCATCGCCGATCCCTTCGCCGTCTACCGCTCCAGCCCGCAACACTCATTCTTTCATTTCCAACTCTTCTCGCTATCGGTACTGACTACCCCGCCTAGCTCTCCCATATCCTTCGTTTCTCTTCCGTCGCCCCAAGCCACCACGTCCAAAGACCCCACGTCGGCGCTTTCCGGCATACGATTTGAATAAGCTCAGGAGATTCGTGAAACTCTGCCGTTGATGTGGTGGGATCCGAGGTAGGAGGTTGGAAGCCACCTGGAGACTAAGAAGAAGCACGGCGGGTAAGGCGAAAGTGTCGGGCACCAATATGATGATTGGACGTGCGCCGTGTCATGGGAGGAGCGATAGACTGTACTCGATCGCGGTAAGCTGAGGGCTTGTGGTGAATAAGAGAAGGCCGGGCTGAGAATTGTCGGTGTGAGTACGACGGTTCATGTGTTGCGACATGGGGCCATCACTTGCTCCCTCTTGGGGTTTGTAAGGTGGGTGAAAAATGAGGTGTCTTCGAAACTGGACCCACTGGCGCAAGTGTGATACAGGGTCAGCAGGTGGTCGAAAGACGAACCTATGGATTCGTGAAATGTGTCTTGGAAGTGTGACGATGAAAGAGCTCCTCGTGCTGCGAGGTGGGGAATTTTTGGTAATGCGGGTGTGTCCAGCAATCGTTTCTCATTGAGGAACTGGAGAAGGCAATGGCGAAAAAGGATTCATTCGTAGGGAAAGAGCCGGACGGTTGTTCGAAGAAACCTTGGCGATGGAAGACGAATAATAGCCTCTGGATGTGAGAGGCTCAAACACCCGTCAGCCTCTCCACCATCGCCTGGACAAGCGGGTGGTCATCGCCAAGGCAGTACGTGCGGACACGCAGCTCCTCCTCCAGATACCGGCGGTCTCCAGTAGCGGCAAAGGCGGCTTTGTAGCTGAGATTTCGCATAAGGGTTGTTTCGAGACAGTAAGAGAGGGGGATACTCACAAGTCTGCCAGATGTACGCCCACCAGTCCGGTCTTCTCGTGCAGCGTCACACCCTCCTCTACCGCCTTCTTGGCCGTCTCCTCATCCCTCTTATCCTCCTTTATCTTCGCCTGTCTCACCAATATATCTCTCAAACTCTCGATCTTCCATCTCATCGCATTGAGGTCTTCCTCCTTTCCGCCCGCGCACGCCGGACAGCCGCAGACGAAGCCGTACTGCTGGCTCAACGACTCCCTTCTCTTCGCCCCCTTCTTCGTCGAATCCACGTACGCAATTGTCAGCTCCTCCCCCTCATCCACCTCCCCGATAGTCTGCACCGTGATCGCACCCACAGTGTCGTTCCACGCGAACGTGGCATTGGGAACACACGAGTGGTTGAAGCGGGCAGCCGTGGGGGCGATGATGGCCGCCCATCTGGCGGCATTCTCCCTGTGATCGAGCCCGAAGCAGTTGGTGTTCCAGGCGGCCATGACGTGTGCCCGTTCTGCAACACTTAAGGAGGAGGATGGAGCAGGGGCAGTAGTGGCAGCGGCAGCGGGATCAGTACCCCACGACGCCTCTGCCTCGGCAACGGCGTCCTCGGTCCTGAAGAACCTAGTCCACCTCTCCACCGCCTTCGGGCTCGCCGCCAGACCGTCTATGCGGCTGCGTTGGTCGGCAGGTAGGCTGGTGTAGAGGGGGATGAGTTGCCTGGCAAGCAGCTCCTCGTTCTTCCATTGGGCGTTCGTGGCGGCGAAGACGGGCGCGTCGGTGACGAGACGGGTGCCGCGCGGAATCCGGGCGGTGGCTATCGAGCCCATACCGCGGCCCGGGAGAGGGACGATCTGGAGGGAGGGGTGGATTATGGTTCTGGGGTCGGGTGGAGCGGCCATAGTTCGTGTCGTTGTTGTTGGTAGAGTGGTGTCTTTGAGATCTTAAGGTGTGTGTGCAAAAAGTCTCGTTTTGAGGCGGACGGTGATGGCGATGAGGAGAAGAGGTTCGAAACTGAATGGTCATGGTTGCGCTATGTGATGCGTTTGCGTGCTTGCCTAATTGGGGCCGGGCAAAAGCGAGATCTTTTTCCTCTCGTTTCCCTACTACCAAGTGCGAGACACCAAAGGACCGACAACTGTGAATTTGCCGAATAAGGGAGTATGTTTGCATCTGCACACATTTGTTAGCCTTACCACCTTGTCCTACTCAGGCTGACTGACCAGATTGAAGAAGCTGGTAGGCGACATGAACATATAACGACGTCGTGATGCCGGAGGCCATATGAAATTGCTAGACGCCTCCTCCATCGTTAAAGCTTCCTTCCATGGGGAGCTGAAGCGTCCGTCCGGATGGAGATGTCATTATTTCCGTTTGACATCTTCATCCGGACGGACGCTTCAACTCCCCACGGAAGTCACAATTTCCAATCACAGCAGTGAGTATGAGATTTCTTTCGTTCATTGTCATATTTACGGACGGTTGGCAACACACCTACAACCCATTTTTGTAAACACCTCGCCGCCAGACCATTATCGCCAAAGACCTGACCAATACGTAACCCTAGATCATGAGCACATCACAGCTCGAACGAACTCCTTCTAACCGCATATCAACCTTTCGGTAACCCGCCCGACAAGAAACGCTTTAACTTTTTTGTTTTGTTTACTCGCGCATGTTGACGACGCAGCGGATGCAGTCGCCTGCCTTCATGTCGGAGAAAGCCTGGTTGATGCCGGTCAAGGGCTGGCGGTGAGTGATGAACTCGTCGACCTTGAGCTTGCCATCGAGGTAGTCCTGGACAAGGTCGGGAAGCTGGGTGCGGCCCTTGACACCACCAAAGGCGCAACCCTTCCACACACGACCGGTGACGAGCTGGAATGCTGTTGACGAGATATGTAAGTATTCGAACGAACATCAAGAGAGGGGACACTTACGCCTCGTCGAGATCTCCTGGCCAGCGGCAGCGACACCAATGATGATGCTCTCACCCCAACCCTTGTGGCAAGCCTCAAGAGCACTCCTCATGACGTGGACGTTACCAGTGCAGTCGAAGGTGTAGTCGCAGCCGCCATCAGTCATGTCGATCAGCTTCTCCTGGATGCTGGTGCCCTCGGGCAGCTTCAGAGGGTTGACGAAGTGAGTAGCACCGAACTTCTTGGACCACTCCTCCTTGCTGTCGTTGACATCGACGACGATGATCTTGCCAGCACCGTTCTTCACCGCACCCTGGATGACGGAGAGACCGACACAGCCAGCACCGAAGACGGCAACGTTGGAGCCCTTCTCGACACCACCCTTGCCGGCAGTGATGACGGCGGCACCGTAACCGGTGGTGATACCGCAGCCGAGCAGGCAGGTGCGGTCCATGGGGGCATTCTGCTTGATCGGGACGACGGAGATATCGGCAACAACGGTGTACTGCGAGAAGGTCGAGGTACCCATGAAGTGGAGCAGGTCCTTGCCCTTGCACTTGAAGCGCGAAGTGCCGTCGGGCATGACACCCTTGCCCTGGGTGGCACGGATCTTGCCGCACAGGTTGGTCTTGCCGCTGGTGCAGAACTTGCATTCACGGCATTCGGGGGTGCTGTGGTGCGGTAGTGGTTAGCATTATTTGTCCAAATGCGGACACCGCAGCCTTGGCTTGGATTAGGCCGAATAGTCCGAGATATCGGCCAGCTAAAGTGGAGAGCTTCGGGAGCCCAAGCTCCCAAGCTGCCAACCAGCCCACTCTCACGAGGAAAATTTCCGCCCGACTTACTAAAGAGCAACGACGTGGTCGCCGGGCTTTACGGAGGTAACGCCCTCACCGATCGACTCGACGATACCGGCGCCCTCGTGTCCCAGGACGATGGGGAAGGCACCCTCGGGGTCCTTGCCGGAAAGGGTGTAGGCATCTGGAGGGGTAATTTCTCAGCAATGGCCTGCCGCCGCTTCCCGAAGCTTCCTGGAGCTTACCTGTGTGGCAGACGCCGGTGTAGTAGATCTGGATGCGGACCTCGTGGGCCCTCGGCGGCGCGACTTCGACGTCCTCGACGCTGAGCTCCTTGCCGGCCTCCCAGGCAACGGCGGCCTGCAGAATGTGTCAATGGGTCGATTGCGTCATTGGCATCGAGCACTCGGGTTGCGCACCTTGCAGGTGATGGTCTGCGCGACGAGGGTTAGCTGATAAGTCACGGACAGCAGGGCTCAGTTAGCGGCAGCGCACCTTTCCAACAGTGTCGGCAGACATGGTGGTCAGCGGTGGTGGTGGTGGTGTTGGGGGTCGCGAACTGCGGGGTATCTTTGGGACGAGGGAAGAAGTTGTGGGAAGGAAGGGAGGAGGGAAGAGATGAATCCAAGACGGCGGGAGGTCGCGGATCTATTTTATGTGCCCTCGTCCGAAAGCAAGAGCCATGTGGGGGACTGGGAAGAGGGCGCGTGGTGCCGACAGCAGCACCGTATGCATGCGCATCCATTGGCCGGCGGGAGTCTTGTCCCAGCCGACTCCGATAACTTCCAAAGCTTCCCCTCATCAGCCTGGGCGGGATCCTTGCGCAGCGGGGCGTCGTTCTGGGCGCGCTTTCTGACGAATTTGCCCGCGATGACGAGCCTGCGCGCAGCGGCGGGGTAGTTAGGCGGGGTCCAACGCGCCTGTAGCAGGTTAGTCCATCCGCCGCCTGCCCATCGGGACTTTTTGCCGCTTTGGGTCTCGCGACTGCCAGTGGGTCGGCCTGCCTTGATGGACTCAATTACTGCAACTGGGCTTTCGAGGCTGCTATCTGCCCGCCGGCTGCGCCATCTCTTTTAGCTGAGGCTCTGCTTGCCTGGCGCGCGCCTCGTGGTAACGCGCACCTCCGAGTCATGGCAGTGCAACCATCTCCGATTAAGGTTTGAAGGAAGGCTTTCACGTCTCAACCCCGCGTCGATATGCCAGCAATCCACTGAAACTAGCAAGTCTTCGATTCCGAGAAATCATCGCTAAATACCTGGACGGACTTTGTTCCCTTGGCCCCGCAAACGCCGCTGCAATGCTATGTCGCTGACACCCCACCTCCCGACAATTCCCTAAATCTTTTCAACCTCGGCCTTCAAGTGGTTGTTGCTGTCTGCTCTTTGGAAAAACGACCTCCTCTTGCTCTTCCTCTGCTCCTTTTCCTTCGCCTCGCTCGCTCCCTCGTCCATCTCCGCCACCTTGGGTTCGCGCGACCTGCTTCGCTCCTTGCCGCGCTCTTTGCTGCGATCCTGCCTGCGACTCCAGCTCATGCTCCTCGCGATGGCTTTGAAACCATCGTGGCGCTCTCGCCTGCCCTCGTCCTTTCCAGTCAGCCCAAGGATGCTCCTCAGGTCCTCGATCTCGGCGTGATCGCGCGTGTTCTTCATGCGGTGCACCCACGTCACCCTGCCGTCCTCGAACAGCATCTCGCCGCCGACTTGCCTGAGGTCGCCACCCTGCACGATGCCCTTGCCGCTCTTGATGCACTGGTACATGCTCTGCACCGTCGTCGACACCATGCTGGCCTTCATATAGTCCGGGCGCTTGGGGCCGAGAGACAGCGTGCGCATCATGCCCAGGTGGTCGTAGAGCTTGGTCGTCGGGTCGGCGAAGATGGGGAACGGGCAATTGGTCGTCTGCGCGTACATTGAGATCAGCTCCGGGCGACCGCAGCCGACAACGGTGATGAAGGTCGGCGTGTCCAGCGCGAGGAGCGCGTCAGGGGTTATGCTGGCCGAGAGCGTGCGCAGGTACTCCTGGCAGTTCTGCAGGCAAATCGTCAGCAAAGTGAGTAAAGCGCAGGGGGACATGTTGGGCCGTACTCCGCAGAAGAAGTGTCGCACAAAGATGATCAGCTGTCTCGTGGCCACGCCCTCGCCCGAGTACAGGCTCTTGAAGGGCCGCGACTCGCCGTCGGCGCCCAAGACAAGCATGTCCTCGCATTTCTTGATGTCGGCCTCTGTAGGAAGTTCTTGTGAGACCTGCACATCGCCCTTGAAGTCGGCCGAGGGGTCGTAGTCGCATGCTGTTGCCGTAGCTTCCGTCTCCTTTGCTAGTGAGGCATCTTTCTCGTTTATGGTCTCCGGTGCGCGGGCTGCTGCGGAGGGTTGTGCTTGAGTGTCGGGCTTGGTGTCGGCGGAGACGGGTGGCTGCTGTGGTTCTGTTGTGGCGGCCATGGCTGGTGGTGGAAATTTGGTGTTTGGTGGGCGCGTCAACGACCGGCGTTTGGATTTATTTAGCTGTGTAGAAGCAGGGTCCTGCTGGGTTGCAATTCGTGTCGGGCGAGGCTTAGAAGCTTATCGGGTGGGCTAGCTCGGGCAAAAAGCAGTAGAGATGGGCAAGATGGCGCGGAAGGGGAGATTCCGAGAGAGGCGACTCGTGAGGAGCGGGGACTACTACATGACCACTGGGCTCTCCGGCCGTAGGTTGGTTAGAAATCAGGGCATTGTGCCGGGGCGATTTGGCAGCGCGCGCTTGTCTTGCGTGCAGCGTCAGCCGGCGCTCAGTCCAAGCTTTCCATGTCGTGGACTCAGCGTCACTGGGGTCAGGGCAGTTTCAGCGCTCTGGGCCGCGGCGGAGTGGCTGGACCAGAGGCCAAGAGGGGCTGTGCCAGGGGTTTTGCTGGGGTCCGCCCAATCGCATCCGCTGGAAGCCGCGGAACCCCTCCAGCCTGGCCACACCACACGCCACACAAACACCCAGCGCCAGCTCAACACCGCCCTGCTGCAGCCAAGCATCTTCCACGCGTATCCGTTGCCGCTGCCCCCGCTTCCGAGTTTGCCATGCCGGCCCGTCCCCGTCCGCAGAACAGCGAGCTCCACTTCAGCCTGGGCCGGAAGCCGCAGCACAGCATCGAGCCGCTAAATTTCCGAGCATCGTCAATCTGGCCGCCAGGCGCACATCGCCCGCTCATTTTTAGAAATCAAAGGGATTCAGAGCGTCCGAGACATCTGTCCGCTTCTGCTCAAGCGCGCGCAAGTTCCGACAGTAGCACGCAAATAGCCGTCAATCGATAGGCCTTTGCATGCACACTTCTGCAACACTCACAAACTGAACTCTGGAGTTGGCAGGTCGGAGCGATGATGAGCATGGCGCCCCGGCCCGTTGGGTCTACTGGAAACCCTGGCAGCTCCGGCGACGATACGCAAATCGTTTTGGAGTCCTATTTGTTGGCCTTGGCGCAATGCTTCTTTGGTTTGCTACCCCTTTGGGAATATCTGGGATGGACTCTCCCTCAGGGGTCAATATTGGGTAATTGATAGACGAGTGTGTTGGTCCTCGTTGGTCTGCAGCTAAATCAGTGCCGCCGCCGCAATATCTACGACACAGCTTTTCAGCGCGTGCCTCCGGACATGCTGAGCCGCAGCGCCATGACCCGCCCACGAGGTCGCACAACACATGGATACGAAACTAGCCGTCGCCGACACTTGCCCTACCTCCTTGGCGGCTGATCGTGCACCATGCGATCGTCCAGGGATTTCAGATCAGCATGTCGCGGAGGCCACTCTGTGCGCTTCTGGCAGATCCACCCCCCTCCTCGGGTACACCCGAGTGCTTTTGCGCTTGTGGAGAAATCCCTAGCCTCAGCGAATCATTGCCGGATAAGTCCTGTGGAGAGCCTTTCAATGGCATCAGCCTGCGACTGTGCAACAGTCTCAGGTGCCGAAAACTGCCGTCCACGTGTGACTTGCGCAACTAGGACTGTCGGACGTGGCGCGGAACTTCCCCGCTGTCTCCAGAAAAGAATTAGTAACCTATGTCAGGTTTGCACTAACAATTCGGGAAAGGCAGCCCTTTTCAGATGCGGAGCGGTGAGTACCTGCATTGTTCAAGCTACTGCTGTGTTGCATCAGTCTCGGCAACCGACAAACTCAAACTTCAGGCCCGATTACAAAAATGGATGAACCTTGTTGACACCGTAAAGCTACCGAAATCCTCACTCTTCGTAAGCACATTTCGCAAGGAATTTTCAGTAGAAACTCTGCAGGTAGTCGTATTGCGGCCCTAGCGCGAAGAACAGCAGTGACTTAGAATAAGAACAATCGCCCCCCAGGACAGACGTCTTCTTAGAAGATTGTGAGGAACTATTCGACTTATGTGGGTATTTTAAGCTTTGATCCGGATGCAAATGTGAGACACACGATTATGCATTCACGTTCGGACGATAGCTTTAACTTTCTGTAGAAGCAGTCTATCATTTTGATGACTGGTCGAGAAGTGTAGTGCCAACACTCTTTGATATCGTCTTTAGTATTTACTCAATATCTTTTCCACACTTCTAAGGATGTTTTCTTTCGTTTAATCACTCCCCTTGTGTACAAATTTCATAGATTACCATGGATTACGCTATTAATGTCATTGCTCTAGTGTTTGGCCCTAAACGGACGTGTAGTCCCGACAGCTTCAGACTATCGCCGCCGTCTCAGCTTAACGAGTCCAAATGGCGCCTTAAACTTTTTCTTATCGTTGAGTTTGCTCTCTCTTATTCTCTCTAGTCAATCAGGGCATTCTGCTATTGATAAACCCCGAAATCGAGCCTGACGGCCTTTCTGACTTACAACACTCCACTCTATGGAGAATGCACCATTGCTAAGCTCGTCACTCTTAGCTCCATCATTACACTTACCTTTCAGTATCAACAGTGCCCACGAAATAATCAAAATAGTGTCCGCATCTGTCTCATCATGCCGGTCGCTGTGCCTGCATTTGCTGCGACAAACCTTGTTTTAAGCCCTAAAGTCTACTACCTCTCTCCTATTCAGGAACCTCGCACATGACGCACGAACCGCGCACACGTCAGAGGTTCCGTGTGCGTCTTGCTACTATGACAAGCCGGCTCCGACGCGTAGTTTTACTATGCGCTCTCTCCACCTTTCTCATACCTTGCCTGTTCCGCAGTCTGCGACTGACTTACTCGTAGCTGTGATCAGCACACCAGGTAAGCTATGCTACTCCAAAACAACATCCGATAGCCGATATGCCAGCAACCAGTAGGACTCAGGTGCCGATACTGATGCGTACGGACATGATCGCTCACAAATAAATATTTCTACAGGGGTTGGAGTGTCAGTATGTAGTGCGGAACCTGATCTCCGAGTGTTACCCTCTCGACTTCTTTCCTGGCAGAACTTTGATTAATATGGATCTAAAAGTGAGTCCTCCCGGTTGTAATGCTTCCTTGATGGATTTAAATCACACATGCCTTTGATATTGCAAAACAACAGCCAGTGAATCTTATAGCCAACAAACAACACCGACATGGCACCTAAGGTAGAGGTTCAGAGCAAACGCGATTCCATTATCATCTCATCATTAATCCGTGCGACATCCACACCGCTGTACTGCTCTCACTGTTCTCCGGCAAGCCACAACACTTCTCCCCCATCCCCCCACATTTCCACCCACTATTCCTCACCCTCTCCACCACTACAATACCCCGACCGGATACGCGGCCGGAATATTGCCCCTATCTGGCTGCACCACCGGCACACTCTCATACGCCTTCGCCTCGACGAACTTCGCCCACTCAGGCGACCTCCTGCGCGCCCTCGGCCCCAACGCCCTCTCGACGCCCTTCCCCAGCGCCAGCAACGCCCTCTCGTCCCACGGCCTGCCGAGCACCTCCATGCCGATCGGCACGCCGACCGGCGCGTCGTCCGTGTGCTCGCTGAAGCCGACGGGCACGGCGACGACGGGGCTGCCGGTCAGGGCGGCGAGGATGCCGTTGCGGCCGGCCTGCGAGGCGGTGCCGAGCTTGACGACGAGGTTGCGCTGCTCCGGGTAGAGCAGGGCGGAGACGCGGTGCGCCGAGAAGGTCGCGGCGAGGGCGAGGGTGAGGTTGCGGACGCCCGACTGGACGGTGGCGTAGGTCGTGTTGCCCGTGCTGGATGCGAGCGCGGTGGTGACGTATTCGTACTGCGCGGGGATGACGAGGAAGGAGCCGTTGCCGCTGGTGCTAGTGCCGGCGCTGGAGGTGTTGTTCGTAGCGTAGATGCCGGCGAGGGTGTGGGGAAAGGTGGCGTTGTTGGAGGAAGTGGTGTGGCTCGGGGTTTGCAGGTAGCCTTCCATGGACTCGCGGTACTCGAAGCGCTGCGTGTCGAGCTTCATGATTGCCGTTACGTTGAACAGTTCTGTGTCGTTAATCCGGACGATGGTCGCGCCCGCGGCCTCCAGCTCCTCGATCACCGCGTCCATGGCTTCGTTGACGGGGTCGTTCTCCGGGCTCGCCGTCCGGTTGAAGAAGGGCTCCAGCAACCCTAACCGCACACCCTCCAGACTCGTCGACGCAGCAGCAAGCTCGGCAGCGTAATTCACGCCTACGCTTGCCTCGGGAATCAACGCCGTTGCGTTATCCCCCTCGACATCGTACCCCACGCCCGCCATAGCCGTCAACCCGGCTGCCACATCCTCGATGCTGCGCGCGATCACGCCGACGGCGTCCTGCGTGTACGAGATGGGCATCACGCCCGCACGACTCAACAAGCCGCGCGTCGGCCGGATGCTGAACAGGTTGTTGGCGCTGGCCGGGCTGCGCAGCGAGTTGACCGTGTCGGTGCCCGTCGCGAGCACGGCGAACGACGCCGCCACGGCCGCGCCGCTGCCGCCCGACGACCCGCCCGGCGTGCGCGTCGCGTCGTACGGGTTGAGCGTCTGCCCGCCCAGCGAGCTGACCGACAGGCCCTCGAGCGCCAGCTCGTGCAGGTTGGCCTTGCCCAGGACGATGGCGCCCGCGCGCTGTAGCGCCGCCACCGTGGGCGCGTCCGAGGCGGGCTGGAGCGACGCGAGCGCGAGGTTTCCGCCCGTCGTCGGTAGGCCGGCGAAGTCGAAGTTGTCCTTGAGAAGTATGGGGATGCAGAAGAGTGGGCCGGTGTTGTTGCCCTGGGCTAGAGCTTCGTCCAGAGCATCTGCGGTATCCAGAGCGGACGGATTCAAGGCGATGATGGCGTTGACTTTGGAATTGTACGTCTCGATTCGCGTCAAGAAGGATGAAACGATGTCGCGGCAGGATGATAGACCGGTGAATAGAGCATGGTGGACGTTTGCTATAGTCGCTTCACGGCTGTCGAACCCGAGGGACTGGCCTGAAACATGACTTGAGATGGAAAGCAGAGAGACAATGACTAAGAGGTGGCTGAATGGCTTCGAGATCATCTTGACAGCATTGGAGACCCTCGTTATTTCCGCTTTTCAGTCGATGTGAGGAAATTTTTATAAACGCGAGGACATGGACCTTTGCTCACAAATTATAGCAAGCAAAAGCGTTCGGTGACAAAACAAACAAATGGAAGCGGTAAGCTGATGGGATCTGCATGCACCTCGCAAGAAATCGATGTAGAGCGTGAGAACTAATGAGGTACCAAAGCCAGCTGCTTACAGTGGGCGGTTATAGAATCGCGTGGCTCTTCAAAAAGTCAGCAATGACGGCATCCGTGACGACCGGGATGCAAAACTAAACCCCGCATCCGCGGAGGAAAAGTAGGGCAGTAATCGTCGCGTCCGAATCTGATCGGATCTCCCTAATTTTTTACCGAGCATCTGACTCATTTACTATCACAACATCGTTTCTTTGCAGAGCCTCTCCACTGCAGAAACACAAACCGATACTGTCTGTCATTGCTAATGCTCTTTATTACGCTTTTCGCCGGGCTGCCGCCTTGCGTTCGCCAAGCAGCGAATCCCCACTCGTTCGTGGGGCGGAGCGCGAGCTAATCCACAAGCAGCCGCAGAGCCCCTGACAGACTTCTCTTCTTCCACCAAACACCACCGGTCCACATGGCATCTCGATGCGGAGACGAACCACATCTACACACGCGGAACTGATCCGTCGGTGATTGGCATCGACAAGCAATCAATAAATTCGGCGGAGGATGCTCGGCACTGATTGCTCGAGCGCACCCCGTCTGGCAAAAATAGAGCTCTTTTCGGACCGGATCGCGGCACCCATAGACCCTATGGGGAGCTTCGGTAATGAGCAATGTTCAGGTCCGGCGGCTAGACAAGGTCTGCGACGACCGAAGTTGAACGCCAAGAGTGGTGAAGAGCTTGGAACGGCAAATAGGGGCGCTACCTGGTTATAGTACTTACCGAGTCAGGAGATCTCTGTGTCCATCTCTCTATGCGCTGCTCCTGGCTCGGGGGATATCTGCGCCTTTCTTATCGTCGCCTGAGCATCGAGCGATCCGCCATTTGCCATGGCAAATGATCCTTCGGAAGGCCATGGGATGGCGCGTGCGGTCGACCAGTTTACCACGCGCTCATGCTGAATGGAGAGTTCCGGGCATGGAAACATCAACTGATGAACAGTATGGATGACCGGACGCTCGACGGCGCGTCGACATGAGATGAGCGTGCAAGCGTACCAGACTCTCAGGTTGCCTGACGCACCTCAATCTGCCTCGTGAGCAAGTGTTGAGCAACCTGCAGCAATGCGCACGTCAGTAGCAGAAGCCAGCACGTCGTCTCAAGTCAAGTCATCTAGAGTAAGATTTTTGCAGTTGCACCAAATCTCGCTTCGCCCTGTCATCCCAATGCTCTTGCCTGCTCACCGCCGAACAGTAACTTGCAGTAACCGGATTCACCATGGAAGTTCGTGCGATGATCGAGAGGTGAAACACCGGTGGAGTATCGAGCATCTACTCAAGCTCGACCACGTCGACGAGAATGCTGCTGTATCAGTCGGGAACGTACCTTGAAGTGTAGAGAGTTGATGGCCACGTCGTCGTCCATCTCAGGATTCGCTCCCTTGCGTCGCATGTCGGGCAGTGCAAATCAACCGGCGGCTTTCACCAGATCTCAGTACGGTGGAATCATTGGGTACTGGTACTCGTGGTTCGGATGAGTGGAGATGGAGCGAAGCGGAGAAAAGGCCTTGTGCACGCCGTATGGTCGGTACTTAGGCGGTTCGCATACGTGGTTCGCACCGTTCCTCGTGCTTATGAACCGGCAAACATGTCGTCCGGGAGCTCGAGGACGTGCGAAGGGTGGAGGCCGGTCCAGAAGGCGTGTCAAGCTAGCACAGACGGGCTGACGCGATGGAACGGTAG
Organism: Lasiodiplodia gonubiensis; assembly: GCA_009829795.1. NCBI lineage: Eukaryota > Fungi > Ascomycota > Dothideomycetes > Botryosphaeriales > Botryosphaeriaceae > Lasiodiplodia > Lasiodiplodia gonubiensis. The sequence goes on from RHKH01000030.1 coordinate 138,903, forward strand.
CATGGTCACGGGGGCGAACGAGTGGTAAAGGGTGGAAGACGGCGATTGTCTTTGCCATGTTGCTCAGCGTTGGTGCAAGGTCGGCAAAGAGGCGGCAGGAGAAGGTTTGCGATCTGCAGGAGGACGAAAAGCGCTCGTATCTTGCAGGGCAGCAGCACGTTGCGCGACGTGTACCTGCAGCACGCCGGCTCGCCCTACCAGTTGCTGGAAGCAGCGGCGTGGAGCAGTACGAGGCGCTTATATGCGTCGCACGGCGGCGCATGACGGGAGATTTGCGTGAATACGGGACAGCACATCACCCGCTTGTGGTGCCATGGCAACACGCAGGCTTCGAGAAGCAGACTCGTGGTGGCACCTGTCAACGGCGGGGCTCGCATTTGAAATGCATGCGGGACAGGAACGCTGCGGGAGCCGCCCGATTCGTACCTGCGCCAGCCGTGTAACGACCAGAAGTCGAGGCCGGGCCACGCGAGCGGTGACTTCATCCAAGGCGGCATTCCGGAGGCGAGCCCGGGGCTGGGTGATTGCAAAAATGAGTTGACTCTGATTACTGTGGCGATGCAGACAACAAAAGGATTGTGCGGTTACGCAATCGGGCAGGGTGTCTCTGGTGGTGGAATGCCTTGCATGACACGCAGCTATCGATTGTGCTAGCGCCAGGTACCCGAGCAGCCACCCGAATTAAGATGCTGACTGCGGACTGCCGACAGAGTCAGCGACGCCGGGATGCGTCAGGGACAGGCCACCTCGGGTCCCCAGACGGGGGCGTGCGCAGTGCGGATCGCCACAGGGAACGAGGCGCCGTCTGCAGGTCAACGTCCCAATCCCCCCACCGCCCCTCTCTACCAATCCTCAGCTGCCCGAACGGGATGCGTGTTGCACACGCCGGCCGACGCCAGCCCGCCCGGAGCGCCGGGTGGCATCGAGGCGCTCATAAGGCCGGCCAGCCCGAGTGGCAGCGCCGGGGCGAACAGCGGCTTCTTGACGATTTTCACACGAGCGGATCCCCTATCGCCAAGCGCAGCAATTTCCACAGCACGCGCAACCGGCGGGGTCTTGGCCCGAAGGCTATGAGTCTGGGCGATCTTGGATTCACCTCCTGAGCGCGCGGCAAGGTGCGGATTCGCGCGCAGAGCAGCTGCGATCGCCTCTGGAAAGGCCTGTTGGTGAGCAATTCTCGGAGCGGCGGCGGAGGGCTGAGCAGGCTGGAGAAAGGCGTCTGCGGGCGTCGCAGATGCGGAGAGGGCGCGAGATTAGTATTGGTCGGAGACGGGCCAATTAAAGTCTGGGCGCACTCCTGCCAGGCACGAAGGCGTTCTGTTTTGGGGAATGCTACAGCTAACATCCCGGCCGCCCGCTCAGACGCCCCCCGGGTCCTGTCCCCAAAAACTCCACGCTGCCGCTCCCTTCACGCTTTTTGCTGGCCCTCTCCCTCTCTGGATGCTGTAAAGAGCTCGCGCAACTTCGCTCTCTTTCACTTTCTCCTCCAGCCGCCTTCCGACCTGAGCTACGCGCTCAACCCACGTTCGTTCCAACCACCACTAATAATAATAATAAACACCCGTACGTCTATCCCGCACGTCGCCAGTCCCGCGCCTGGCCTGACCTGTCGCTCCAGTCCCCAACTCCTTTTCTTCGTTCCACAGCAAAAGGTTCACCTGAATCGTCGCTGCGCCACTCCCTGCTCGCCAAAGACAAGCACCTACCATCGCCGTCGCGCAAGCATTCCCTCCGTGAGCCAATTCCTCGCCATATTTTTTGAGCCCTGTCTGACTTTGCAGGCACCGTGACTTCTGTCTCTCGCGCAGTGCTATAAGCCGCCATTTCTGCCTCAGCATCTCTGCATCTGCCAAATCTCACCATGCGCAACGTCGCTCTTGCTGCTCTGCCCCTGTTGGCCTCCTCCGCTTCGGCTCTGGCCGTCGGATCCGGTAACCACCGCGGCCATTCTCACTTCCACCAGAAGAGGCAGGATGTCGACATCCAGATGGAAGTCGTCACCGTCTGCGAGCTGAACGGCTCCATCATTCCCCAGGAGGAGTGCGACGAGGGCATCGCTGCCGGCCGCCTGATCTGGGCCGACGGTGAGCTCTCCATTGCTGCCGCCTCTGTCGCGCCCCCGACCAGCTCCTCGGCGCCCCCGTCCTCGACGCCCACCTCGGCTGCCTACACGCCGCCCGCCTCTTCTACCCCCTCCTCCACCCCCACCCCCACGCCTACGCCTACGCCGTCCAGCACCTCCTCTTCTGAGGAGAGCAAGCCCACCAAGAGCTCTTCTTCGTCCTCTTACGGCACGGGCATCGACGTTCCGTTCCCTGACGACATCCCCTGCTCCGAGTTCCCCAGCGACTATGGTGCCGTTCCGGTTTCCTGGATGGGTCTTGGTGGTTGGATTGGTATCCAGACTGCCAACATTGTCGGCGCTGACAGCCTTGACGACATCATGACCACTATTGCCGACATGTGCTTCGGCGAGGACTGCTGTACCGAGGGCGCCTACTGCTCTTATGCCTGCCCTGCTGGTTACCAGAAGGGCCAGTGGCCCGTTGCTCAGGGTGCTACCGGCCAGTCCGTCGGTGGTCTTCTCTGCTCCAACGGCAAGCTTACCCTCACCAACCCCAACTTTGACACGCTCTGCATCAAGGGTTCCGAGAAGGTTTCCGTCCAGGTCAAGAGCGAGCTTAGCGAGCAGGCTGCCGTTTGCCGTACCGACTACCCTGGTAAGTTCGATTCAAATTTATGCATGCACTCAGTCTGACGGTTGTACAGGTACCGAGGCTATGGTTATCCCTATCGACGTTCAGCCCGGTGATGAGCACCCGCTCACCTGCCCCGAGCAGAACAGCTACTACCAGTGGCAGGGCAAGGCCACCTCTGCTCAGTACTACCTCAACCCTCTTGGTGTTGGTGTCGAGGAGGGCTGCACCTGGTCCAACGGCGACACCCCCATCGGCAACTGGGCTCCCATCAACCTTGGTGTCGGCTACTCGGCCGGCGCTGCTTGGCTCTCGATCTTCCAGAACAAGCCCACGACTCTCGAGAAGCTCGACTTCAACGTTGAGATCCAGGGCGACAACATGTCGGGCACTTGCAAGTACATCGTTGGCAAGGGCTTCTGCTCTGGCGAGACGTACGACAACTGCAACAACGACGGTTGCACTGTAAGTTCCCAACAGCCCGTCACGGCCTGGATGCGGAAACTAACGAAATTAACAGGTCTCCGTCTCTTCCGGAACTGCCACTTACGTCCTCAGCGACGCATGAAAATATTAGCCACCAAATTGCGCCCGGCATTGATGCTTTATACCCCGGCGCAAGGCTTGCTTTCCAACATTCTTGTGGCTTACTTTTTATCTTGGTCCAGCTTTGTACAGTATATACGGAAGCGTTGCGCAGCGAATCATTTAGTGTGTTTTCCCCTCCTCCCACATGAGCGAGTCTGAAATGTTCCCCTCTGGAGAATCTTCTTTCGGTGTGGTGAAAAAAGCCCGGTGTCGATGTGGCGATCTCGGATTATTTTCATTGCACGCTTTAATCCGAAGATATTTTCTCTGGTTGTTACGTGAAGACCCTTTACACTTTTCTTCTATTTAGTTACAAGCATGAGAAGGAATGGTCAAGTTGGGGGAACGTCATGCTTGTACGGCCGAGCAAGGCAGAAGCGTCATATCTTCTGTCTCGTTATTTCTTGTAGCTACTTAATTTAACTACCCTCTGCTGATAGCAGGAGAATCAAACACGATGACCACCATTCCTGAATCGCGTGCAGACTGCGGCCGAAGATTTGGAGTAAAATGCTAAATTTATTTCCTCAATGCCTTCAGATTGTGATTGCCACAATGACATGGTCCCACGTCGACTACAGCTAGCTATTTCAGGCAACTTGATGGTGTACAATGCCATTGATGGCCACGTTCTCAAGTTAAGATAGTATGTAGATTGCAACAACCAAACTGCTGGTACTTACATCCAGCTTCCGCGCTCTTCCGCGCGTGACTTTCCGCAAATCTCCATCATACCAAAACCCTTTACTCGTTTGCGTGCTCGTATTCTGGAGCTAAATCCTAACCTTAAATTTTTCCTTTCTGATTCCCAGGTCAGCTCCACTCACGTGCCGTGGGCACCAGAAGAAAAAATTCCCCGGCATTTTACCGCCACCACGAATCGCTCTGCAACCCGAACAAATCCAACGCCAATTTTGACGACAGCCTAAACCCAAGCCGCGAGTGATACCCACTAGGCTCAAAAGACAAAACTTCGAGAATGTCGTCGGATAATGAGGATGAAGGCGCCGGTCTGGACCTTTTCCAGGAACCCGAGGGCTATTTCCAGCCGGAGAAGCCGCCAACTTACGCCACGCACAAGCTGGAGTCGGGCGAGGAATTGAAGGTCCGCTTGGTGGGCTTCAATCCGCTATGGGTGAGTTGGTCTTTTTTTTTGGGGGGGTGTCCTAAGGCTTTCATTTCTGTCCTACATGGGTCTTGTCATCCCAGTCGTGACGCAGTCGCTGCTATTTTTTTTTTTCTCGTCCTTTCTCAGTATCTTTGGAGCGCTGATATCTACGGCCCGCTCTATGTCATGATTCCTTCCTTTCTATCTCGAGCACCCTTCTGTTTCTTTGCCCGAATCGGTTCCCTTTTCCCCCTTCAATCTCCTCTGTTCGTAGCACAAGCACTACAGAGACGTTCGTACCAAATTCCCCCTCCACCAAGAAAAAAAAAGAAAGAAAGAGACAACAACACAGAACCAAGACATGCATAACCAACGGATAAAAAAAAATCCAGGGCCACCACATCTGGAACGCGGCACGCATCATCTCGAACTTCCTGGTGACGCTGCCCGCAGCGCACTCGATCCGCTCGCGCACGGTGCTCGAGCTGGGCGCGGGGGCCGGCCTGCCCAGCCTCGTGTGCGCGCTGCCGTGCTGCGGCGCCGCGCGCGTCGTCTGCACCGACTACCCGGACGCCGACCTGGTCGACAACCTGCGCCACAACGCCGCGCACGCCAGCCCGGCCGTCTCGGCCGCCGACGTGCTGCGCGTCGAGGGCTACCTGTGGGGCGCGGACCCGGCGCCGCTGCTGGCGCACCTGCCCGACGGGCAAAGGGAGAAGGGGTTCGATGTGCTGATCTTGGCTGATTTGTTGTTCAATCATAGCGAGCACGGGAAGCTGGTGCAGAGCGTGAAGAGGACGATGAAGAGGGACAAGGGGGCGGTGGCGTACGTGTTCTTCACGCCGTACCGGCCGTGGTTGCTGGAGAAGGATTTGGCGTTCTTCGACCTGGCGGCCGGCGAGGGGTTGAGGGTGCGGAAGCTGGGGGAGAACGTCATGGAGAAGGTCATGTTCGAGGAGGATCCTGGGGTAAGTGGCCGCCGCCCCTTCTTCTTCTCGCCCGTGCTTTGCGGCTGGACGCTCTGGTCTTTGGCATGTTGGCCGGGATGAACACGTGCTGACCGTGTGGGATAGGATGAGCTGCTTAGACGGACGGTGTTCAGCTACGAGCTCCGCTGGGCTGACCTGGTGAGCGAAGAAGACGGGCTGGGCGAGCAACAGTGAAACCACAGTTCCGCCACAGCGCAAGTTTCCCGCCGGGCGTCGGCGCGTTGGGGACTTCTGGAAGCGAATTGAGAGACATACCCAGCCATATCACATGAACACAACTCCTCGGTGCACGTGGCGGTCGTGGCATGGTGGCTTGCGGCGTGGCCGGGAAGTAAGACAATGGGCATTGAGACATGGGCTGGCTCGAGCTGAGGCTGGGTTGGAAAACCGGGAACGCCGCGGCACTAGATCGAGTACTGAGACATTACCCTTTTGAAGCTACGCCGACGGGCGGGCGCATCCAATAATTCAGCCGCAGTATGTGGCAATTGGTAGTGAGAGAGGAGGGCTGGGTCACGTAGAGCATCAGCTGGGCGAGACATTGCTTGGCCGGAATGTGCAGATAGAAATTCTTCCCCAAGACCCGTGCTGCCTACCTGAGGCTGTACTGGCCAACAGCCTTTTCCTCTTTGTTCTCATCCAGCAATGCCCGCGGTGTCTCGGATCAGGGCGCTTCAGGTGGGATGTTTACCCCCGACTCCTCCAAACAGCACTGAGCGATGTCGCGTGCGAGCTCATGAATGTCTGATAGAACGTAGCTCCATTTTTCATTGAGGGGTGACGGCTCTACGCGCTCGCACATGCGCGTGTACGCGGCTTCGGCGTTGTTGAGGTGGCGTTGAGCGTCCTGCCAGCGATCCCCGATCCAGGCGAGATCGATGTTCGCGCGAGCTCGAACGAGAAGCGGCAGATTGTCATGGCCTAGTAGCCTGCGGTACATTTCTCTGGCGGTTTCCAGCTCGCCGGCCAAAACCGACTCATAGGCCAAGTTGTAGTGGGTGATGTAGGCGTCCATGATGGTCTCTGGCTGGTTTGGTTCGTAGGCCAAGTCGTGGCGTGTGAGGCGAGACATATTCTGTTTGCTAAGATGAAGAGAGCTTGATGGGTCGGGTCGGAAGTGGCGTTGGCAAGCAGGGTGGTAACCAAGGGCTCTTTCTGTTTATGTATCCAGCAAGTCCACGTGCAGAGCGCTTAGGCGAGTTTCAAACGAGAGTCACGATACGCGTTGCTCGCCACTGGCTGCGACGGGAGGTCCCTTACCCATAGCTGGGTGATTGCAGCGCGAAGCTGCGGGTCGTTCCCGACGGTCTGGACCGCCGCAAGCATCGCTCTGATGCTATCCTCTTCAGGGACAGCGGCAGGCGCAGGCGGGTAAGGCCTATAGGCCAAGTGAAGCTACCCGCACTGCGCGCAGTGCACAGCATTACAAGGCGGCGCGTGTCGCCTACCACACTTGTTGCAGAACGGTGCGCGAGCGGGCTTGTTCTGCTCTGCCAGCTCTTTGGCGGCGAGGTTCTTGGCCTTCCTGGCCTAGCCGAGTTTTGAACGTGAGAAGGAAGGATTTCACCTTCTTCCAGCTCAACGCTCTCTTACTTGACTCCGCGGTGGGAGTAGGTGGGGAGGGAGGGAAGGGAAGGGGAGCGCGACATGATGACGGAGAGCGGGTGGAGAGCGAGATCGAGGGGGGACGAGGGGAGTAGATGTCTTCGCGGGCGTGCTTGTGTGAGCTTGAGAGTGTGTTGGAGAGCAGGCGCGCGGTGTTGAGGGGGAGAGGTGGTGGAGGAGTCGACGAGAATATATACACCTCCCGCCGGGGCGTGACGTCAAATCACCAGAGGGAGCAGGCGCAAAGCTTGGCAATGAGAGTGTATGAAGTGAGAACAATCAGCTGCTGCTACCTAGTCAAGCGTCGGCTCGGGTGAGATACGTTGCGTCGCCGCCGGATCTTCACCTCACCTCGGACACTTCACTTCACATCAAATACTCCACCTCCCATCACCTTACTTGACATCTGTACGCCTCTGTAGCCCACCAATAAATGCTATATAAGTCTGAAAGTTGTGGACGACGGTGTGGATTGGGTATTGTGAAGGTTCCAAACGCTGCACTGTGTAATCGACTGAGCCTAGTCATCGGTTGCGAGAAGAAATTGTACAAGAAGCTAAGACCCGCGCGTTCCGCGCTCTCGCTTTCTGCCACTCACCCTGCCTAACGTCATATTCTGAATTCTACGAGCTGCTGGAGTACGAGAGCCTGCCGCTCCTCATCCGAGCTCGCACGAACATCGACCTCGCATACCGCATGGATCGATGGCAGGACGTTCAGCGCTACCGCAGCAACGCGAAGGCCGTGTACAGGCGCATGTGCGAGCTCGTTGAACCGGAACGTCGCGACGACAAGTTCAGGAAAGTCAGGGAAGAGCTCGCGGATCTCAAAGACCTTGTTGCAGAGCTCCGCGAGGATGAAGAAGCGGAAGAGGAAGAGGATGAGGCAGAGAACACAGAGCCAAAAGCTCATATCGATGCTTCTTAATCAGAGATACTTCTTGAAGAAAGCTCGGGTATGTCACCGGCAACAGCAGCCTCGCGGACCGAATGACAATGGCAGCAGTAAGGCTCTGATGCTGTACGAGGAAGGAGGCACAGGAACATTTGCTAGGTAGGCTTCGCGCCGGGTGTCGCTGCCTCACGGTGTCCCATCACTTCACATTTGCATTCCAATGAATGCCGTAATCCACGAACAACCAGACAGGAATTACAAATTACTTCAATCCGTTTGCTCCATGAATTTGTATATACTTGAAATAGGCAGGAAACACGTTCAGTTTGACATTCCGCTGCCTTCACCTTACCCACTGAGGCACGGCGTCAAATAGGCCAACACTTGGATGCAGAGCTCGCTCGCTCGCATGATCAGTATATGTAAATTAATACACGGTAATCTCACGTTCAGCAGCAGAATGCTATGAATTCCGGAAGCTCAGCAGATGGCAATGATATAAAATTACGAATGCCAGCGAAACATTTTTTACGACTGACCAAAACAAATTTCCCATACACAAGACAGAGGCTGCACTCATAGGCTGCTCTTCTGAGCAAGCATTTACAACTATCGATTTGATATCATGGCAACAGACGGCTATTCTGTAACGACCGGCTTGAACAAAACACCACCACACCACCTCCCAATGACCCAATTTGCAAAAGCAAACGCACGACTCTCAAACTCCATATTCCATCTCTACCTCGCTCCGACTCTTAGGGTAGTGAAAAGAGGACGGGGTTCCCAGTTCGAGGGGGGGTAACTGTGCACAGAATACAGGAGCTAACAAATGAGAAAGAGACAGCAAACAGCGCGCGCGGAAAAGCAAAAAAGAAAAAAAAGAAAAAAAGGAACGCTCGCTAGCTTTTCCTTCGCTTCCCATAGAAAGGAAAAAATTTCGACGAAAAAACGACATGGTAGCTGAAGAAGAAAAGACTGTCTTCATCGTGACCCTCTTCCTCAATCTTTCACCATTCCATTTCCCCTCCAAACACAGGCCGTCCATACGTAAAGACACATCTCATAAGACCCACAACCCCCAGATCCCGACCAGCAACCCAGTCACCAAGGCCTCCGTCATGCGCACGAAATCGCTCGGACCCTCGAGACCTCGGGATAATGGAAAAAATGCCTCACCGTAAGACAAACCGAACCAAAAACCCCCCCAACCATTCCACTCGCCCGGTTTCTACCCTGAACTATTTATTCCTCGATCGCGCACTCTTCTTCCGTCTTATCAGCCCCACTCATCTTCCTCAACCGCTCTGGCACGTTCATCCCGGCATTGACCTGCGCCGCGATCTGCGAGTCCTTCCACTGCTCGAACTCGTCGGGCCGCTCGCGCGCCAGCTCACGCAGCTCCTGCGCGTTCGCTCCGATCTTGCGCACCGTCTCCTCCCAGCCGTCGCGCACCACCATATCCCGCAGCTCGCCGCCACTCAGCTGCGACAGCTGATCGCGCAGAAGCTGCAGGTGCGCCGGCTCGCGCTCCGCCTCGTCTTCTTCACCCGTTGTCCTATGATAGAAATCTTGCACTTGCGGCCGCAAAATCTCTCGCCGTACCGACTGGCCGAGCCGGTGGATGCGGCCTTCTTCGAGGGTCTGCGCGCGGCTGGCCAGGGACACGTCCGAGTTGTGGCGCGAGCGCAGGCCCAGCGGCGGCAGGTCCTGCTCGTCTTCGGAGCCGCTGTCGGCCATGGCGGTGAAGCCAGTGTGGTGCGCGGTGTAGTCGCTCTTGGACGGCATTGATGACGTGGCGGTCTTGTCGTTGTTGTTGGTCGTCGAGTCGTCGCGGTCGGAGGAAAGAGAGCCGATCGAGTTGGCCAGGGCGGCAGAGATCTCGGACGCGGTGGGCGGGCGGTGGTAGTGGACGCGACACTCCGGGTACTCGTCCTCGAAGCGCTGGATGATGCCCTGCAGCGTGTTGTCTAGGAACATTAGCCGCTTGTAGGCCATCTCGTCGCCGGCGCGCGCCTCTCTGGCCAGTGCGGGCTGAAGACGTGCTCTGATCTTGCGTGCGCTGGCCAGCAGATCCTTGGACATGCTCTTGGCCTTCGCCGAGCGCTGCTCGCGGTTACCGAGCCTGCTCGAGCTGCGTGGAGTCGCGGCTCCGCTGCCAGGACGACTGCCGGGCATGCTCTTCCGCCTGAGGTTGTCGGACGCCTTCTCGAGCAGACAGTAGTTAAGCGCCTTGACCAACCCGGTGCCTCCGACAATGTAGTCCTCGTCCGGCGCGGCAGCGTCCTCGTCACTACCGTCAGAGTCTTCTCCGTGCCCAACCAGGTGAAGGAGCACTTCGGGAATTTCAACATTCTCAGCACCGCTGGCTGTGGCACCGGGAGCACTAGGAGCGCTCTCGACCAGAGCAGCAGTCTCATGCGCTGTAGCACGCTCCATGTTCCGAAGACAGTAAGCGACCACTTGCTTGGCAAGAGCCTTGACGACTTCGCTCGAATCCGGACTGGGAACATCGATATCGACGCATATTATCGACTCCGATACCCTGACGGCGACCATCAAAGATGCGTAGAGCGCACAGGCTTCTTCCTGAGATGCCTCATCCGATGCAGATGCCAGCGAAGAAATCTCGGGGTTCTCCAACATGGTGAGATGAGCCAGCTGGGGACACTCCGGAAGCACTTCCGCCAATCCAATGGCTTGAGCAGCTGTGATCGATACATCCTCCAAGTGGATTCTCTTCAGGAAGCGAAGCTGAGGAAGGTACTTTCGCAGGGTGGCCAATGCGCTGGGGTCCGTCGCGAACAGGTCGCGGTTGTGCGACAGGTCAATGAACCGGAAGTTCTGCAGCTGCACCAATTTCGGCAATAGTAGCCTTACCGAATCTGGACACAGGTTGCAGTCTGCGAGACTCAGCGCCCACAAGGGACATCTGTCGTGCAAGCCTTCACAAAGTTGCTGCATTCGGTCGCGCAAGTCGTTTCCGCCCAGATCCAGACCGTGGCACACGCCAGAGCGAAGATATCGTACGACGTGGTCTATACCTTCTGCATCGATCGAGTTGTTGGAGAGTCCTAGCCTTTGGATGCCGCTGACGATGACACCATCAATGATCTTGCGAATGTTCTGAGCATTCAGTGCGCATTCCGTCATCAATAGTTCCTCCAGATGAGCGCCACCGAGCCGTTCTGACACAGATTTATTCAAAATTTCCGCAATGTCGTCGACCGGCACTTTGATCTGTTTCTTTTGTTCGGATGGATGGATCTTCGGAGGTGCACGCGGTTGCGGGAATGGGATGTGAGAGACGTCCAATGCTTTGAGTGACCGACACATGTAGATGAACAGACTGATGTGTTTCCATCCGTCTCGTGTGATCCTTGGGTTATTCTTGAGGCTCAGTTTCTCCACGACGCCCGTCCTTTCCTGGAAGCTCTTGGTTGAGTCTGTTTTCGTGGAGACAGATGAGCGTTTGGTGTAGTCCGGAGGTTTGGCGGCCAGCAGCCCCGCAAGAATGACGCGCAATCCTTCATCCGTGAGTTCCGAGTCCTCCAGGAGCAACTTCTTGACCGGAACTACCGCAAGCCAGTCGCCGAGCGTATTCATATCCGCCAATGTCAACCTTGAGCCCGTAAGATTCAGGCAAGAGACAACGCCAGGAGTCTCGATGGGTCCTCTTGCTGCCTCCTGAAGTTGCTCGCTGATTCGCTTCAAAATCGGCGTTTCTCTCAATTGGCAGCATCTCCGATATATTCTCAGCGGGTCCGTCGTCGGGCGATCTTGAGGCTTTGACGGCTTGGTCTCCGCTGACTGTGGCGTTGAGCTTCCTCCATCGTCATCTCGCGTCAGCTCCATTGGAACGGACCCGTTCTCTTCCGCCTTTCGTCGTTTCTTTTCCTTCCGTTCCTTCCGCTCTGCTTCCGACCTCTTCTTCTTTTCCTTCTTTTTATTGCTGGACTCCCCCTTCCTGTCCTCGCCTTCAATTAACGCACCTTCCCGGTTTGGCGCTTCATCAGTTCCCACCTCTTCGTTGCTGACCTGAACCACGCCATCCTTCTCTTTCTGGGATGCCACGGCGTCTGGATGTTTCAGAGCCTCGCCTTCGCCCCGCTCCTTCAGCTTCTTATCTTTCGTCATGGCCCGCTTCCTCCGTTCCGGAGAGTCGCCGTCTTCTTTGTATCGTGGTGCGCCGGCAATTTCCACGTCGACGCAAAAGGCAACCCTGCGCAGCTTCGAGCTGTCCAGTTCCGGCACGAGACATCTTTCGCGATTGTGATCGATATTCATAACGCGCCGAGGACACATGCCTCCATTGCCAGTAACCTTGCTCGGCGGCGGCGCTTGCGATCCCGAAGAGAGGCGTCTCAAGGCATTCGACAGGAATGACACCCGTGACGTCTCGGGCGGCTGTGGTACGTAGGGTTCCATATCCTCGCCGTGCTGATGCTGTTGCTGGCCATTGGTGGGTGGAGTGGGGGTGCCGAGACCGGGCGAGTACGGGTTGATAAGCGGTAGGCCGCTACCACCGCCACCACCACCGCCGCCGCCGCCATTTACCTGCGGCTTGCCATTCGGCGCATTGCTGCCGCTCGTGGCATTGGCGTGGTTCACGGCCTGCTGCGATGAAGAAAACTTGGAAGTTATGCTCGTCACCCACGAGCCCCTCCTCGATGGAGACCGCGAATCGGGCGGGGTCGTGCCGGACTTGTCGGAGGTGCTGCGGCCCAGCAGAGACGGACGCTTCTGTATCGGCTTCGGTTGGCTCGTGGCATTGTTCACCTCTAGATGCGCGGCGGCCGCTGCCTTCTCCTCTGCCTGTTCCTTCACGTCGTGGACGCCATTGGAGGGCTCTTGCGGCTTCGGAGGTTCGGTGGTGTGCGAAGGAGCGGGCGGGGCGACGTTGGTGGCAGCGGCTTGCGGGCCGTTGGTAGCTTGAGGTGCAGGATCCCGCGCTGCGGTGGGAGCGGAGGACGGATGCGCGCGTTGTTGGTTATCTTGAGGGTGTCAGCTCCAGCCGATCTCTGGCGTGCTCGCTCAATTATTTTACAGCGGCGCTGCTCCGGTCGCGAAGCGCACGCATCGCGAGGCCGAGGAATCCCGCTCACCTTTGTTCGAGTGATGTAGCCAGCTGACGTCTACTCCGTGTATCCCCTCCATGTCTTTTTTTGGTCTGGCAGTGGTGAATGGAATGTCAGAGTCGGTGTGCTTCACAGATTCAGCGCCAGGCGCGCCGCAGTAGCGGCTATATCTGGTTCGGGGACGGCGATCGCGGAACTCGAGGCGCACAGCGAAAGGACGAACAGGGCGCGAGGGCGGAGGGCAATATCAGAGTGCCGGCGTAAGCAGGCCCACGGCGCGATCGAGTATGTTCCGTGCTATAAGGTGTAGCGCGCCATCGCGTTTCGCGCCAATATCGGTCGACTACAGCGGGGGGCGAGGAGCGGTGATATCGGTTGAGGGAGGCAGTTGGGCGATTCTATGGGTATTCTGGTTTCTAAGGCGGAGGCAAGACCCAAGGCAATTAAGTGGATGTGCGACGGGATTGGTCGCGGCCCCGAAGGGATACTACGGGTTCGCCGTGCGTCATCGCTCTGCGACCTACTAAGGGTCTTCGCTCACACGGCCCTCAGCTAACAATCTCGGCCGCCCTATTATTCCTGGAATAAATAAACGCAGTCCGCGCTTCCAGCGCCTTCGCCCACGTAGCAAATCTGCGCTCGACAAGATCAAAATGGACAGTCCCGAGATGTGAGGACCGAGGTGCCGTCTGCAGCGCCCGCGTGACATGCAGGCTGCTCTTGGCATTCATTCGTGGGGAGTCTGGCCAGCGCGGCTCGCTCGCCCCTCACTAACGCCACCGAGCACCGTGGATCGAGTCAAAATGCATTTCAAAGACGGGTATCTGATCTGTGTGTGGATGCATGATGTCTTGAATTCATGAAACTGCCATCCACACTCCCCTTAGGGATTGCATGCTGCACCGAGCGTAGTACCGACAAATCCCTATCCAGCTATACGCCGAACCCATGAACCCATAGCTTTTGGTGGCCCCATTTACAACTCCTCCTTGAGCTGAGCAATCTTGGCCTTGACGCGCTCCTCCTTCTCCGCCTTGGTGAGCTTGTGCTGCTTGAACTTGAGCGACTCCTGCTTGTACTCGTCCTTGGACTTCTTGGCCTTGGCATCAGGGTCGGCCTTGAAGGGATCGGCGCGGATCTGCTTGAAGGCCTCTTCGTAGAGCTCCTCAAGACCGTCGGCCTCGACGTCCTCATCGATGTAGCCGGAGAACTGCGACTTGTAGCGCTCCTCATCATCGTCGGCGAGAGTCTCCATGTACTCAGCGACGTGACCGCCGTAGATGTACTTGCGGAGGACCTCGGCATCGAGCTCCTTGGACTCAATGTCGAAACCGGGGAAGCGGTTCTCGGAGTGGGGGACGTAGAGACCGCCGTCGGAGGCGCCCTTCATGGCACCGAAGACACGGTTACCGGTCGAGGTGCGGACGAGACCGACATCAAGGAAGACCTTGAAGGGACGGCGCTCCTCGCCATCATCGCCCTCGGCAGCCTCGGTGAGGGTGTACTCTCCATCGGGCTCCTCGACACCCTTGAAGGTCTCGTCGAGGTTGAGCTTCTTCAGGGCGCGGCGAGCGACGAGAAGGCCGGTGGCGTAGGCAGCAGACCAGTTGGTCAAACCGTGGGTGATGCCATAGCGCTTGAGCTCGTGAGCGTAGGCGGCGACGAGGATCTTGTCGCCGTTGAGCTCAGAGGAGACGATCTGGCAGATGATGTCGCGGTTCGTGAAGCGAACGACCAGGCGGTACTTGGGAGCGTTGTACTTGTTCTTGGCCTGGGCGATGAGCTTCTTGCGAGCGTAGTAGTCGGTCTTGCCGGACCTCCTACGCTTGTACTTCACCTGGTAGCGGCTGCAATATTCGTTAGCGAGATGCGTCCGCGGGCGGGTTTCGAGATGGTGACTTACGAGTAGTACGCGTTGTTCTTGACAAGCTTGGTGAAAGGCATCTTGACAGTCGCTCAACTGCAAAAACCCCGAGTCAGCAATTGACGCTTCAGAATCCCTCCGAAGCAACTTGCGAGACTCTGTTCCGATGTCTGCTCGAGCGCGGGCTGTGGTGTAGCGCAGCGGCGGCCGCGCGGACGCCTCAGCCCGCGCTGAGGCACGCTCGTTGCATCGCGAGGAGGATGAACGGTTGGACTTACGAGGATGGGCCTGTGGGGTTGTCGAGGTCGTCGGTGGTCGCTCGTGGAGAAGAGAAAGTGTTGCGCTCAATTTCTGTGCGAAATTTAAGCGAGCTTGCAGAAGCTACCCTCAACACCAAAAATCATGGTGGGCGACAGCGGCAACAGTACCATCCTTGTGACCGACAATTTGCCGCGCACCCCAAACCCGTGTGACGCACTAATGTAACTATTTCTTGGCCTCACGATGACTTCACTTTATTACAGCAAACTGGAGGCGCCGCGTTGCGGCTCATTGCCAAATATGATAGACAGCTGAACAAACCTTGGAACTGTTCTGTACGATATCGTCTTCACTATACTAGCAACTGCAGATTCTAAGCTTAGTCGGCGTTTGCGACTACAACGTTCGCACGCTATCCCTCACGCTCATAACGCCTGATTCTTTCCGTGCTTCCTTCCTAAGGCGTGTCAAAAGGCCGCTGTTGCATTTCCCACGCCTCCACGCGTAGCATGCATGTGCAACAGGACCAACGAGCAACGTCCTGCACAGCGCATATCAGCTTGCTCGGCATAAGGGACCAGCGTATCCTAAGCCCCAAGTTCGGTCGTTTCATCCGAGCCCCCTGAACAATGCTACCTTCACCATCGTGGTGTTGGTTCAATTTGGTTTGATTTGGACTTCAATGCAAAAGTCATGACCATCTTCTCATCCAGCGGGCTTCGCATCAAGTGTACCATCTATCGACTTCATCTGACTTTGCTCCGCCTGCGACTGAAATCTAGAGCTGCTTGGATAGTCAACACTTGGCTGTGCCAGAGGCACGCCATCATGACCACCGTGAGTCAGACAGCCAACACACTGGCAACCGTCGCCACAGCGGCACGCTCCGCTCGCGTCGTCACAACCGGGAAGTTCGACTTGTTGCCAGAAAAAGGATGAGGGAGATAGCGTTGGTGTGTCAGCTGCGGCCGTTGACGGCACGGGCTCCGGTGTGGCCGCGAAACTTGCGCTCGGAATGGAAGAGTCGAAGGAAGCCGTGCGCTGAAAGGCAAGTTGGCCAGGCTGAATGTTTTGGCTTTCATGCTGTACAACACTTTGTCCGCTTCGAGATTCTTGGAATGTAAACTGCGACAGCTCGTTTGTAGGTGTAGCTTGAACGGACCGGACTGCTGATCCATTGCCAGTTGTCCAGAATGAGCCTCCATTCGTATCTTGCGGGTAGGGTAATCCGGGATGTTGGAATGAAGAGTGTTGTTGGTAAGGGTGTCCTATTTTCCCAGCCCGCCATGAATTATCTACACCGGCAGTGCTTGTAGGCTCTGAGATTGGATATGCGGGCTGGTATTGGATATTATCGTCGTTGTACAGAGGTGAGGAGGGATTAGCATAGAACGGATCCTGGATCATGAAATTCGCCACTTCCTGCAAATGACGCAGAGTAGTCTCGTTACGCGGGTGGACAGCACATCCAAGACAGGCACAGGCATCGCCGCATGTGCAGTTGTGCATGACATTGGGAATGTTAGTCTCAAAGCCGCTCGAGAGTTGCGGGCCCATCCCAAAGGGGTAGTATGATGCGAGCTGGGTTGGCGAGGCGCCGTTTGTGGGGTAATGCATGCCGTTCGACGGAGGGCGGGAGAAGGCATTGCTTTGCAAAGGATTGCCGAACGGTTGCTGACTAGCGTAGAATGGATACTGCTGGCCTTGCCCGAATGATTGATGGGCTGGGGGCATGCGTGAGTAATTGCCGCTGGTGGCTTGACTCGGGGCCTGTTGATGGATGTCGCCTTGCGTTGACATGTTTAATCCCTGGCTTGACGGATTGGTTGAGGGCCCTTTTTGAGCGATGTTTCCACCCCCACAACAGCTGCCCTTGATGCTCGGGGGCTCTTCAACTATTGTCTTAGAAGCAGAATTGCCATCCATTGTGATGTGCTCCCAGCCCTGGACCTGGGCGGTGGAAGCGTAACCGGTGCTCTGTTTGCGCGTCTCGAGCTGTATGTTGAGTGGCTTGGGATTCAGCTCAGAGGTTGGCTTTGATGAGCAGCAAGCCGACTCCGAGTATGTGGGGCCATCATCATGGCTACTTGGGGAACTGCCCTCAGTGGTCGGTGCTGGCGAAGTGTTGCTACTCCCTGTAGCGGCGGGTGGCTGTGTGGAGCTACAGCAAGATTTGGGCGCTTCAATCTTCAGTTTCTGCTCGGCATCTTGCGCAGCCTTGATAGCCTTCTCGAGAGAAGCAGGATTTCGGCTGTTGCTGACAGACTTTCGTTTGGATTTCTGAACGCGGTTCGAAGGGCCGGTAAGAGGGCCGATGGTGGATGAGACGACCTCTGCCACAGGAGCTGGATCCTCACCGTTGCTTGGACAGGCACATTCAGATGCTAGACGTGGACGGTCATTGAATGAGTCAGTGAGAAGGAGAGACATGTAACATACATCTGGGAATCGTGTAGTTGATGACGAGCCTTTCACAGCTGCAGTTTCCTCCCACATGTGGGCAGCTGCTCAAGGGCCTACCTGGCTTGCGGACTTCAAGCAGCAAGCGGTCCTTGTGATTACATGATGTCGAGCGATGGCCGCGGATGCAGGGCCCGCTGTAGCAGATGACGGGGATCAGCCAGTTGAGTTAAGAATGAAGCTAGACGTGGTACGGTGGGACGGGCAGGCGCAGGGACTAAGGACTTACCAGGCGACCTTCTTTTGCTCTCCGTTGATCGTTACCCACGGCATGGCTTCTAGATCGCTAATGTGCGGGGCGGGAAAAGCTCATCGACACGCACCCTATCGTGGAGTGAGCTGGCGGACCCCTGCATCATGTCGTCCGGACTCAGACGGGACAGGAGCACAAGGCTTCGTGAGAGAGGGGCTTGGTGAGTTGGATGTTGGGTGCCAAGGGAGCAGACTAAGAAGCTTGTGCATACCGTAGCTCGCACGGGCATCAAAAGGAGGAGGCCGAGAGTGCGCCGATTGTTACTCTGCGACGGAGCAGTTGAGACCTTACCGGGCTCGCGGAGAGACTGGGAAGCACAAAGGGTGGACAATCTGGCGGCGAGCGGGCGTGAGCAGGCCGGGCAGATTTTCCCGGGAACGCGAGCCAGTGGGCTGGGACGAGAAAGTCAGCGGGCGCCGCTTCATATGGTAACCAGTGCGCAGCCGACGCGTGCGTGCTGGGAGCGGATGCGTACCTTGATAGGCGGTGCGCAGAGCCGCGGATTGTCAGGCGGAGAGCTGCGGCACCCGGCGTCGCGAGCAGAACAGCAGCCTGAGGCCTGGCGATAGCACGAGAACGGCTGGCGTTTGCAAGGTGCTTGCGTGGGGTTGCGAAGAGTCGGCGCGCCCAAGGGAGCCGTCGCATGCAGTTGAGCAAGTTTCTGCCCGAAAAGGGTTAATGAGCGGCGAGGTTGCGCCTTCTGAGGGCCGGGCCTGGCTTATTTTTGGGGCGGTAGCCGAGCGTACTGAGGGCCTCAAGTCAGCGCACTGGCGCCCGCAGAACCGCAGCGACAGAGCGCCGGTCGGCGAGAGCGGGCGAGCTGGTGTTGTAGAGGCCAAGGTCCCTGCAGGTGCACCTAGCCGAAGCAGATCTCGCCCTGCTGCCGCCTCTACCGGCGCGCGGCATCCATGCAGCTGCCCCCGGATGCGTCACGCCTCGGTGCCCGCCGCAACACCACCCCGCGGCGGAGAATTGCCATGACACCATCTCGCTGTGCGGGGCCTGCCCATTCGCCCGGGCGCCCATCGCAGCTCGAGACGCGCGGGATGACGCTCGGGTGGCTGATGCACATGCAAAACGTTCAGCCTTGTCCCAGATCACGTTCGCTCCTTTGGCTTGGCGATGCCTAGTCTTGCTGCATTCGGGGATCGACACCCGCTTCCTTCACGAAAATAAATGGCTTTATTCTCCTGCTGCACTATTCTCAGAAACTCCATCGTAGCCCCTAACGCCGCCCAGTGAACAAGAAATGGACATCTATTACTCGTTATAGTGGTATACCTGCAGCAGCGGTTAATGCAGGCCAAAGCCTTGGGGACTGGGTGGAGACTTACAAGATAGTTGGGTAATCCGTAGCTTTTCCACCCCAATCTCGCCGCCATCTTGGCAAACCCTTCGGTTTCAATCAGATGGTAGAACGCGAATGGCGGGAACATGGCGCCATCTCTGTGGACGTCCGCCTTAACCAGCAAAGCCGTGCCGCCAACGCCATCCAGCTCG
The DNA here is from genome assembly GCA_009829795.1 of Lasiodiplodia gonubiensis. Taxonomy (NCBI): domain Eukaryota; kingdom Fungi; phylum Ascomycota; class Dothideomycetes; order Botryosphaeriales; family Botryosphaeriaceae; genus Lasiodiplodia; species Lasiodiplodia gonubiensis. The sequence continues at coordinate 158,199 of RHKH01000030.1, forward strand.
ATTTCCTTCTCCTGGTTGCCATCGCCGCCGTCCTTCATGTATGCCATCAGCGAGCGATACGTCGCCATCTCGGCATAGCCTTCCAGCAGAATATCGTCCTTGCCCATGCCTTTGGCCAGATCCTGCGCTGTGGGGCTGTCAATCCAGGAGTTGAAGTCGTACGGCCGGATGTCCATCTTCTTGGAGTCGTCGTTGTAGTAGCGCTGGTAGCAGTTGGGAACGATAATCGGCTTGTTGTGCGACGCGAGGTCCTGGATAAGAGATGGCGGTGTTTCCACGACGTCCGAATCCAGCCAGAGCACCCAAGACGTCGTCGGCCCCAAGGTCGTGAACAGCAACGAGTTGCGCGCCTTGGACATTGCTGCACGCCTTGACTTCTGGTTCTCCAGCTTGTGCCGCTCAGACTCCTCCTGTGACTGCAGCGGGATCTCGGTGTCCTGACGCAGGATGGTGATACTTTTGAAGCGCTTCTTCTGGGGCCCCTTCTGCGTCTTTGCAATCTGCTCTTGGAGGGCGGTCGTTGCAGCGTTTCCTTCGCGTGTCTTTGGCAATATGAAACCAAGCGAGATGAGCTCGTGAGGGTAGTTCAACTTCAGGAGGTTGTCCCAGTATTCTTGGTAGAAGCGCGCCATCGGGGTCAGGATGAGGACGGACTCGTGGTTGCCGACAGGATCGCTCGTGGTGGTGAGGTTGTTCATGTGATAATGCACGACTGGAGGAGGAGCCAGCTCGGCATCGCCCTTGGGCTTCCGGAACGGCATCGACGGCGGCGACAGCGCATTGGCGGCGGAGGTGCGCAGCTGGTGCGGGCTTATCGAGCTGTCGGCATCGGAAGAGAATATGAAGAACAGGAAGCCAAAACAGAGGAGCGCGGCGAGCACGATGGTAATGGGGTTGGTCCTTCGCAGGGAGCGCGCGGAACGCATCTTGGTCAAGGGCCTCGACGGAGGCGGGTCAATAGAGTCTACATGGTGTCAACGAGCGATTGGGGCCGAGTTCAAGGAGAAGCACGCACGCAAGCTGCAACGGTGTTCGTCCAGACCAGCCGCAGAGCGGAGGTGTAAGCGGGGTACGGAAAGTTGGCAAGGCGCCGGAACAGAGCGAGTGGATTAAGATCGGAACATTCCAGTCGACAGCCCGCAAGGCTCGCGCTGGGAAGCTGTGTTGGCGGTGCGCGCTGGAAATAGTCTACGTATTCGTGCCCTCGTAAGTGAGATTGGCCCAGATTGGGGCTGGCGGCAGCTCTTCGGCACATTGCGCAACTAGACACAGCAGGCCAAAGCTCCCGCCGTTCTCTACATCTTTTTCCATTGCCATGCGCCGCACCGCGTAGCCGTCCATGCTCAATTCCGCGCGAAGATGCCGCGCACTTTTGCGTGGCGCAATGCCGCCTCGCGTTCGTTCGTTCACCCATCCACGAATGCGTGCTCTTTTGCGCCCGCCGGTCCGGAGCCAGAGCTCGCTGCGGAGTTTCGTCGAGAACCTCAATCGACCTCCCGAGGACAAGTCCGCTGGAACTGAGGATGCTCACGATAGCCTCCAGGTTCTGAAGGACCTCTACCATATTGGCACAGTCACTACCAAAAACCCTAGTGGCACGGTTCGTGTTTGCACAATCGTTGCTTGTCTTGTGTCGAATACTGATCTCAACCAGGACATCGGCAGCCTCATTGACCAAATTGAGCCAGTACCTTTCTTGATACCGGAGCACAAGCTCCCAACTGCTATGTTGCTTGTCACTCCATCCTTTGCCTCCGCTCTGAAGCCTTTGCTGGTTGGCGCTCCGGAAGCAATCACTCAGGCCGTGTCCCACATGCTTCACGGGTCGTTCGAACGTGCAACTCATGTCAAAGGCATTCGCGTCGTCGCTGCTGTAGTCGACCGGCTCCCGAGTCCGGAGGATAGCTCCCAGGCGAGCAAAGGCAGGGAGGGTCTGGCTTATGCACTGTGGTTCAACGACAACGTCACGCGTTATAGCTGGACAGCGGAACGAGATGTGAAGAGGAAAGAAGAACGCAACGATACCGCCGCTTCTCTCTCCTTTGACATCTTCGATCGTTTCAAACTGGCCGATCTAGAAGGACAGCCACGGCGGGACTACTCCACTACCATCGTCCGACTGCGCCTTCCTCTTGCGAATACCGTCTTCCAGACTGGCCACACCTCTATAATGTACAATATATTGTACAAAGTCAGCACGATGAACGAACCCCTGGATTCTGGATCTGGTCGTACTCTACATGCGGATAAGGTCATCAAAACCGACTCTCAACGCGTGACGTGGCCGGTATCTGGCCGATATCTAGCACATCGGGTCAGCGAGCTCCCCGTGGAGCACGAGACGTTGCATCAGCTTCATGCACCTCTCGTGCCATTGACCGGCCCGAGGCAAGTCGAAGCCGGCATGGGGAACATCATCCGACAAATCATCGGCCCTGACGGAACAGCAGCTCCTGCATCACAGGAGCTGGAAAAGGCTGTTTCGTCATACTTTGAGGCTACGGGGCAGCCTCCGCATGCTATACCCGTATGGGCGCTGGTCACTTCTGAGAAAACCACCAATTATTTCTCTTCGTCCGTTCTTGCGGCGCTTAAGAAGTGGCAACCGCCGAGATTCAGCAAAATGTATGACTATGCTGGCGTATCTTCTCTATATACAGCCGAGACTTGGAATGCCGACCACAAGCTGTTCCACTCCGCGATCTGGAAAGCCTTGTTGTGCGGGAACGGGAAACTCCATCGTGTTCTCAGTGGCGGCGGCGGCTGGGGCAAGAAAGCTGGCCTTATTTCCTTAGACCCTGCGAAATCCATTAGAGAAGCTGCTGAAAAGGCTGCTGATGTCGACGAGATGGATCCGGCTACAGAACAGTCTTTACAACCGGTAGCGGCGCCTGGCTCATACATCACATTTCTGACATCCCCCGTTTCATCCCTCGAATTGCCGAAATACGAACAAGACACATGTGTCTTCGGCACTGTACCAAGCAGCATTGATGACATTCCCGACACAACGACAGAGGGACCTTCCAGTATTGATGCCTGGCCGGGCTATTTTGGTGCCTTGTCAGAACAGGGAATGAGTATCAAGTCCGTTCGTCAACACTCAACGAGGAGGGAACACTACTCTCAAACGATGGTTGACGTCCCGTTTTCACTTTTGGTCACAAGCAACCGGCTCCCAGCTCGGCGAAATTCAGGAGATGCAACGCCAAAGGTCAGTTCTGAGTAGGTGGCAGTCCGTAGCATACAATTTTCCATTTGTACCTGCCTGGCTTATGGGATTGAATGTAGCGATTGCCCTGGTAAGCAGTCTTGCTGACTATGTGAAGCCTGTTTGCAGCCCAAATAGTATCATGAGCCTTCCTCAACATGCGCCTTTGCCCGCCAATGCCAGTGGCCTGATGAATACTCGTGCCAAACGCACTTTTGGCACCTGCTCCGTCAGAAACTTCTCATCCACTCCGTTTCCTCAGATAAAAACCAAACAGCTGCGCGATTGGAACCGTCACCATCTTCGACCGATGGTAGCCATCAGTCGCCGACTTAGGGAAATCGATCGCACTAAGCTCAAAGTACCCGAAACTACGGCTCAGGATTTTCGCATGACGTTGGAAAAGTACCGCCGCTTTTGGAGGGTCTCGCGCTGGATTGTCAAACACAGCGAGGAACAGCTCGCCGCCAGACCTGTGCCTCGCGCCGCACGTACACGGAATTCCCATCTCCTAAGATTGGTCAATACCTGGCGGGGCCGCCTTGACGCTGCCAAGGCGCATATGGTGAAGCTTCGCGACGGTCATATGCGGATGTTGAGTCTGCAGGTAGAGGCCTCGGCGCAGTACATTCACGTACTAATGCGGCAGATTCAGCACGATTCACCCTTTGGCACACCTCAGCTTTCTAAGACAACATGGAAGACAAGTACGCGCGAAGAATTGAATAAACTTCAACGTATGCTCAAAGGTATCAAAGACGAAGAGTTGGCGGTGACGGCGCTACCCTTTCCTGCGCCAGAGGTCACCGAAATTTTCGAGGTTGCAGGCCATAAATCACAGCTCAAATGCAAGAAAAGGGAAGACGATATCTTCCCATATGTGGTGCGGTTCAGGAGGAAACTCAGAAAACGGAATCTACTCGGCCGATACAGACACGAACAAAGTCCGTCTGTCGTAAAGATGGGCCGGTCGCATCGGCCAAGGCGGGAATCCGATTCTGGTCCAACTGACTTTGAGCTGGAGAAAGCCATCGAGGCGAAAAATGCACCAATTCGAGGGGGATGGTCCATGAGGAGGCCTGTCTTTCAGCCTTTCCCGCCCAACCAACAGCGTCGCAACCTCTCCTACTCGCACCGACGTGCCGCGCCCGACTCGTCGCCGTCGTCCCCCACGGCGTCGGTCTTGGGCTCTACGCCCGCCGCCGATCCCATGGCCCGCACCGAGCTCCCGTTGGCGGTGCTACACCCCAACCACTTCCGCCACACGCGCGAGCTCTTCATCAAGAAGCGCCGGCTCGACGAGCAGCGGCTGCGCGACGCGATGCAAGCCGTCAAGACCGGCCGCGAGCACGAGCTCGCCTACCTCGACGACGCCGTCATTCTGTCGCAGTACGTGTCCATCAACCTCATGATCCAGTGCGCCGCCGTTAACCCGATGCGCTGGCATATGCAGCTCGAAGAAACCGCCCGCCTTGCCGAAGAAACAGGCGAACGGAGGGCGACTCGGTGGCCCGCCATGTGGTACGCCAGCACGATCGATCCGGGGGCGGTGAAAACGGAAATCCTGAACATGCGGCGGCGTGTCCTGCGGTCGAGCGCGGAGACGAGGTTCAGAGAGGCGGAGCTCAGCCGGCGGGTGAGGAGGATCGTGCAGCTGCTGCAGCAGAGGGAAGAAAATTCTGCGTCTTTTAGGTTGTTGCGGGGCTTGCTGGTGGGGAGAGTTCGGGAGAGACTGAGAGTTGAGTCGAGTAGACGGTGGGCGAGGAAATTCATGTGGGCGGTGCATGCGATGCGCTATGAGGAGATTGCATATCTCACGGAAGCGCTGGAAACTTCGGAGAAAGATTCGGAAGCCATGGAGACGATGCTCTTGTTGATCAAATACGGAGCTGATGAACAGTTGAAGGCGCTGGAGGCTGGCGACTCCTTCCGCAGGCTGGTTCTCAAAAAGTACCAAACGGGGATGGATGTCAATTCGGAGAGAAGGGCAAACGACGCATGGACGCTGGCAGGTGAATTGGAGAAGTTGCTGAGTGTTAAGCATCACATGGGCGAAACTGTGTAATCAGAGGGAAAGGTTTTGTACTGTATCAGGTGTGGGTAGAGTATCCGGTTACAAGCCAACCGTAGAGTACATTTGATTTATTTTTGTTCAGAGTTTCCACTCAACAATTTGTACAATTCAAATACATGTTTTGTGGGACAGAAGCTACACATTTCGATGAACATAATATCGGGTAAAGCTGACAGCAGTCTCAGACTTGACTGAAGGGCGTGCTTACAAACCTTTATTTCTTCCTGGCTTGTAACCACTACAAGGTGCTCAATCAACGTCACCCAACCAAAACAAGTAAACCTCTGATACACACAGAAACTTCGGGAAGCTACATATACGAAGCACAATGCTGAAAATGTAGCTCATGTGCAGCGTCCCGCTGGCGGACTTCAAAGAATGGTCGGTGTCTTTGGTTGGGGTTGGAAAGCTGCACGGGGTAGCTCATCTCGCAATCAAGACAAACATACGTTATGACGTTTGTCCGCAGAAGTTTTCTAGCTGAATAGTGTCTAGGATCATGCCTCTGATAGTATCATAGGGGGCTTGCCTGATTGCAGAAACTCAGAAACTACCCAGCAAGTCTAAGAACGGGCCGTATACCCAGTAGAGGACGTTCACAAGTGAATACACCAAACAAAGATAATAGACATGATAAGCCTACAGACGTTTATACACAACCCTCCTGGGGTATTCTTGGACTCGGATGATGTCGTCGTTGCCCCCGGACTTTCGAAATTCGTCTCATTTCGTGGACGAAACACCCTGACAAGCCCCCTAAGAATTGTGGCAATGATGACATCTCTCTTAGCCGTTCCTGGACATACAGTCCACTCGCATCATTGTCATAGCCAGTCTCTGAAAGAATACCTTTTCTACGCCCGCATTTTCAAGGTATCGGCAGAGGGCGACCAAACAATGCGTCCTCGTCCTTAGCATCCCCTCCCGATCAGAAGAACCATAATGCCGACCATAACATTGTGTCCAACGATTCCCTGAGCGTATTTACCGCCGCTCAAAAGCCTTCGGCGCTATCACCAACACCACAACAAGGCTGCTCACAATCAACGCACCCGCTATGGCGCTGACCACCATGATGGATCCCCTGCTGGCTGGGAACTTGCCGCGGATGACGTAGTGCTGAGACTCAAAGTAGCGGTGGAAGCCGATGAAGAGGATGACGATCGAGATGGCTATGAAAGTTGCGCCCAGAGGCTTTCCAACGTGTCGGAGGCGTTCGTGCTGCTTGCCGTCGTGGTCGCCGTCTGCGATCGAGGTGTTGAGCCGGAATAGTTGCGTCACGGCGATGCCGATGCTTGCGAAGGAGAGCGAGGTACGGAGCCAGGCGAGGAAAGTGCGTTCTTTGGAATGATCAGCTCGTATCCAGGTAATGTGTTCTTTTGTAGAAGCGTAGTTTTCGATTCGAAGGAAACTGAAGTGTTTCTCCACAGAACCCGCGGAATTAAGGATAAAAGAATGGCGAAATTGCCTAGAAAAGACAGAGAAACCTACCCAGAGCCAAATGATCCCTAGCGACGCTCCCCTTGTTGTCCAATTCGACGCTTCCGTACTTCTCTGAAAGCTTATGCCACCAGGAGTCTTCGTTCTGTGCCTCGTGTACATCCGCATTGCCGTTCCCAGCACTGCTGTCCTGCCCACTAGCTCTCCTTCTGATACTGGATGGACGGCCAATCAAGCCCGTTCCGCCATTCGTGTTGTAGGCGCGCTGCCCCACACCGTTCCTATCCGCACCCAGTATGCCCGTCGTCTCGTCGGCGCTGCTGGTGGCAGCAACATCGCCAGTGTTGGCGTCTTTCCCGGCCATTGATGCTTGTCTCTGTGCGGACCACCTACGCTCCATCTCGGCAACGCCAGGTACGTTGCTGCTGCTGCCCTCTAGGATGCCACCGCTGCGGCTGGACGAGTATGAAACTATCTCTTTGAAGCTGACACTCAAGTTGCTGGAGCGGCCAGATGATGCGAAGAAAGCGGCAGTGTTCGATCCGGAGGCTTGAGCAGGATCCGCAGGGTGCTGTAGTGGTTGTGGAGTCGGCTTGGCTTGTTTCTTCTTCGTGGACGAGGAAGCGGAGGACGAGGATGAAGACGAAGACGAAGACGACGAGCGACGATGCACGTCGGAACTGCGGCCGGACGTGGACGAGATAGTGCTCTTATCCTTAGACGCATGCTTCCAAAATGGCGCCATTGTAGACGCAAGGCTTGGCTTCTGCAGTAGCTTGCCGCGGCTTGTGTGCCCTACGCTCTTGGTAGTGTGCTCGTGTCGTGCTGTGCAGAATCGGTTTCTGGTCTAATGTCTTAGACCATTGAATCCGATGAGCTAGCGAAGGTTGGCGGTCAAGGGTCTGACTTGTTCACCAGACTCAGCTCCGTCACAAGGAAACAGCCAAAGCTTACCCCAGCGCGGGACTCGTGACTGTGGAAAGCTCGGACCCTGCTCCAACGCGGCGCGCGGGTAGATCAGCGGAGTCCTTTTGCTGCATCATGGCCTCGATTTGGTCGATAAGGATGGTAAGGCTGACAGACGGGGATGGGAGCGCGTACCTGGAGTCTCGTTGCCTTTAGTGGTGACGAGATTCAAGGGTGTGGTGACGTACTGCCACTATCCCGCTTGCCGACCGCGAGCATTGTGGGCCGATCGCCGCAGTATTTTTGCCTAATTGTGCCTGATTGCCCGGCCACCCAATAACACTTCAGCATGCATTTCCTCGGATATATTGATTACTTCTGTCCGCCATCTCGCCATTCATGAATGTCTCCATGCTCGCTCGAGCCAATCTGTCATATCTTTTGTTTTGCTCATTCGTCCCGAATCATGTGTTTGCTACCAGAATCATCGTTTGCATGCTGCCTTTTCATGCCTTCCGTTTCCGAGAAATAATCCGCCATTTACGCTTTCAACTGAGGAAATTTGTTGGTATCTTCAAGCTCGTATACCGAGCCTTTCGTCTCTTCGCTTTACGCTGTCATCTCCTGTGTCGTCTTGCCAGCCCTCGAGCTCTTGATGACCTTCTTGATGATATCCTCCACCGAATCCCAGTCCTTGGTGTCGAGCGGGAGGAGCTCCGTGTTGTAATACCTGGCGATGTCCGACAGGTTCGCCCAACTCTTCTTGTCGTGGATGAAGCTGATGGCCACACCAACACGGCCGAAACGTCCAGTGCGACCAATACGGTGAAGGTAAGTCTCCGGGTCAGGAGCACCGTTGGCCATCTCGGGAATGTCCTGTAGAACCATTAGTTAGTTTGTCGGCGTACCAAGAAAGTCGGGTACCTACGTAGTTGATCACCATCGTCACCGACTGAACATCGATACCACGAGCCAGCACGTTCGTAGTGATGAGCACCTTGGCCTCTCCCTTCCTGAACTTGTCGATGATTATATCACGCTCAGGACCCTCCAGAGCACCCGAAAGCTGCGCAACTTTATGGCCCTCGGCGGTCATACGCTGCTCAAGTGCAGCGGCAGTGTCACGGCGCTTGACGAAATGTCAGCTCGGGAATGCTAGCCTCCAACGCTTCAGGGATACTTACCTTGACGAAGATGATGGAAGACGCGATGGTCATGAGGCCGTAGAACTGCAAAAGGACACGGAACTTGTCCTCTTCGCCTTCGGCATCCAGGTAGAACTGCTTGATTCCCTCCACAGTAAGCTCCTCATGCTTAAGAGTGAGCTGGTTGGCGTTGGGCGCGAACGACTTTGCGTAGCGGACGACCTCGTCGGGGAAAGTAGCGGAGAATAGGACAACCTGAGTGTCCTTGGGAAGGAGCCTGCGAAACATTAGTCTGGTAGAATGTTTCGAGCTCGGGCAATGCGTACTGCTTGACTCTCTTGCACTGATCTCCGAGACCCTGCTGATCCAGCATGTTGTCGGCCTCGTCCAAAACAAGAACCCTGATACCACGGCTGTCCAACAGCCTCCTCCTGATCATATCCATGACGGTACCAGGCGTACCAACAATGACTTGGCCCTCAAATTTCTGGTTGCGCCTGCTGGGATCGGGAATGGCAGCGGTGACCACAAGACCTTCCATGTGCTTGCCCATCTCTTGAACCACACCCATAATCTGACGTGCCAATTCGCGACTAGGCGCAAGGACGAGGGCCTGGGGGGAGATGGTTGACAGGTCCACGCGGCTCAGCATGTTGAGGGTGAAGGCCGCAGTCTTACCAGTGCCCGACTGGGACTGGCCGATAAGGTTTGCGGGAGGGTCCATGAGGAGAAGCGGGAGAGCCTTCTCCTGGATCTTGGACGGCTTCTGGAAGCGCATGCCATAGAGGCCCTTGAGGATCTCCGGCTTCCTAACCACAGCATGATCCAATTAGTCTCACTGAACTTGTATGACCTCTAAAACGTGCGGAGCGTACAATTGCAGGTCCTCGAAAGTCTTTGCAGAGAAGAGCGGGTTGTTAGGGTCAGCCTGAAGATCGGCAAGCTTGACCTCGACATCGTACTCGGGCTCGTGGAGGCCGCTGCCGCCGCCTGCGGGGGTCGCGCCATCAGTCTGAGCTTCGGCAACCTCGGCGACCTCGGCGGCGGGCTCATCGCTGGTGACGCGGCTCTCGAGTGAGGGAGCGGCGTCAGACATGGTGGGCGCTGGTGAGTTTGGCGGGGTGAAGCTAGTCGAGGCGCGTCGCGGACAAAGAGGTTGTCTCGAAGGGCGGTCTGAGGACGCAGCGAATGGAGAGTGTAAGCTGCGGGCGCGAGTGGCAGTGTTTCGCGTAGCGGCGGTGGCTTGAGGTGGCGAGCAAGGTGTGGGTGTGTCGTGGAGCTAGGCGCGGGGCATGAATCTGGAAAGTGCCTTCAACAAATGTTCCTGGCGCGGCGGGCTGAGCGCGGACAAACGTTTCGGCCTGGAAACTGCCGCCTGCGTGCGAGGCTCAGCCCTGAATCCCGGGAACCCGACTGCCAGAACGTCGTCACACCCCGCCATACGGACGCAGGGGCCCTCTATCTCATTGCGGCCCAGCTCCAGCCGCAGCACCCTTCACGCCCACCCTCCCATGCGCCCTTGCGCCTGCTCTTCCACAGGCTGCCCGAGAAACCATGGCTGACATAGACATTAACCCGCAATTCGGCGCAGAGCTCAAGGTAACGCTCATCTTTCCGCGTATGCGCGCACGCATGGCTGACGCACGTTCGGACAGGATGGCTTCAAGCCGGTTAACGCTTGGGTACGTGTGACGCCAACGACCACCCCACAACTCGGAATCGCTGGATCCTAGACGAGCTCCAGTATTCCCTTCTCGACACAAGGATGTGCTGACACCTGCGCGTTAGGTCGCGAATGGTATTGGCTGGCTGGACGAGATACAGCAGTTCTACCGGGAACGCGCCGCAGTAGAGAAGGAGTATGCCGGCAAGCTGAGCGCGCTGGCTAAGAAGTACTTTGAGAAGAAGGCCCGCAAGTCAAGCACCCTCAGCGTGGGCGAAACCCCCACCGTCACTCCTGGGTCTCTGGAATGGTGCGTCTCGCCTTCGGGCCCCCAGTGCACGAGGACACGGATGAGAACTGACTCCTCGGGATAGCGCCTCCATGACCACATGGCAAGTCCAGCTCACCACCCTCGAAAGCCGCGCCAGCGAACACGAGCAATTCTCCCAGCAACTCGTCACCAACCTGGCCGAGCCCCTTAAGCAGCTTGCCGCCCGCTACGAAGAGCTGCGCAAGTACCATGGTGACTACGCAACCAAGCTGGAGAAAGAGCGAGACTCCACATATAACGACCTCAAGAAAGTAAAGGGCAAATATGACAATGCCTGCCAGGAGGTTGAGAATCGCCGCAAGAAGTCTGATGGCGCGTTCGACCATGGAAAGGCAAAGGCGCGTGCCGCTTTCGAGCAGCAACAGGCTGAAATGCGGAACGTAAAGGTCTGCACCAAGACTCTGCATGCCGCGAATGATGCTGACAGTGTTACAGAGTACTTATATTATCAACATCAATGTAACCAATAAGCAAAAGGAGAGATACTACCACGAATATGTCCCTGAACTTCTGGATGTATGGCTTCTGGCTCCTCTACCTTACCATGAGCTTTCCTAATGAACGACAGAGTCTGCAAGATCTTTCCGAGACGCGGGTTGCGAAATTGAACGAAATCTGGTCACTGGCTGCTCAAATCGAGACCGGCACGCTTGCTCGGAGCACAGAGTTCTTGAACCACCTGGCTTCAGAAATCCCGCGCAACAACCCCAAGCTTGACTCCATGATGTTTGTCCGACACAACACCCAGGACTGGCATGACCCAGCAGACTTTGTCTTTGAGCCGAGCCCCGTCTGGCATGACGACGACACGATTCCCGCAGACGAGACGACGAAGATTTTCCTGACGAACATTTTGACGAAGAGCAAGGGATCGCTAGGGGAACTCAAACGCCAGATCGACGCGAAGCAGAGAGAGGTTCAAAATGCTAGGAAGGCGCGAGACCTCATTCGAGAGGGCAAAGACAAGCGTGACGAAGTGGAATGTGTACGCGCCATCTTCTCGTTGCAGGAACAAATGCATGAAGTGCAGCGACAGAAGACAACCGCCGAGGTGGAGGTTGCGACAATCACAACAGCAGTAGGGGATGTCAGTATTGGAGCACGGAATCACAACTTCAAGGCCCAAACGTTCAAGATCCCCACGAACTGCGATCTCTGTGGTGATCGCATCTGGGGTCTGTCTGCCAAGGGATTCGACTGTCAAGACTGTGGTTACACGTGCCACAGCAAGTGCGAGATGAAGGTTCCTGCGGACTGCCCCGGCGAGATGAACAAAGAGGAAAAGAAGAGGCTCAAGGCAAGAAGGCAGGAAGATGCGAAGGCCTCGACGGCAAGCTTGGGGACTACAGACTCACAGTCAGACCTACCTCAGCTCAGCCGGAGCGATACCGTGAACTCGATGAACACGTTAAGCTCTGGCTACTCTGCAACAGCACACAGGTCTATATCTGGCACGGCAGAAGTCCCGGAGGAGAAGTCGCCGGAAAGGAAGAAATCCCTACCTGCTATACGGAAGAACCGGATCATGGCGCCGCCTCCTGCGCAATACATTAAGAGTGCAGAGCCTTCAGCGCCTTCGAATGGCGATGGTCACAAGGCCAACGAGCCAAGGGGCAAAATGATGTACCCTTACACAGCGCTGGGCGAGGGCGAGATATCTGTCGACGACGGCAAGGATGTTGCCATTTTGGAACCAGACGGTAAGCTGCCGTGCCTCCGAGCCAGTTTCATAGTTTGCTTACATTTTCCTAGACGGTTCTGGATGGATCAAAGTCCGCGCCGGCCACGAGGAAGGACTGGTGCCTGCTAGCTATGTCGAAGCTCTCCCTGCATCTCCTGTGCGTCCCAGCTCGACATACTCCAACTCCAATGCCTCGATTGCAGACAGCATTGCCGCTGTAGCCGCGAAGAAGAAGGGCCCTGCGGTGGCGCCGAAGAGAGGTGCAAAGAAGCTCAAGTACGCCGAGGCCATGTACGACTACGAGGCGCGCAGTGATGCTGAGCATACGATCGTGGGGGGTGAGCGGTTCGTGCTCATCAACAAGGATGCGGGCGATGGGTGGGCGGACGTCGAGAAGGGAGGCATTGTTAAGAGCGTGCCCGCGAATTATATCCAGGAGGTTTGATGGTGCATGCTGAGGGAGCGGGGCAGCCATTGCTGGTGGTGGGAGCTGTCTTGGAAACTTTACTTTCACGGCGTCTGGTGCATACAAATTGCGGAGCATGATGCTCACTTGATATTCTGCTTCTTCCTATCGATATCTCCTTCTTATCAATAGAGTTCCATGTCGCGAGCCAAGTAAACAGGAAATGACGATGATGCACCGCCCCACTACACGCGCCTCTTTACCCCGGATGAAGGAAAGGCCGAAGTCAGCCCAGCCACGGACGACTCCCGACCAACGTCAACCCCCCGGGCCCCGCCAGGCACTCATCCCGCCATCTGCCACCCCCGAGTCCACCTCCATTCGCAACCTCCAAGCTCCCACCTCCGCTAGCTTCGAGTCGCTCTACAGCCCAACATGGCGGAGGTTCCGATTGGTATGCAAGCTCCCCCGAGCTCCTGACGTACCCCCGCTGACGCGAGCCCAACTCTAGTCCTGGACGGCGGAACTGGTTTCCTGAAGGCTGGCTTTGCCGGACAGGTCCGTTTGCTACATCCGCCAGCTCCGCCGCGCGCCCTCGAAGCCGACTGACCATTGTGCCCACGCCGCAGAACTTCCCCGACCACCAATACCCCTCGATAGTCGGCCGCCCGATTCTCCGCTCGGAAGAACGCGATGGCCTGGATATACAGCTGAAGGACATCATGTGCGGAGACGAGGCTGCTGCCGCCCGGTCAATGCTACAGATCACCTACCCCGTACGCCTGCCCGTTCCCGCGAGCTTCGAATGAGCTCCCCTGAGCGCGGCTGCCCCGCCGGCAACGCCCAACCGACCTCAGCGCTGACCTGGCATTCGCCTGTAAACAGATGGAGAACGGCATCGTGAAGCGATGGGACGACATGCAGCACCTATGGGACTACACCTTCTTCGAGAAGATGAAAATCGACCCGACCGGCCGCAAGATCCTCCTCACCGAGCCGCCCATGAACCCCCTTAAGAACCGCGAGCAGATGGCTGAGGTCATGTTCGAGCGCTACAACTTCGGCGGCGTCTACGTCGCCATCCAGGCTGTCCTGGCCCTGTACGCCCAGGGTCTGTCGTCGGGCGTCGTCGTGGATTCCGGCGACGGTGTGACGCACATTGTACCCGTCTACGAGAGCACCGTGCTAAACCACCTCACTCGGCGCCTGGACGTTGCGGGTAGAGACGTCACGAGGAATCTGATCGCTCTGCTGCTGCGGAGAGGTTACGCGCTCAACCGTACTGCCGATTTCGAGACGGTCCGCCAGATCAAGGAGAAGCTGTGCTACGTTTCTTACGACCTGGAGCTGGACCAGCGCCTCAGCGAGGACACGACTGTGCTCGTCGAGTCGTACACGCTTCCGGACGGCAGAGTCATCAGGGTCGGTAGCGAGCGGTTCGAGGCTCCCGAGTGCTTGTTCCAGCCCCACCTGGTCGATGTCGAACAGCCCGGCATGGCCGAGTTCCTCTTCAACACTATCCAAGCCGCCGATGTCGATGTCAGGTCGGACCTCTACAAGGCTATTGTGCTCAGTGGTGGAAGCAGCATGTACCCTGGTCTGCCTAGCCGGTTGGAGAAGGAGCTGAAGCAGCTCTGGTTAACGAAGGTCCTGCAAGGCAACCCGGAGAGGTTGAACGTAAGTCGCCCAACACAAAGACCGGGCTGGTTGGCCAAGGCACTGATATGTTGTCAATAGAAATTCAAGGTCCGCATCGAGGACCCTCCTAGGAGAAGGCACATGGTCTTCATCGGTGGCGCTGTTCTGGCCAACATCGTAAGGCATTCCTCCTGTCTGATGTTGAAGCTCCTCATCGTGCTGACTCACTCTCGTAGATGTCGGACAAGGAGAGCATGTGGGTTACCAAGGCAGAATGGGAGGAGCAGGGCGCGCGTGCTTTGGAAAAGCTCGGCGGTAGAGCATAACTTCTACTCAGCAGCTATCCGCAAGACTCGAGCTGGTTTCACTCACGAGGAAGACTTACTACTCGAAGTGGCAGGTATCAAGACCGAAAGTAAATCGGGGAGGCCAGTACTTTCCACACCATTAGTTACTGAAATGAGATATCAAGCATCCGAAGAACATGCAGAAAAGGGAGAAGACTCGCGCTTGCTGATTAGATCCAGCGCCAACCTGCCCCCAAACGACATGGGGGTAGATGGCAACAGAGGGGCATTCTGGACACTTCGATCCTCTCCATGCCCGCCCGTCCATGACCAGGGATCTCACAACTAGCGCCCACCTTTAGCAATCACAAGACCATCTTTCGGTCAGAAAGGAACCGACATGGCAACGGTGACGATGCTACCTCATTGCCCGCAGATCCCGCATTAAGGCCGCGTTAATTTCCTCACCAGCTCCCCTGCGCTGTTCGCTGTCGCCGCTCGTCATCAGCATCAGCAGCGCGCGGAAGCCGCATCCTTCGAAGATGACCCTTCCCCACATTGTGTCTGCTCTCTCCCACTCATCCCTCCATGATTTTCACACCCCCATGCACCTTCCCCCGCATTCGGTCGGCGCTTTTTTTTTTTTTACAATGGGGCCTCCCGTC
>RHKH01000030.1:173753-204978 GCA_009829795.1 Lasiodiplodia gonubiensis
TTTACAATTCTGTCCACGCGCCCAACGCCGTAAGAAGTGGAGAAAGGTCGTACGTAGGGTCGCAATGCGTGGTGACGCAAAGTGTTGCAATGCAGCCCCATGGAGGGGGGTTTCAGATGTCGTTTGGACAGGGCAAAGGAACAAAAAAAAACCTCTCATGTAACCCGTACAGACAGGACAAGACTACTCGTGCAAATGTTCGAGCTAGCTATGCGTACGCCACGCCTCAGCACGCGAGTCGACCTTGGCGTGGCAACACACATAGCTAGTCAGTGAATTCATGCGGAGATGATGAGGATCGTCCCGTCTCGGTCTACAACGAGGACCCTTTTTTTTTACCCTTCCCCTACCTTCCTCGAGACGGGTAGATGTGCGGTACATACCATGCTAAATCCTCGAATCCCCCATCACGCTAGGCACTTCCTCCCGCGCTAGGCAGTTGGGAAATTGAGAGGACCCTTTTTCCACGGCGGGAGGGATCATCGATGGATTGAGGATTCTCGATATCAGACCATTTCTCTCGATTTGCAGTAGATAGTGGCGTATTTTAGCCCGCCGCGAGCGGTTTAACTAGAGGCGGCGCCACTCGGCAGTCTACGAAACGGCCGGACGGAGGGACCGGTCCCAGAGACGAGAGGAGGGCGCGTTTCTGCTTTGTTTCATCGCGGGGCTTTTTGTCTCGGCAGTTGCTCCACTGTGGTTTTTTTTTGGTGGCAGCTTTTGTTGCTTTGGTCGTTTCGCTTCTTTGGTGATGGATAGGCTAGTGTGTGTATGCGTAGGTTGCACCAGATGCTCATTGCTCAAACAGTCAAGGACGTGATTGCTGCTTTAGACCTACGTCCTATGCGGACTCTAACACTGACTGAGCCTCTGGCTTTCCTACGGCCGGTGATCTTGCTGATCTCATCTCTTCTGGCTTCCAACACGTTCCGCCTGGCTTTGAATTTCTGTGTCCATAGCGTTCAAGCACAAAGTGCGGTCGAGCGCATGGCGATCACCAAAGGTGCATTGGTTACACAGTAAACTCTCAAAGTCGCCCATGCCTCTGAGATAAGATTAAGAGAAAAAAAAAGTATGTGGTGCTTGAGTCCACTCAACTATTGGCCTCACAGACCCTGAAACCGACAATAGGCTGCGGCGGCGCCTCATCAGCTCATTTGATTGGGCTTCACCGGGACCGAACGTTTGGGGCAACGGGGACGTCATCCAATTACCGCAAAGAGCATCCTTTGCTCTTGAGCTTCGTAGCCACCCACGACCACACTAGTCGCCACCCACAAAGTCGGTCTGTTTGCTGTCAGAGCGTGGCGGTGGGCGCGCGCAAAGGATCCGCCCGCAAACAGTCTAACAGTAAGCAGTATTTCTCCGTTGCGGACCTGCTAGTTCTCCACACGTTTTCGCTCCTTTATTTAAGCGCCCCGAACCAAACCTTTGGCATCTCTGCCCGCTTGGCGCCTAGCAGGCACGTGTCCGCGGGCGGGACGTTCTCCACCCTAAAACGGGCTCCGGCTACTACCCTGCTTGGCACCAACCACCTCGCTAAGGAAATAGTGAACCGATGTGCTGCGAAGGGTCCTTCGCGAGGTAGGATTGCACACACCGCTTCGTTCACCCCTCCTTCGGCAATGGGACTCTTCTATGTTTCGGAAGGGGAGGAAAGGGGGTGCCGACGGGCCTTGTATTCGGGTACATGGGTATCTGTTTGTAAAGGGCGGAGAGAAGGAAAGGAGGCATGTGCAGCGGTTTCATTTGAAAGGTAGAAATGAAAAAATCAAAAAGACCCGAAAATAATAGACAAATGATGAGGCGACTGACATCGTCATTATGCATGCTACCTGCCGTTTTGACTTTTTTTTAGGGGTCTTGCAACGTTAATCGAGGGTCTTCGAATGGTGTCATTGTTTATCTTCGTTGTCTCAGTTGTACATGTGCCGCACCAGGGTATCGGAACGGAATCCGCGGGTAGTGTCCGGTAAGACATACAGACAGGCCTCACTATCAGAAGGTTAGAATCCTGCCGCAAGGTTGCGCAATACTTCAGTTTTAGGTGTGGAAGGGGGCGCGCGCGAGGCGGATGGGGAGAAAGCTTTGACGAAAGGCCGCCCAAAGCGCGACCCTTGTTCCTGGTCGGTACCCGCCCCCCGAGCGAGCAAGGTCCATCCTGACCGCAACCGCCGTTAAAGCGGCGAGGCGAAGGGAAAGTGGTCCTGCCCATCGCTGAGATCGTGCGTTTTCGCTGAGAAAGAGAAAAAGACACCAGGACAAAGCTCGGTGATGAATTGAGGAGAAGGGGGAATCGCAAAGCGCGCACTCCCTCTTGCTCTCCCCTCGCAGCATCGAGATCTCTGGTTGCTGGCTCGGGTCGATTAAACCAAACGCGCCCGCTGCCCGTCTTCAGGCTATACTTTCTGCCACTTCCCCACAATCATCGATTTAGTGCCGACGTGAAGCTGCTGCAAGGCGGGATGCCGTTCTGGACGACCTCGTTCTAGACTCGGGAAACGTCGCGATAGCGGGGGCGGGATCGAGAGTCTGTATAGCTGCTGCACGTCGCAAGGTGATGGCCGCCTCGAAATGGGCAGGTCGGTCCCCGCGACGCCGGCCGTTGGGTGTCTGGACTCTGGATCGAGAGCCTTCTGTGATGGCGTCGGCGGGGCGCCTTTCGTGGCGTGGCAGCAGAAACACTGCAAGGCCTTCTGCATACCTGTGACTGTTCGCCCGTCCAGCGCACGCGCGTTGACCAGCTGCATGGTTTTCCACGATAGTAGGCAGCAAAGTCGGCCGGCAATGAGTTCCGAGTACCCATCTTTTCGACGGCGCGCAATGCCGCGCGCCGACGGCCATTGCAAAGGCGCAGACTCCAAAAATTGGGTTGCCAACGCGCAGCGGCTGAGCGGAGAGGACTCAGAAATTTTTTTGGAGCCCAAGAGTAGGGAAATGACCCATGGCTGCGGCCAGCAAAGCAGCACACGACAGTGGCCAACACACACCGTCACCATTCATCTCCGTCGAATCCATTGCGCTAGCCAGCATACAAACGCTTGACGGGCAAACAACTCACGAAGAGGCACAGAGACCAAAAAAAAATCCTTGGGCGGCGCGCACAGGGCTTCCGCGCCTCGGCGCAACTACCGCTAGCTCTGACGTTCGGCAAGTGGACTGGCACGCGGCGTGGTTGAACGCCAAAGGGCAAAGAAAGACAGTGCCCACAAAAGATGTACGGCCAACGACGACCGGAGGAGTGGGGGCGGAAATGTAGCAACAGGAGAGCGATGGGCGGCAGGCCAGAGCAGCCATTGGACGACAGCCGTCCATTTTAGTTAGAGAAACAGCAGCAGAATGTCACAGTCAAAAGGTGCCGAGCACGGGCTCCCTCCACCCGGCCGCCCGGCTGCCAGTGGCAGGGCAGATCCGCCCCGGCTGCTTTTACGGCGTGGTATTCGCTGCTGTTTTTGCCTGCTGCATGTTGGTGCCCAGCAGTCAATGCGTTGCAGCGAGTGCCGTGCCCTTTGCCTTGGGCCAAGCCGCTGACGTAGAGGCGGTTTCTCTGCGCTTCTTCCATCGCTGCGTATGACGATGGTGTTGGTAACGACGGTGCCCAGCGGCGCAAGGGCCTCTTGAATTTTTTCTCTCTTTCCTGCTATCACGGTACTTGGTGTTTTTGGCCACTATCTGGTGGCTGTGATGATCACAGGCGCAACGGGCTGAAGATGGCTGCCGCGTGGCTCCCTGATCGAAGTAGGTCGGCACGAAGGAGGGTCGGCAAGGCGAACCGAGTTGAAAGAGGCAGTGAGGAGCCGCGAGGGAGGTAATGGAGGGAGGAGAGCGGCGCTGGTTGGTGAGATTGGCGACTCGGGCGTGGCTGCGCGGCCGCCCGCGAGATCTGCTGCAGAAAGGATAGTCCTCATCTCTATCTCTGACTCGGTGCCTCTCGGACTTTCTCTTTCCTTCCGCATTACGGAATTCGACGATCCCTCGAGTGATGATAATGCGAAGCTGATACATGTGAAAGCGCCGCACCGCCGCCGAGATTCCTGTAGGACGCGGCGACGGGGAGGTGGACGGGATATTCCCCAGCCGATCGCTCCGTTTCCAGAAATTCCAACCATGATGGAGGGCTGCGCCATGTGCCTTCGCGTCGCATCGTCCCGTGCAGCCAACGAGGCCTGCCGAAACTAACCCTTGCCCTGCATCGCAAGGCGAAGTCAGCCAAAAAAATGACGGATGGCTGTCTCAGGTCGAAGATCGTGACCTCATTCCACGTCCTTCTCGTGCTCTGTGACAAGTCGCTGCGCCGCTCTCACTCGCCCAACCAGCAGGCTTACCTGCGCATCCCATCATTGCCCGTCCCGGCACTGCTCGCATTGGCGCCCGCAGGATCGATCGGTCGTCGACACCGCCTGCTCAAAGCAACCCGCCAGCGCACTGCCCGACGACGCCGATCTCTCGTCCTACCATTCGCCACAAGCGGCAGTAAATGAGAAGAGCGAGGATCTTCCCGCTACGAGGCGGTGGGCGTCCGATCAACTCTTGACCGGCTGGTTGGTTAGTTGTATCGTAGAACGCACGAAGAAACCTCCCAGCCACGCCGTCGACGGAGCGACTCCGTTCGCGCCATTCCTTCGTTTCGATTCGTTAGAGGCCTTTTTTTTCGCGATGACTGATGGATGCCGATCTCCCTTGCCCTGCTGTGCGCCGCCCTGCGTTGATTGCGGCCGCAACTACCTCCGGTGTGAACCAGCGGTTGCGGGTGCTCTGACGCAAAACGGCCATGGAGTAACCTCCGAGTGCCTGCCAACCACACATGCGCGGTGATTCGTCGCTCCACCATTTCCTTGTTTTCACCCACGACAACATAGACTTTCGATACCCGGGCCCCAGTTCGTCCTTCCTTTTCGTCTCCTTACCGCCGGGCAAAACCCAACTGACCATCACCGCGCCCCGCCCAAGGCGCTAATTGCGCTTAATCGTGAATGACGATGGTGGACGAGCATGCCGTCATAGCGTTCCTGTTGCTCGGGTGTCACCACCGTATTATGCCGCGGGGGCCACTCTCGCATCAGCAAAAGCGGCACGGGGTAGCAGGGAAGGGAGGACGACTGAGTAGGAAATTGGGTAGAAGCGCAGGACAGAATACGACGGACGACACAAGCGACGCCTGGCTCCATTAAGGTCGTCGGCCTGATAAGTCCGCGGAGATTCGGTCCCATAATAGAAACCACAAAAGAAAAGAAGCGAAGACGGAAAATGCTCCCAGATGAGGCTCGGCGGAAGGCTGCAACACCGTGTTATCCCGTTCAGGAGCTCCTTCCCTTTGTCTGGTGTGGAGCCGTGATGCTCATCCACGCTGGATGGGCGTGACGATGTGCAAAGAACGATCACTTCTCCGCCGTAGCGGACTCGCTCTCTCGTGCTCTTTCCCCCCCAACCCCACATCTCCCGAGGCTCTTGTCCTCCGCTCATCTGCCGGCCGTCCCGCGCCGTGCTGTATGCGGCGGCCTTTTTACCCCCAATGGGCAACAAAAAGATGGTCAAATGTGGGGAATATCTGATTGGCCCCCAGAGTCACCATCTCCTTCCTGCAAAACCTCCGCCAAGTTTAGCAGCTAAGAAAAAAAAACTAGCGCAGCGAAAGGAACAAACGAGGTGGTTGGCGTGCTGTCGTGGGCGGATGATGCCGTCAACAGAGTGACGGAAGTTTGTCGATCGCCAGACGCATGTTCGTGTTTTCCTGTGTTCACTTGATCTGCTGGCCGCCCCAAGAGGGAAAGTGAAGAGAAGGAACAAGAAAAAGAGCGGGCGTATCACCCGTTCATGTCGCGATGCTCGATTCCCTTCCCCACACCGCCCGCTCCGCGTGAACGCCCCGAGAGAGTGGATGGAAGGAGGAGCAGGTGTAGTGTAGCGCGCCAGTAGTGCCAGTATGGTCGCGTACGCGACGCGACAAGGAAAAAAAAAAAAACAATTACGTCTCCCATAGCGGCGTCGTACCACCTGCACAGCTATAGGCCGGGAATGCATAGTACCACACTGCCTGCGCTGCCCGCATTATCACCGTGACCTCAGTGGTGGCGGCGCACATTCTCTTCGTAAGCGTCACACTTTCATCGTCGAGGCTCTTGTGGCTTGCCAGCAATCTATTTTTTCCAAAACACACTACGAACTACTGCTGCCGTCGCTTGCGTGCGGGCAGTGCGATGACTCGCTGGGCGGCGGGTGACTCGCGGCGACCCGCAGCACCGCGTGGCGCCATGGCGGTGATGGCGGCGGCGGCGGCGCGCCTAGCGGGTACCTAGTTGGTGGTTGATGTGTGAGTGCTTTCGGGCGTGGTTGGCGTGTGAGTGCTGGCGGCCTCATTGCGGAGGAAGGTGGGGTGGGGTGCGTTCCGCAGGGCAGGTCGCCCGCGCGACATCACAGAGGGATCATGGGGTTGGTTAGTTTTGGGCTGGTGATGAGCCGGTTGCCGGAGCGAAGCAAGCGAAACAGCCGCGCGAGGACGAGTGGGTGGGCAGGCCGGCGCGCTGGGTGGGTGGGTGTGAGCAGCGGTGCCCCTCGGAAGGAATATGAGGGGATGTGGCGGCTGATGCCGCCGACGCAGGGACTCGCAAGTGGTTGGGATGTGGTGGTGGTGATGGGGATGGGCGCAACAGGTACGTGGAAGGGTTCGCCCGAGATCCCACGTCAGGTTGCTTATGTGGAGCTGAAATTTTTCGTGTTTTCTGACCCTCCTGCTGATGGGCGTTGCTGCTTGCGTATCCACCGCATAGCCAACTCCATGGGCTTGGCTTTGTCGAGCATTGCGAAGTCGTCGTGGGCTGTGCTTTGATGACGATGACGCAGGCACAGTACCCACGCGTTACAGGGTATTCACCATCGCGGCGGCCAGGGGTGAGTAATACCGTGAAGACATATTTTTCGCGCGGCAAAACCGACAGCAGCGCCTCCATGTGCTGTCGTCACGCCGTCGTTGGACGCACACCGTAGTCCGATGCGCAGCGTGCCCAAAATGTTCAAGAGACCGACGATTGTCGCGGCGCCAGTCGTATTATTCCCGCGCGCATCCATGTCGCGATGGGCGTTGAAGAAATCAAACGCTTGAACAGCTTCGGGCACCAAGCCAAATTGGTGTTCAGATCGAGCGATCAAGCTGCCTGCCTGGTCTGCCTGCCTTGGTTTCTCGCGCATTAGCCCGCCTTGTCACTATGGGCTCGTGCTCTGAACGGCTTCACTTCCTTCCAGGTTTGACTGTCTAACGTGTATAGTGCCATTCGCCCACGTGGGCGGTCCAACTCGGACATCCCTGCCCACGTGAAGAAATCAAATCTCAGACAGTGCAGCAAAGAAATGGTGCCAATATGCTTTCCCGATGCTAGTAGTAAATGCACAACGAACGCCACGAATCCCTCCGCAAACGCCTCAAGCGTGGGGAACCAGTAGATAATGAAATTTGGGCAGGCCCAAGCGAGTGTGGTGTGTTTGAAAAAAGGGCCCACTTTCCAGCACTTGGTATGTGGGGACGAAATGTAACAGCGCAACTGTAAAGCGAACGGAAGAAAATCCCAACCCCAATCTCACCAAACACCCCATCTCCACCCCATGCCTCATTGTTCCCGAACCCTTGGTACCGAAATGCGCGTGTTTTGTCTCGCGAATGACGAAGTGGCGAAGATCATGACGACGGCCATGGCGGATCACACGACGGCGACCCGACACTGCGATCGACTGCTTGCCACCGTGACAGCGTGGAGGTGGGTCCCTCCGCGCCTCACCATGAGAACGAACGGACGGTGTGATGCTGTCCCTCCGTGGGGCTTCTAGGACTGACCACAGAGGACCAGTCTGTCAGCCTGACCGAAAACCTGGAAATGAAGACGCCTAGATGCGGATGATGCAGATTTTCGGCGTGTCGGTGGATGAGAATGCCCAATCTCTTGCCCTTGCTCCTGTGGTATTGATTGCTTTGACGCCGAAAAATGCTGATTGAGATGACGCCCGCCAAATTGCCGAGATGGAAGAAAAAAAACCGAAGCCGGGTCGTTACATAGGAAAAGCGTCGAAATAGGCCGTGTCGTAAATGATGCTAAACGACCATGAAGGGGCGGATGCTCAGCAGCTGCCCACTGACGTCGGCCGGCCGGGAGACATCTGGCCTACCCGCCTCGCCTCCTCCTGAAGGAGCTTCTCGACGAGGTCGTTCCGGGAGTCGGTGAGGCCTCCCGAAGCCTTAGCTCCTGCCGTGAGGTAGTCACCCCCTTGGCCCTCGAGCTCGAGAGGAGTGACGGGCCCCGGGCTGCCCAGAGGGTTCAGGCGCGGGCTGGCAGGCTTGGTGCCGGTAGCCATGTTGCGGGTGGCGTTGGCAAGGAGCTCTCTCTGGTAGACGTAGAGCTGGCGCTGGGCCTCAGAGTACTGCTTGTGCTGGGAGCGGGGCGAGGGCGGTGGCTGCGGGCTGTTGGGGTTGGTGCCCGGCGTGTTCGCAGCGCTGGAGTTGGACGAGGGGAAGTTGGCCGGATGGAAGCGCGGCAGCGAGGGCAGCCTGAGGTTGGAGGAGCTGCTGGGCTGTCGGTTGGCGCGGAATCGAGGGGCCTGGGACGGGATGGCGAGAGTGTCGGAGCCGGTCCTGCCAGAGAGGGTGCTGGGAGGAGACATGACAGCGGTGCGTGGACGGGCAGACATGGTCGTGGATGGTGAAGTGAAGTTGATTGATTTGCCGTTTCCGGATGGTAGAGGTAGTGGCTACGCGGACCTTGGAAGGGCGTCGGGGAGGATGCTTTTAAGTGTTTGGAGGCGGGTCTGGCGTCGATATTTGAAGGGCGAGGGTGAGGTTGATGCTGGTGGGACAGGGAGGTGTCAGAAGGCCAGGAGCGGGGGGTGGGTGATATAGAGGCCTTGGTGCCGGGGTGGTTGTGGGCGCCGATAAAGCAGCACGGCGTGCAAGGATTGTGGTGGAGCTGCAATTCGAAAGGGCAGGGCAGGCGCTGATCAGATCAACGGCGGCCGGCTGGGAAGCGGCGCCAGGACAGGGTTTCGTAGCGCTGGTCCCTGGCGCCGGGCGCAGCGGCTCAGCAGAGCGTCGCACCGAGAGCAGCGACTGCCGGTGGGGCAGCACAAAGCGAAGGGTCCTGTGCAGTGGTGTGCGAGTGGTGTGTGTGCCTACCCGCGGCCCCTCTGTTGCGGAATGCGTGCAGTTTCGAGCGGGCAGCGTTCAAGGGGAGCGCCCGCGAGCCCACCGCACCGCAGCCCTGTCTCGTTCCCTCGTTGCCTCGCGCCTGAGCGTGAGCCCATGACCCAATTTTTGGTGATGACGACTGTGCGACAGAGGGCACCGCGCTGCTTGGCGCCCTAACCACCGCCGACGAACGCCCTCGGGGCATGTCATCATCTGCCTGCCCGCGCCGTCGCCCGCCAGCCCAGTCTGCCCCTGCACGTGAGTGCTGAGTCCTCCGGCTGTTCCGTGATGCTTCTGGCGCTTCTGGCGCCCTTCCTGGCGCCTCGCGCGCGGCACGCCTCCGCTTCCCACGGCATCGCGCGATCGATAATACTACTGCAGTCGCCAAAGCCGCGCTCTCCGAGCTCGACGCAAGCTCCCGCCGCGCGGGCACGCCAGCTGCGACCAGGAGCGCGACGCACATGTCTCCGCCCGCCCTCCAATCACCGCCGCATCGCCAGCGCCGTTGGACCTCCTCCCCAGGACAATTGTCCGCAGCCAAAGGAGGGCACTTGCAGCGCGCT
Source organism: Lasiodiplodia gonubiensis (assembly GCA_009829795.1). Lineage (NCBI taxonomy): Eukaryota > Fungi > Ascomycota > Dothideomycetes > Botryosphaeriales > Botryosphaeriaceae > Lasiodiplodia > Lasiodiplodia gonubiensis. Next base: position 183,483 of record RHKH01000030.1, read on the forward strand.
AGAATGCTGTAGGGGCGGATTCCGGGGCGTGACCTGACCATCGTCCGTCGCACCCTGCGCCGAGTCTCCATGCCACAGACATAGCATTCCTCCGAACCGAGAAATACTCTCGCTTGCCGGCGGTGGAGAAGGTGAAGGCAGACGGCGCGCCGCCCTTGCAGCAGCGCTGAGCCGGCGAGGCATACGAGATAAGCCAAAAATAACAGGTCCCGTCAGCATCACGCTTGCGGAAAGGCATAGTTGTTTGCTTCCTTCCAATAGAGCGAGGGCTGTGCGACTTGGCAGTGCTGATGGATCTTCAATTGCCGCTGCGGTTGAGCCATGGTGCGCGCCAGCGCTGCTCGCACCTGCACGCGTCACACCGAAATCCTCAGCTCTCGCTCACCGATCAATTCGCTGTCTGAACTGTTGAGCCAGCCAGCCTCGTCCCGGGCTCATCAAAACTGGCAAAAGCATGTGCAAGGGCGGCGCGGGCCTTCGTCCTTCCGCCATGCATGTTTCATTGGCGCGGCGTGGCCAATCGAACTGACCATCTCAACCACAGTGAGAAAGCAGCATCCTGTGCGGCACAGCCCCGGACTGGCCCGGCTGGGCGGCCTTCGCAACTGCGTGCAATGCTGCAGCTCCGGCCCCAGCAGCAACCACGTCCGCGGCTGATCGACTGAAAAGAAAAAAAACGATTGCGTGCGTTACGTTCGACAGCAGAGGCACACTATCCGGCGGCGCTTTCCAGAAGACCATATGCGTCCACCTCTCACGCACCCCCTTCTACGAGCCTCCAATCAATCGGTGATGCGGTTGGCTCGCGCGCACGCGAGCACGGTCACCCCCCTCATCACTCGAATGCGATAGAATTCGAATCGCGAATTGGCGTCTGCCATGAATCGCTATCGCATATTGCCCATCCATGCTCTCCTTTCCCTCCTGCCGTTCACACCGCGCTAGGGGCCCGCGCGGCACGAGGAATCGCATCGAAACCCCGCATTTTGCGCATGCAGACCAGCGAGAGCGTTCGAACACGCGTTCGGGCAATCATGCCATTCCGCCCGGCAGAGAACCAATGTCGGATCAGGGATCAGCCGAACGATCTACGATCTGTGATGGTCCTTGTACCGCAAGAAGAGGCGTGCATGGGAATAGAAGCGTCAAACCATGAAGCCAAGCACCATGCGTGTCTCACGGCCACTGTACCGGATCGACGCGGCAGAGCGCGAGAAACGGATATTGCGACAATCGCGCATAGCCGCGGCCAAATGGCCTACGCGGGCATAAAGACAGGAGAGATCGGGACATCCAGGCTGCTGATAGATTGAAGTCCGAATGCAGGAATTATCGATTCCGGTATAATGCGGGATGCATTACATCCGGACCTTGCCGGCTACTGCACCTATCCGAATAGACAAAGAAGGTAGAGGAGCATTCGGATGCCCGCCGCCCACAGGGTGCGCGCCGATGCCTCTATTCAGAGCCGTGTAACAATGCCAAATACTCAGCCTCCGTTTGCTGAGATGCCTAACCGATAGCCGTTGGTTACACACGTTGCTGCACTTCCAAGCCAGATTTGCCCTGGTCTTCAACATGCGAACATCCAAGCCGCACACTCGTTCAACGCCAGAATGACAAGACCCGCCCAATTACCTGAACACCACCAGCTCCTTTTTGTCGTTACCCGCTGCGCCATGAAGTTGAACCGTAATGGAAGACATGTCCACATCATCTCCAGTTGCCTTGGCTGAGTTTGAGCAGCCCTTCCACACAGCCTAGCTCTTCGCCGCTTGAGACACTTGTTCTCTGGCTGTGACCACCTGCGCCGCCCATGAAGGCGCGAAGTTCGTCGTCATCCTCAGGGTTACTAGTACGAGGACCCAGTAACCTTTTGTGCGGCGTGGCCTTCAGCCCTTTCTCGCGGTCCATCAGAGCTCCGAGACTGCCATTTGTGCTCATAATATTGGTGTTCTCGCCCAAGACCCTGCGCCGTGGCTGGCCAGGCTGCTGACCGGCAGTGGGCGGCTTGGTGCGACGCAGACTAGTGCCAGGAACACCTGGTTCCCAATTCTCCTTGTCCGACTCTGTCTGTGGGACCTCGAAGCCATCGTCATCGGCCTTCTTTGTGACGGCCGATTGACTCTTCTTCAGTGGCGTTCTGGTCACAGCTGCTGCCTTGCCTTGAAGACGTCCTTGCGAAGATGAAGAGCGAGCCAAAGGCGGTCGGTGTGTGCTCTTTCCATCGAGCTTGACACGCTTTGCAGAACTTTGAGTGAGGAGCTGGGCATTGCGCTTGTTGGGGTTCAGTTTCAATGCACCTCTGCTAGCAGAACGTATGAGACCAATGGCGTCCGCTGCGGAGCCACTTCCCTCTTGGTTGGCCTTTTCGGTCAGAGAATTTCTTGCGTCACTATCACACCAGAACTCCCAAGCTCTTGAGTCACGAGACCGCCCCGAGGAAGAGCGTTGGATGCCCTGGGGCGATTGAGCTTGCTTCAGACGGTCGTTTAAAGCGGCAGCACTGTAGCTGCGGCGAAGACCTTCGGATTTCTCGGTCATCGGGGCTGGATTCGGCTGAGACCGAGGCGGAGATGGAGAATCCTCGCCGGTGATGACCCTAGCCTTCCCGTCTTCAGTCATCGACAGGCGCACAAATGAACTGGACTTTTTCAAAGTCCGAGAGGGCGCTTGTTCTTGTGACGACGGCACCGAGCCGGACTTCTCCGCCATTGCTTCCTCGTAAGTACGGATAAAGGACTGGCTACGGCGATTTGCGAGGTAGCCGATGCCTTGGTGCTGGCTTTCTTGCAATGACGGCAAAGTCTGTGAGCTACCAAACTCTGCAGGACCAATACCGTTGACTTGGTCTGGACTCTTTTGTAGTTCAATCGCTGCATTGGTTGTCTGGGGTTCGACGTTCGTCAAGTCCGGCGCAAATGGGGAGGCGGTCTCCTTTGGCACGTGCTCTGTGCTAATGGTTGGACACTTGGCTGGTGTCTCCTGAAGGCTGTGAAAGTTGTCCAGCGACGCCGCTGCAACATCTCCGACGTGCTGCTCCTGCTCTCCTCCTTCGGCATCGTCGGAATTTGGGGCGGACGAGGATGGTTCTGTGACGGGCTCCTGAGAACTGGAGAGGTGCGATTGTATTTCGTGCGGCTCGAGTGGCCTGGATTTACGACGTGTGTTTTGGCGGCGATTCTGGAACCAGATCTGGTGGTGATAATGTTAGTATGGCGTAGCGGCTTAGTGGTCCATGCGGGGATCCTTACCTGTACCTCCTTCTCGCCAAGAGCGACGCGCTTCACAATCTCAAGACGCGCAGCCTTGTCAGGTTTGCTGTTTCTATGGTATTCTGCTTCCAGTATTTTCTGGTCTTCGGGGCTTTTGCGTGCCAAAGGGGTTAGCATGATTTCGGCGGCACATGAAGCTGTCAGGTTTCACGCCCTGACGCGGCCTATACGGACGCGTCTCGCGCCTTGACAACAGGGGAAGCACAACAGAGTAAAAGCTGACCTTGTTCTTCTCCGTTTCTGGCGTGCAAGCGGCTTGTTGTCGACATCGGGCGGGAGGTTGCTTCTGACCGTGTCGGGGGAGTGAACGAGGAATGCCAGGCTGCCCGAGGGAGGACTGGACAGCTTCGTCGCGTCTGCTGGCGGGGTGGTGGAGCCGGGATCGCTCATGGCGACTGGCGGCAGCAGGCAAGGTAAAATAGAAAGGCAACGAGAGCAGCGAGGGATAGAAGATAGGGTATGGGTATGGCGAGGCACGCGTGGTGGAGAATGCGCGTGTGTCGAGATCGGCGGCACAGCGGCTGCGCTCTCGACGCCGGGATGATGACGCGAAGCGCGACCCCAACCCGCACGCGTTCCCTTTGCAGAACCACCACACTTCAAAACCCCCCCGAGCCCAGCACAAGCTCGTTCGCATGCGGCACTCAGCTCGCATCCCTCCTGTCACGACCCATCCCCTCGTTGCCATTGGCTTGTCGTCGCGCCAGATACGCGTTTTCACGTGAGTCGCCACGCGTGGGGAACTCCGCCTCAGCCCCCGCTCTCGGTGGACGTGCAGGTCGTACGTCCGTCTGTTGTGGTCCTTTGAGGCGCGACTCGTGCGCGTCCTGTGCGCCAGCCCTATGCGTTGAGGCCGCCCGGGCTGCGGACCGCTCTTCACCCTTGAAAATCGGAACATATGACCATGTAGGACGCGGACTGCGTCGGACGGCATGAGGCAATAGGCCAGGCAGCAAGCACTCCAGGCCAGTCCGCGAGACCCGAAGCGTAAGACCGGAGGAACCTCCTTCCCGTACCCGCTCCAGATGAGCCTCACCGCGCCTTGCTCGTGGCCACACGCCACTGCGGCCTCTAAAAAACTCGAGTCTTTTCAATTGCTTCATTGGCCATGCTCCTCATCGTCTGTTGATACGCAGTCTACTTGAGTCAGGATTTTGCCCCTCATCTCACAGCAGCTTAGGCAGACGTCTGGGATATGCCACAATCTCTCCGTAGCCCCGTCTTGCGCAGGCTTACCTCACATTCCGATTCGGCCCTTTCCCATGGAGAATCTTAGTTTCAACGTGCGGTACAGCCTCCTGCCCCCGACGATCTTCTCCAGGTTCCACCCGTTCAGATTGTAGTAACACACCATTTGCTGTATTGACCCCTGGAACTCCCCTGCTGATGGCAGCTCGGTTCCCCCTTGAATAAAGGTCTTATTTTCTCCGATTGCCTCCATGCAGGTGTTCAGGAGCCCAGGCTGTCGCAGGCTACAGTGGACAGAGGGCAGTCGTAAAGTGTCGGTATTTTGCGGCCGACCATGAGGCCAGAACTACCACGATCACCGGCAGTGGGGCCACGGGAGGCCACCATGATCTAGTTCTCCCAGCCCTGTCCCTCGGGTCATCAGATCATGACAGTCACGGACAATCGTTCTAAAGAGTGTCATTGGTCGCTAGTGCCACAGCCTCGAAGGGATGGTATAAGTGCGCAGTCAAGATTCGTTTCAGTTCGCTCAGCCCCTGTCGTCAATTCCGCTACTTGACCGCCAATCAGGCCCTATAAGCGACGGGTTCCAAGCAGCTAGAATCTAGTTTACCCTCCATTATCTTTGGATTTGCGGACCCCACGCGGCCGGGGCGCACTCGGGATGCAACTGTCGGATATTCTTACCGCCCACAGATGCCAAAGCTGGAGGTCTACGTACAACCTCTGCGCGGCCAGCTTCGGGACCATTTTCCAAACCAAGTTGGTGGTACTGCTCCGTTGGTAGCGGGCGTTCTAGCTGCGGCCACGGTTACTGAGTCAAGCGTAAGTCCTTGAGTCCTGTGAGGAACTCTTGTGGTTCTCCGGCCGGCAAGCCACACCGGCTATTCCTGGCGGGCCCTCCCCAGAGGTGGGATTACCAGCTCCCAGGTTATCGGATTTCGCCTCCCGTACCCTTGTGAACGCTATCTTGGGATTATGGCACAACCGCAGCACGAGATGTCTCGGTGACTTTGCAGCCAACCACCAGACACAACCGGCTTGACTCGCTATAATCGGACTCGGCCCTACAGCCGTTGAAGTTCGGACTTGGGACCACCGGCGCAGGCAACAGCTGCTCCATATTTTTTCAAGAACCCCGCCAACACCTGTCAGTGGAACGAGAAGAGTTTCCATAGACCACTCACCTCTCGCTCCGGCCTTTCGGATCTGCCGCCTTGCTTCCCCGGGTTTCTTTTTTTGCTGAGTGTAATGCCACCGGCACCACCTTGTTGTCACCTTCTGATAACTGGCTGGCATTTCTAGGCTCCATTCCCAAATCTGTGGTCATCGACCGATCCCGACTCGGGGGATCTGCTAAGGACAAGCGGTCACTGGAAGTCATATGCAGATTCTAATCGAATAGGGGGCCGCTTGTGAGTCAAGCTTTTGTGAATAGCATCACGAGTTTTTATTCTAGATTGGATTGACGCCTTGGCTGCTACTCAGCACTTGCTTGCGGCTCTATTTCCCTATTAGTTGAAGAAGGGGAGGCTCAACTATTTAATCCGAAACCACCTCGCTGGAACAGCCGCATGAACCCCAAACACCCCACTTCAATTCATTCCAAAATCATGCGTGTCGCAGTGGCGGGTACCAGCGGCTTGGCGCAGCTTATTGCACACTATGTTAGGGAGGAAACAAGCCACCAGCTTGTAATGCTGTCGAGAAGGGTAAGTGTCGCCGAATTTCCTCCTTATTAAAACTTGCTTTCCTATCGAAATCCGACTCGACTACCACCACCGGAGGCATGAAAGCTATTAAGGGCGCCAGAGGAATTCGCATGATGGTGTGGGAACTGCTTGATATCCAGACTCTTGACACGGGCTAAGTATCGGTTGGCGTTGAGCGTCTCCATGCCCAGCGATCGCGGACCGTCTATCCGCCTCGCTACTGCGAAGTGGTATGAGGCTGGCTCTTGCCCTCCTACAAGCTACTACAACAGCGGGCATCTTCAAGGAGCGCCTTAGTTATGCGCAATCTACCTGATTGTGTCTGTGCTCCTGCAGAGCGTCAGCATCTAGCTACCTTTTTAGCATTCAAGCCTTGCCGTCCTTCCTCATCAACCCCTCCCAAGGTTTAATCCATCAACACTCGAGCCGCTAACTATCTCCCAGGCGCAACCAAATCTCGAGGCCAGAGGCTACCAGATTCAAGTGGTAAACTATGACGACTTGAACTCTCTTGAGCATGCCCTAGCAGGCATAGACATCATGATCTCCACGGTCAGCGGTCCTCCGCAACTGGCCCTCATCAAGGCATCAGTCAACGCAGGGGTGCGGCGCTTTGCCCCCGCCGAATTCGAGGGTCCTCCATCACTGCGCCAGAACAACGATCCGTTAGACCGTGGCAGGGCGTCCGCTTTGGCATACCTTCAGCACTACCGCTCATACTTCGAAGCAACGACGGTCTTCGTCTGCGGCGTCCTCTACGAGCGCTTTCAGCCGGGCGGACTGGCTGCCGGTCGCCTGGGTTCCTCAACTGGCGTTGGCCAGGAAGGACACTACATTCTGGATCTCCGCTACATGACTGCCCAGGTGCCGGCGTACGACTCGGCAAATAACGCGTCTTACGTTTGCATGACGGCGGCCCAAGATGCTGCCCGACTAGTCGTCGCAGCTCTGGATATGCCTACATGGCCAGCTGAATTCCGCATGTGCGGCGAAAGGCTCAAAGTCTATGACTTGGTTTCTATTGCCCGAAGTGTTCGAGGTAATTCTTGCTTGATTGACTTTATTTGTTGAATGCTGACCCAAGCAAAATAGGAAGGCAGTTCTACACAGAACCAACTGTCGAGAGTACACAGACGCTGAAGTACAAAGCATCGCTCGCGTCGACGCAAGCGGAACAGTTGAGGCTGCATAATCTTGCTGCTACGGCTGACGGCCAGCACGACTTCGCCGAAGCGAACCTCAACAGCTTCTTCCCTCACATCCGCATGACCCGGTTCAGAGATTGGCTGGCAGCAGCCTGGGCTGGTGTGCCCTAAACTTCCGAACCTATTTGGAGCCGGCGGACACAGGATGGAAAGCTATTCAAGGGCACTCGGCAGCGCAGTCACACGCCAGCAGGGATTCTTTTGTGACAATATGGCAGGAGATACAGATTGTTATGGAAAGTGGGCAGATAGGACAGAACATTGAGCTGGCATGCGGAAATCCTTACGTCTCTTGCACTTTTTCTTTCCTTTTTCGGTACTGTCATTATTAGAATGCTGTTGGTACAAGTATGTGCTCATCGATATACCCATGCCGTGCTGCTGAGGTCGACTTCGGCCAGAACGGTAATGGAGATCTTCTAGAGCCTCAAAAATATCTCACCCTGCCGCTGCTGCCTTAGTACAAGGCAGACATCATGTACGTTCGCTCGTTTTCGGAAGCAAGTTATCTAATTGCCACCTCCTCAGTCGCTTAAGGCATCAAAATGCAAACGGTGCTCAGGGATGCAGGGAAGACCGGCTGTTGGGCAGAAATGGGTTACACAGCATAGCTGAGGCTGATGGCTCTCGGAGCAGAGTCAGCAGCGCCAAGGGCTTGGACAGAAATGGCCTCGTCTCGAGGACCGAGGGCTTCGTAAGAACGCACCCTGTTTGTGTAGCCATCGGCTGTGCCTGAAGCCGGCCCGTCGCGCTTTGGCCTTGGGGCCTGGGCCCGGAGCTAGCAGCTCAGTGACGCGGTAGGGGTTCTTGGATGTCGTGATAGTCAAGAGCCCCAGCTTGGAAGGCCGTGAACCAGACAACGCAGTGGAGCTGGGTTGCGTCATAAAGGAGAGCAAAATGCAGGGTGCCAAGCCGAGAGGGGGATTGCGTAACGGACGGTCGGGCCCGGGGAGGAGACCGCGATCGCAAAAGCAACTGGCATTCGTAAATCTTCGATCTCTGGTGGCCATGGACCTTGCACATCACCGCGGAGGTGGGGCCTTTTTCTTCGGTGCAATTGCGCTACTGTGATGTCACCAGCCGCCCCACTACGCTTCTGGCAACTGCCACTCTGCGTATGCTCCCCAAATCGCATACAAAAGAATAGCTTTCTCGCTCTCGATACCTCTTCCTAAACATTCATCTTCCTCACAATCAGCTTCTGTGATACCCAAACTCTCTACTTTTCCAAGCAATCTACGGAAAACTCTCTACTACACTTCCACTCAAACACCATCATCATGCCTATCACCAACAACGTGTGAGTTACATTCCCCATTTTACTCGCCACAATTCAGTAGATGTCCAAGCTAACTCCTCAAAGCCCCATCTCTGGTGTCGACAGCGCCAACCCTAAGACCGTCGAGGAGCGCAAGGCTGAGCTTCCTCTGCCCGACCAGCCTCCCACTTCGTCCGACTGGCAGTCTGCCGACGCCCGCAACGTCAACCTCGGCTCCGGCAAGGTCGAGGGCGATATTTCGCACGGCAGCGGCGCCAGCACTCTCCACGAGCCCGCCACCAGCGGAGAGAACATCGATGTCGGCAGGACCGCCAAGGATGGTCTCAGCGGCATCCCCAACGACGCCGTCACCAAGGACAAGAGGGGCCACACTGCCACTCAGGAGACCAGGCAGTAGACTAGTGATGTTGAGAGAACGTGGGGTGAAGGATAGCATCTTCTTTGGCGGCCATTGATTGGCACGCCTGCACCTTTGGCGGTTTCTTAAACAGCTTATCAAAAGGCGAATTCGGGTCTATTTCATGTACTATAGATATCCAGACACGGATCATGAAATGAATAACGATCAAACAAAAAATCATGTCTTTGGAAAAGTGAATTAATAAGTAATGATGGGTAGCATCTCAAAGCATAGTGTCAAAGAGTGACTTGAACTTTTAATTCAGGAAGTTTCAAATGGGCGTAATGCGGCATTTAAACAGTATATCCGACTGGCCGTATATATTGCTTTATGCATTTTCACTCCAGAGATGCACGCCTCTGGGCACGACCCAGCCACGGATTCCATACTGCGGCGAAGAATTTGCCCCGCTGCAGTGACGTGCCACGGAAACGCCAGCTCCTGGAAAACAGCCACTTTGGCGTGCACGCATGCTCTTGGACTCGGCGTTCATATGGGAAATCAAGGTTCGATAATGCGGAATGCCGTTTGCGACCCACACAAAAATGCATGAGCTGGTGATTGTGGTGAGGAAAACCGATCCATGGCACATGCGGGGCAGATTCGCTCGACAGATAGCCTACCGTCACTGCGCGGGAGCCCACAGTTTATGCGCAAATGATGTCACTATGGTGGAAGGCGCGTCTGACAATGACATCTATTGCGAGCACATGCTGCTTATATATTGGGCGCTGCAGACCCTGCACACCATCAAGATATCCTCCATCGAAGCTCCGGTTCAAAACAAAACTTTTGTTTTACATACCACAACGACGACGACTATCCATTCTCATACACTCTAAACATACATCATGCCGTCCTCCGCTGGTCAGAAGGTATGTTAAAACCAACACAAGCCATCTGTTCGACTTTCAAGAGCACAGAAGAGTCCCTCGTCCCACACCCGCTAAACAATAACTTCGACGGCAAAGCAACCTCTAACGTGATATACTTTAGGTCACCGACCCCAACGCTAACCCAGTCGCTGAGGGCACCGGCATCGTCACCAGCGACTCTCTGGCAGCCGAATCTCTAAAGGGCGACGGCTCTTTCGCCGCCGGCAACCCCAAGTCGGGCGTGAGTGCGCAGAGTAGCGCTGGCACTACGACTAACACGACCGACACGTCGGCCGCGCGCACGTTGCACTCGGCGGCGGACACGGAATCGCGCGACGCGCAGGCGGAGTGGAGCGAGCAGTCGCAGCTGAACGCAGGCAGCGGGCTGAGCGGCAAGGGACCGACCTACAACACCACCACCAGCAGCGGTTCCACGGCAAGTAACGCGGGCACCGCCCCCACCGCATACAGCGCCGGCCAGCTGCACGAGCAGAAGCCGAAAGGGACGAACATCACCGAGGGTGACTTCTCGTCCTACGCGCCCAACGCCAGCTTCAACAGTGAGATCGGCTCCAAGAACGACCCCGGCCGCGTTGCCGAGCAGAAGTTCCAGCGCAGCGCTCAGCAGAGCGGGCTTGATGCGGCGCAACCGAAGGACAAGGGCGACACTGGCGACCAGCCTTACTCGGTTTTGAAGGAAACGTCGGCCTAAACGGAACGCAGATGATAGTTACGGTTGATGGGTTACGACAGGGACTGTATAATTATTGTTAAATCAGCGGCTTTTTAATCGAGCAGGCGTCGCGGCCTAAAAATAGAACTTCACATGAGTAGTGAGCGATGACGCGGGCAGCAATTTTGTGCATGTTTCAACTTTGGTCGGAAGCGTAAGGTTGTCGTGTTGCGGCGCGGCGGGGACGGAGGTGCAAGCGCACTGCGGCGCAGGCGAAACGGTGGCCTGTGCATGAACCCCCCGGAGCCTCGCTCTGGCCGCAGGTAGCTGATGTGGCCTTTTCCGGCGAACGCATTGCGCGCGCGTTCACCCACGATTTCGCAACTCCCCTCTACCTTCCCTTGCCGCTCCATGTAGCAGTCGCTGAACGGAAGCTGCCACAATGAACGGCTTCGCGGACCAAGACCTCTCCGAGGACAGCTTCGGGCCCTCCAGCGGCGGGCTCCAGGCATTTGACGCTTTCCGTAAGTCGACCATGCAATTGCCCCGCGCGCCTTGCATTGCCTTTGCTCGTGCCCTGCCTGCAAATGGGCCATTGATTGACGCCGCCTCTATCCAGCCAAAACGAAGAAGACGTACCTCCAGCAGACGACGCAGGGCGCCAACTGGACGCTGCTTCTGATAGTAACATGCGTGTGGCTCTCAATCACCGAGACGATGCGGTGGTGGGTGGGCGAGACGTCGCATACTTTCAGCGTTGAGAAGGGCATCGGGCACGAGATGCAGATCAACCTGGACGTCGTCGTGGCCATGCGCTGCGACGACCTACACGTCAACATCCAGGACGCCTCGGGCGACCGCATCCTAGCCGGCTCCGCGCTGACCAAGGACCACACGCGCTGGCTGACCTGGGTCGAGAAGAGCAAGAACGTGCACAAGTTGGAACGCAGCCAGGGCCAGAAGCGCTACGACGAGGAGGATGTGCACGACTACGTCGGCGCCAAGGTCAAGAGGAAGTTCCCCAAGACGCCGCGGTTCAGAGGCGCCGCCGACGCGTGCAGGATCTATGGCAGCCTGGATGCGAACAGGGTGCAGGGCGACTTTCACATCACCGCGAGGGGCCACGGCTACATGGCGTTTGGCGAGCACTTGGACCACAGCCGTAAGATGCCCGGCAGGCAGTGTAGGAGCAGATTGCTGACGAAGCGCGGCAGAGTTCAACTTCTCGCACCAGATCAACGAGCTCTCCTTCGGCCCTTACTACCCCTCGCTCACCAACCCGCTCGATGACACGCGCGCGGTGACGCCGACGGAGAACGACCACTTCTACAAGTTCCAGTACTATATTTCGGTTGTGCCGACCGTGTATACGGACAACAGCCACACGATCGTTACCAACCAGTACGCCGTGACGGAGCAGTCGCACGGCGTGTCCGAGGTGGCGGTGCCGGGCGTGTTCGTGAAGTTCGATATCGAGCCTGTCATGCTCACCATCTCGGAATACAACGGCGGGTTCCTTGCGCTGCTGATCCGACTGGTCAACGTGGTTAGCGGAGTCATGGTGGCGGGCGGTTGGTGCTTCCGAGTGGGCGAGGCGCTGCTGGAATTCTACGGCAAGAGGAAGAACCGCAGCGACGGGCTGGGCGTTTTGCACGGGAGAACGCCCAGCTACGACGAGAAGCGGAGCATTTGATTCGGGGTTTCTTGGGATACAGGGGCGTTCCGGAAGGGCTTGTGTACAGAATCGCTTGTAGGTATATCGGTGCAGGTAGATATGGCTTGAGAGTTCGCTGTTTCTTCTGCGAGTGAGGCGGCGTGCAACGGGCCAATCGGCGGCGGCGACTTATCGAGGCGGATGAAGACGGCAAAAGCGCGCTGCCAGACATCTCTCCTTCATTCCACTGCGGGTCCCTGCCTACACACCACGGTAAGTTGTGCATTCTCTTTCAACGGCTGCCATCGGCATTGCATCCCTTCTTATCCCGCCCCGCGCGCCCTCTCATCATCCCGCCCAATTGTTTTTCCGCGATGTGACTCAACTTGGCGCCGCGATACGAAAGCGGCAGAGCACAGCACCTCAGTGTCAGGCGGACCGTCCATCAGCAGCTTACATGCCCCTCCTTTAACCAAGCGAGACGGCGCCGGAACCAGCATGTCCAGGAACGTGCTGGTCCGGACGCCCGTGTTTCGCTCCCGCATCCTGCGGTCATGGACCCTGGTTTGTGAGGACAGCAGATCTAAGACTGGTCCACTCCAAGCCATGTGCCAAAATACACGCTTCTTTAGCGCGTGCACGCTGGACCATCCCACTAGTTTGCGGCTTATCACAAGGTGCCGCAGCCTCACGCCGTAGCGCTGCACGTCTCAGGAGAGCAACTACACCCTCTTGCCCCCACAACCACCTAGCTATTTCCGACATCTTTCCCTTGCTTCCTCGATTGGCGTGCTCTTGGATACTAAAACCTACAAGCCCTTTCTTGGCACACCTGCTTCTTTCATCGCCTTCCCTTTACATGCTTACGCCTATCCCCCTCCAACCCCTGCACATAATCAAAGAAAGGAGCGTTTTCTGAAGTAAGAAATCATGGAACTCAAAGCCTACCGTACCAGATCCATACAGGGTTTCAACACCGACGGCACCCTTGACCGCGCGAGGCTGGATCTTCTCTGCAGCCCGCATCGCCCGGAGTACTTCCTCTCCAGTTCCCCCCCTCGCGTCGATAGCGGCTACAACTCTCCGACGTCGTCGCCAACCGCGGCAGAATTATCCGCTACTACTACCATGTCGCTGCCGCTCATCCGCCGCGCCCTGCCCAAGGGTGGCAGGAAACCTCACGTCTGCATCGTCGGCGCTGGAGTCAGTGGCCTGCGATGTGCCGACATCTTGCTGCAGGCTGGGCTGAGGGTGACGGTGTTGGAGGCGAGGAATCGAGTGGGTGGACGGGTGAGTGGTTTTTATGCGTGCACATGAGCATGAGTTCTGATTCCGTTGGCCTTGTAGCTTTGCCAAGCGAAGACGCAGGGAGGGCAAATGGTTGATCTGTAGGTGTTCTCCCCTGCGCTCTTGATTTCTTCTCTTGCCCATTTCCGAGCAGTGCGCCAAAGGACAGAAGTAAGGGGCAGGTACTCTCTTGATCTCATGCAAAACGATGCCCACTTTCACATCGGCACGAATGCCATGAGGTTGAGTTGAGCGGTGCACTTCGGAGGTTTCTCCATCTGTGTGAGATGTGTATCCTCCTTTCAGTGAAGAAAATTCATGAAGAAGTGACATCTGCACATTCAGCATACCACCCCTGGCATGACCTTCGGCAGTATAGGTGCACTTTTGGATGCACCGCCCGCGGCCTTACTATGCTTTTGAGAACTCGCTGTCAAATATTTCTGATCAGGGGCTAATGATATATGTGGGAATCGGCAGCGGCCCAAACTGGATTCATGGGACTGAAGACAATCCAATTCTGGATTTGGCAAAAGAGACGGGAACCATCGCTCACAACTGGGATGGACGCCAGAGCATTTTCGACCCGCAAGGCTCGCCGCTCGCGGAGAAAGAGGCTGTTGAGGCCTCCGAGACGATTTGGAGTATAATAGGCGACGGCATGGAGTTCAGCAAGCAGAACAGCGCGTCAATACCGGCGAGCAAAAGCTTGCTCGACTACATCCATGAGAAGACGAAAGAGTTGTATACCGACGAGAATGCCAATCACCTCCAGGACGCCGAAAAGGAGAAAAAACGCCAGCTGCTGCACAAGATCGCGGAAATGTGGGGTGCTTTCGTCGGCAGCCCAATCGAGCGACAGAGCATGAGGTTCTTCTGGCTCGAGGAGTGCATCGACGGGGAGAACCTGTTCGTGGCCGAAACCTACCACAAGATCCTGGACAGGATAGCGAAGCCCGCCCTCGAAGGCGCGGACGTCAAGTTCGGCCAACACGTGAAGACGGTCGAAACCATCGCTGACGCCGAGGGCAACGAGAATGGCGCCGTACAGGTGCATCTTTCCGACGGCAACAGCATGGTCTTCGATGAGGTCGTCATGACCACGCCCCTGGGCTGGCTCAAGCGCAACAAGGATACCGCCTTCGTCCCGCCGCTGCCAGAGCGCCTGTCTAGTGCTATTGACAGCATAGGGTACGGCTGCCTTGACAAGGTCTACATCACCTTCCCGACTGCGTTTTGGGAGGCTTCCTCCCTTTCATCTTCCTCCTCCCTGGACCCCGTCCCCACCTCCGCCCGCCAATCTGTGCCCAACACCACAGCCACCACCGCACCCGTCCACCAGCCAGCCCAGGCCGTGACCGCAGATGGCAGCAGTGACCCGAGCCACCACCCGGGCTTCACGCAGTGGACGGCGCCGCTGTACGCGCGGGACACCAACCCCAACGGCTGGAGCCAAGAATGCGTCAACATGGCCGCCCTGCCAGGCTCGACCGCGTACCCAACGCTCCTCTTCTACACCTTCGGCCCGACGTCGCAACACATCGCCTCCATCCTCAAAGAAGGCGAGAAGGAGCAGCAGCAGCAGACCAACAACTCCACCACCACCACCACCACACCCCCCTCCATCTCGCCGGCCCCCACCTCCGCCACCCACCGCAAACTCCTCTCCTTCTTCGCCCCCTACTACACGCGCCTGCCGGGCTTCGACGCGGCCGACGCGCGCCACCAGCCCTCGGCCGTGCTCGCCACGGGCTGGACCAACGACGAGCTGGCCGGCTGCGGCAGCTACTGCAACTTCCCCGTCGACCTCGAGCGCGGCGCCGCCGACGTCGAGGCCATGCGCCGCGGCCTGCCCGACCGCCGCGTCTGGCTCGCCGGCGAGCACACGGCCAGCTTCCTCGCCCTCGGCACCGTCACCGGCGCCTACTGGAGCGGCGAGGGCGTGGGCAGGGCGCTTGCGTGGGCCTATGGGTATGGCGGCGGCGGCGGCGGCGGTGGTGGTGGCGATGGGGTTGTTGGAGTGAAGGATGGGGAGGAGGAGGCGGTGGTGGTGGTGAAGGTTTAGCTGGTGAGCTGCTGTGGCGTCGACGGGATTCAGGGGGAAGTCGGAGCTGGTGTGACTGTTGTTCGGTTCATCTTTTTCTCTTTCTCGCTCTTTTGAAAGGTGCATTTGGGCGTAGCTATGCAGTTCGTATGAGAAACCATAACGCGTACTCGCAACTCGATTTTATATCACTGTTTCACGCCTCTCTTTACAATCTCGCAATCTTCCTTCGTTGCTGCGGGAGAATCAGTGAGTGTAGTTCTTGTAGATTAGGAAGTGATTATCTGAAGTCAAGAGGAGACAAATGCAGGATATCATTGTCGAACTGGTATTCCCCTAAATCCTCGCCAATCTGCCTTGACGCACGCTCGTACGATGATGATACCCGGAAAAATCAGACCGCACACACACATCCACAGCAACGGAGAGTAAGAAAAAGCGTATCTTCATCCACACCAGCTTTTTTATCCTTGGTGGGTAATAGCCGCTCAACTATCTGTCCACATAACGAGTCAGGGGCCCTCCGCATTTCTCGTGTCCCTAATTGATACAAGCCTGCCGTCTCCTAGCTTTCGCATGCGTCCACCGTACCTTTGCTGTTGAAGACAATCACCGACGATATCTTTCTCGTATCAGATATCCACCGTCCTACTCTATCCTAACCAACACCCCCAAGAAATCGAGGGGAAAAAGAAAGCGTACAGGTCAGACAAGAAGCCTGAAAGAGAAGGCTCGAGCAGAAGAGCCCTGGGTAATAGCTCCAGAACAAGAAACGTAAAGGGACAACAAAACAGCCTGCTACCAAACGCCTTGCATATGCCGTTGCTCACTGGTAAATTTGGTTTTTCTTTGGGTATTTTTGGTCAAACCAATCGGCGCCTCAAACCGGAAAAACGTATTCGGAGGGAGGAGCAAGAAGTGGTACAGATCGTTGAAATAATCCTCCCCAACCTTGGGTTTGACATCGTAGACGTCGTAAAAAGGGAATAAAAGCTACCAAAGTGACCATGCTATTACGATGACCTTGATGCGTCGTAACGTAAGCAGGGGCCACTGAAGATACGCTGACCGTGCTTGCGTTTGTGTTGTTGCTGATACACGCGTCTCTCCGCAACATTTGCAGCAACTGTTGAAATATTAAAGATGACCAGTCATCGGACTTACTACTCCGGGCTTGCCTCCAGCACTTCGCGCTCTCGGGCCTCTTCTAACTCGCTTAATATCTCTGGGAGCATTCCCTCGACATCCTCTTCTCTGATGCCTAATGCTCCCGTAATGAGCCGTTTATACTCGGTCGACCGCTCACCCATGCCCGCAACGCTCAGGTTTTGCACAACCTCGTTCACCAGGCCACGGCGTATTTTTTGAGCATTGTCAAGGCTGAGAGCCAGTCGTAGTCTTTCGCGGATGGTGGCCTCGCTTCCGTCGTCGCCATCTTGTTGCGCGTCGCCGTTAGCTTCTGCATCCGCTATGCGTTGTTGTAGCTCGGCCTTTTGTTCCAGCTCCATGAGCGCCTCGGCTTCCCGTGTAAGAGCCTCCAGCTCCTCGTCTTGTTGCCGCGCATCCTCTTCCCATAATGGATCCTCCAGAGTGTCACCGATCACGCTGTCAACCTCGGCGATGCCCATATCCCTCAACTGCCTCTTTAGTGCATCAACTTCGGCCTGGCGTTTCCGCATTACCCGTTCCGCATCTGTCGCTTCCGCATCTTTCTCTACAAGCTCCTCTTCATACGCACTCGCCAGCTGCTCAAACTTTTCGTTCAAAGTCGGGGCGATCTTAGTCATCAAAGTCTGAGCAGTTTGACTGCGGAACTGGTGCGGTGATGCGACTTGTTGAAGGTTGCTTCCGTTGCGCAACCCAGGGAAGGTAGTGTTGCCATTGAGGCCGAGCCTTCCGTCCGGCGCAAACGGAGATGACGACATTCCTCGATGGCGTCCGTCACGACGGCGAGCGTTCAATTCGCGGATCAGATCGTCGGCGGTCTCGCCCTGCTGGTTTGGAATGTCAACGGCAACATTACGACCAAGCAAAGCGCGAACACATTTCCTTGCGCCGTGTCGTGCAGCTATCATGATGGCTGTGTCACCATTCTTATCCTGGGCGTTAAGAAGGCGAGTGACTTCCTCGGGGATCCAAGTCTCGCTGAGCTTGTTGATGATGCAGTCCAAATAGTAACGGGCGCAGGCGTACTTGTTTTTGCTGCTTGTGGTGGCGGCAATGTGATGGAAGACGGTGCTGCCGAACCAGTCAGTGCGCACAACGGTTGGCTGCAGTATCTTGATCATCTGGGGCATCGTGTTCTTGTCGTAGTTGTTGGTGAACATGACTGCACGCATGAGGGGCGTCTCGAGGTTGTTAGACAGGGAGTCGATGCGTGCCTGACGGCGGAGGAGGTCTTTCACTACGTCCACGTCGCCCATGGCAGCCGCCCAGTGCATGGCTGAGTGGCCTTTTTCGTCTATCATGCGGTCCAGATTGACACCTGGCGGCGGCTCTGGTGGTGCAGGGAAGCGATCCTCTGATTCCAGCAGCATGAAGTAGTCTAACAAAGCATCCGCCCAGATCTGGTGCGCGCGATCTTGCGCAGACGGCTGGTCCACATCACGCTTCCGCTTGCGTCCTCCTTGTGAGTAGTGAACGCCATGCAACAGATCGTGCTCCTCCAACTCGGACTCGGCGATTGTAACGTTGTCGGGCGTTCCATCGTCGGCGTACTGGATGCTTTCTCGTTCGTAAATGTCTTCGCTCACTTGGCTGGGGGCGGGATAAGCGACTGAGACATGGTTAGCTGCCATCAATGCGGGTCGGGAGCGAGGTAGCACCCACCGGGCGCTCGTCGAGCCGCGCTCTGGCGCGCAGCCTTGGGTCTTGACGACGCAGCGGTAGCATGTTTGGGGGCAGGCGGCGGACTCCTGTCGCCGGGAACGTAGTCGAGGATGGGTGAAAGCTTGTCGAGAATCCCGTTGCGCTCGGCGAGCATGCGACCATCGTGAAGAGGAATCCAGGTGCCTGCAGCGGCTCGTTCAGTGCGGTGTTCTGCTCGAAGCTGGGCGACTCGTACCCTGATATTTGCCGTATCCACCCTGCACCTTCTCATGCACGCCCTTCTGGACCTCGCGCTCGAGAATGCGGGTACGGGCAGGCTTATCGAAGTCGGCGACCTTTAGGATGTGGGTTGCATTGATCCAGTCGTCGGCGCGGCGGCGCATGACATGGTTGTTGTCGACATTGAACTCGTAGACGGGGACCTTTGGGGCAGCGATGATGTCAGCAGGGGCGTTACGGCACAGCTCAGCTGGTGTGGGGTGGGTTGAGCGCTTGGGCGGGGGCAGCTCACATTGCTGTAGGTGGCCGAGTAGATCCTGCCGGTGTTGTCGGGCGGCATGATGAACTCTGCGGCCGGCGGCGCGGCGGTGCGGGAGAGTCGATGCAGCGGCAATGGTCGCGGTCTAGGTGCTGGCGTGTAGCGGAGACGCGTGAGACACGCTGGATCGCGGGCGAAGAATTCGGAGTCAGGTGACCCGGCTCGAAGCAGCCTAATTGTCGCTCGCGTCGCACCCCTGGCCTTCTCACTCGCTGCTGGCGACGCCCCATCAGCTGCGCCTGTGCCCGACCGCTCCGCCTCCGACGCCGCATCTCCGAGCTCCTCTGTCGGCGAGCGAGCCCACGTTGCCCTTTGCGAACCGCGGGATGACGCGTCACAGCAGCGCCTGCGTGCGCGGCAGATGGATGCCGGTGACACAGACCAATCAAAACGGGCTGCGCCATGCGAAAACGACCTGATGCTCAGACTAGCTGCAATGTTGATAAGATTATCAAGTATTTCCTTATGCCCTGCATCTCCTGCACTCTTGCCATCTCGTCGATTTTCTGAATTCCCTTTGGCCGCTGGCGCAGGCAAGCCTCCGTCTCGCCATGCGTCTCACAAATCTTTCTATATTCACCGGCCTGGCCGCCAGCGCTTCCTTCGAGACCACTCTCGCCGCAGCCGACTTCAGCGAAGACGCCCAAGTCCCGCTGAAAAGCTCTAACCATGTTTTCAACGCCGTCCATTCGTCCATGCGGCAGTGGGGCTCTTCCTTAAGCCACAACGGCATGTCCTTCTTCCTTGCCTCAGTCCCCGAGGGCACTCAGTTCTACCATGGCAGGTCTAGCAACGAGTCTGTCAAGGGCATGGAATGGCTTGCTTTCGAACCTGAGCACGCCTTGGTCTTTGCTAGACCTCATGGCCCGCCACCAGGCAAAGGAAAAGGTCCCGGCCGTGGCGGCCCGGGCCGAGGCCCTCCTCCTGGACAAGGACCTCCACCACCGTTGCCTGCAGCAGAGATGAGCTCGGACCCCAAGGACCATCATGGATGGGACAAGCCACCGCACGGCGAAGATTACCGCCCGGACTGGGAGCGTCCCGGTTGGGAGAGGCATCACGGAGCTGACCGCCAAACACCCATGGACAAGAGGGGTCTCAAGGCCAAAGACGACAGTGCTGGCGGTTATCTGCATACCTACCGCACTAAGCACAACTTATCCCTTCTTTACATCGATGGCATGTCTGCCGGAAAGACGCAGAAAGGAACTCTCGACTCCACTGATGCCATCTTGCTCCAGGTGGATATCGAAGAGCACAATCGGCACATGTGGGACTTCGAGCGTGGCCAAGCGCTCTGCAATCTGACCCGTGACGAATGGGGCAACCGCATCGATGGCTTCCTGCGTATGGAGATGGGTTTCGAGATCATCCTGTGCGACTTCGAGAAACACCTTGATGTGGAGCGCGTCACTCAGACAGCTGGCCGGAGATCCGATGACCACGGACCGCCCAGAGGCGGCTTCGGCGACATGACCTATTACCGCGCTGTGGCATCTCGATTCGACGGTATTGGTGGCAATCGCGTGTCTGTCAACTACGACGACTTCGTCACAGCCTTCACTTACGATGTTGACCTCTTCGACGGCGAGCTCCTGCCGCGCCTCGTCAATGTCTCCAACGAGACGCTGACTCGGATGTACAACGATGTGACGCAGCTTGTCATGTCCCGTCCGTCTCCAGCATATGGCAAGATCCCACCTACTACGAACTGGCAGGCTGTGGCAGATTTGCTCGTTGAACGTTACTCTGACCGGATCGAGTATCTCGCCTCGATATCCGATTTGGAGACCCTCCAGTGGGAAGCCGAGCAAGCTCTCAAGCCGTACATTGACTACGGAGCTCGTGACAGTGCTGCAGAGACTGAGCGCTGCGCTGCTCAGTACCTGCCGGTCTCCTCCTTGAAGTCCCTTTCCACTGCTCCAATTGCTGCTCAGGCTATCCACGCTGTGGCTACCTCCATCTGCAGCACGCTCGTCTCCATGGCCAACGCTACCGATGTAAACAGCGCCACGTCTGTCGTACAGGATTTGGTGTCATATCTCCAGTGGACCACATGGAAGCGTTGCCGTGGTTGCAGCGCTGCCGAAGTTTGCTTCATTCCCATCTGGCCTGCCGGCCGCAAGCAAGACTACGAGAACCCTCAGTGTCAGAACAGCCTCCCAAGCTCGCGCGACCGCGATGATTCCTACTGGGGTGGTTGGGGACCGGGACCCAAACCTCCGAAGGATGGTGAGGGCAGGCTTCAAGAAGAGAAGTATCCGGCGCCACCTCCATATGGACCGTACCCGCCGCCTCCCCACGGTCACTACCCACCGCCGCCGCCGCCTCACAACGATAACTTTCCGCCGCCTCCTCCGCCTCCTCATGGCGACTTTCCTCCGCCCCCTCATGGTGACCATCCACCCCCGCCGCCTCATCATGACAACTTTCCGCCCCCTCCTCCACCACCACATGGCGACCATATTCCCCCACCCCCACCTCATGGCAACCACGCTCCCCCACCTCATGGCGAGCATCTTCCCCCGCCTCCGCCT
>RHKH01000030.1:233174-333802 GCA_009829795.1 Lasiodiplodia gonubiensis
AAGGATCCACTTACTCCTTCCCTGCGTGCGAGCTGTCATTCTGAACGTCGGCTCTGTCCGTCTTTTGCGTCGTGTGCTGCTCGTCCGGGGAGGCCTTGTTCTCTGGCTTGCCGTAGCCGTAGCGCGGAATCGAAGTGCTGAGCGGGCGGCTTGTTTGGTTGACGCTAGCAACGACACCGCGACGCAACGCTGGGTGCGTCGTAAGGCGACGGTAGAAAGTCAGGAACTCTGAAGGAGACGGGGACGCCATGTTTGTTGGTGTATGTAGGAGCAGTAAGCGGAGGCGGAAAGGTGAAAGCGCGAAACAGGAGACTGCACGCGATGAAAGAGGTAGATGAGAGGGAGAGAGTGTGAATTGGAAACGGCAGGGAGATGTATGGACGAGACTCGGGCTGAAGTACTAAGTGGAGCCGTGGGACGACATGTGTACGTATATGACGGCTGGCCTCCCTTCCCAGCAATTCTTGCATTAGACCATCATCTGCCATTGCGCCTGGCCCGGCACATGCTCTGTTGCGCTACTGCAGCCGTCTGATCACTGGTCGTTGATGCTTTAATGACATCACCCCGCGGCAAGCCCAGACGCGGGGAAGCAAGCGGCCCCGACTAGCCCGCATCGGGAAATGACGCGGGGCTTGACAACCTTTCTTCTCATCACAGGCCAGCCTCTCCTGCAGCACACAGACAGGCCCCTTTGCACGTTAGAGCCGCAACACGCGCCGCCCCGCCGAGACTTGTGGCCCCGCCGCATCCCCGTCCATCCTGCAGACCTCGGGTCTATCACCACGACGCGCACGCTTGAACGGAACCTCGCGAAGCAAAAAACACCCGACCACAAACCACACCATGGCTAATTCCGCGGGATCCGCCGCCTTTCCCTGCACTCTGTATGTGCTCACTTTTAGCATTCTCTCTCTGCACGCTACCATTCTTGCAGCTGCAACAGCAGCAACTAATGCATTGCGATTCAGCACCCTCAACATTCCTTTCCCGTCGCCCACTCACGCCACCAACGCCCTACGCGCCCTCGCTGTTGACGAGGAATTGTCCTCGCTTGTCAAGCGTTCGCTTTCCGTCTCGCCCGACACCCCGAATGTTCTCGATGTGCACTACTCCGCTACCACGAACCGGATGCTGCGCGTGGCCGTGAACGGGTTCTTCGATAGTCTGGGGGTCGTACTGGGCGTGATGGAAGAGCTGGACGTGGATACGGTGTTGAAAGAGGGTAAAGAAAGTGTCGAAGGCGCGCAGGGACTGATGCCAATAAAGGGTAGTGTGGGTTGAGATGGAACTGGCACCGAGACGTCGAAATTGCAAAGATCCGAGGATTAGAGGACTAGGTGAGAAAGTTTGCTTCGGGCATGGAAGATACGGGCAGCTGTGCGAATTTCGGCGGCACTGACACCCTGTTTGCGAACTGCAAGAGGAAGAGAGTGCACAATGCTCAATGGTAAAGCACGACTTGTTAGGGTAAATTGCGCTGCATGAGTTGTTGCTTAGCGGCATTACGATTGTCGGCGTCTAAACTCACGAGCGGCCACGAAACCCACGGGTGATTAAGAAGATGGCGAGGTAGTCTTAATGAAGAGTGGCAGGAGTGGCCATGGCATATATTGCCTGTTCCGGCTGGCCCACAACCAGACAGTATGCTCTTGGAGGCCTGGTAGCGGTGTTCAAAACACGTCGATTTCCTGTTATATTTTTTTCTTATTTTAAAACGTCACGACCACCGTTGAAACAGGCTCTTGATCGACATTCGCCATAGCCAATTGCCCCTAGGTAAGCTTGATATTTTGCCTTTCTGGTTACTTTGCTGATTTCTTATGCCCCTTTCGCTTTACTTAATCACTATGACAAGCAACAGCCATGTCATCCATCACCATCCACATCATTTAGCTTTTCATAGATATCTTCCAGGCCCCTGCTCCTTAACTAAGTTCGCCGTAGACCACACACTCATTCGTACTTATGCTCACTAACCTTTTCCACTTTGAACATAGTTGAATCCTTACCTGTGTCATGCGGATGTCTCCAAAAGTCTAAATTAATTCACGTAGCGCGGTAAATTGAATATCCACCAACCCATGAAACTTCGCAACAGCATCAAGTTTGAGCAGCAAGAGGAGGAAAACCCAATGCGATACTACCATCCATCCTACCCTAAACTACCCTAACCAATTCAAGCCAACGCATCAAAAACTACACGAAACGCCACCCACCTCAAGCCCCTCAAGCCAACTAGGTGGAAATGCAAATGAATGTGAGGAGTGTGCTTGCTCCTCATTTCCCATCTTCTTAATGTAATCCAAAAAACGGAAAGGTAAAATGAAAGAAAAGGACTTGCGCGAATATCAGAGTACTGCCGGCGCTCTTGCATTCCATGTCCCTTCTTGACGCCACATAGTTGATTGTCCTTGCCCAGTTCATCCCATATTCATTCCATCGTGATCCACCGTCGTCGATATGGGACGGTATCTTTGAAAATGTTGCAATTGAAGATTTGATTCGAACCGAAAGGAAGAATGCAGAATTGAGGGAGGATATCAAGGAAGAGAGGGAAAGATATGCGTATGCCCAAGAACCGGAAAAGCGAACAACGCCGGATTAAAAAAAAAAAGCAGTTGCGATGCGGAAAAGGACATCAGAAGAAATCAAAAGGCCGCCTCATGGCCATCTAATAAACCCAAAAAAAAAATTCTTCAAAGAGAAGCAATCGTCCGTATAGCATATTAGTGACGGGCCGGGCACGTTTAGTCGCCCATCCTGCTGTCGACATCTGAATCGCTGACGTCCTCCTCGAGCTTCTTCCTCCTCTCCTCATCCATCTCCTTATAGGTATCGTAAGAGAGCATGAGGAAAGCGCCAATGATCAGGCAGCCACCGATGACGGCGGCGAAGCTGAGCGGCGAGTTGAGCGGCGGCGGGAGGAGCTGGTCGATGAGGGCGACGATGAAGATGGTCAAGAGCGCGGCGACGGACGACAAAACGGGAGATGTCAGACTGATCAAGACCAGGAAAGAGCCGGAGAAAGCTGTTTAAGCTCTAAGTCAGCGTCGGGCTGAAAACATGCTTAAGATGGTGATGACTTACTTGCGTTGGCCAGCACACTGATGAGCAGCATCCATGCAGCTTCGCCAGTAGGCAAAGCAAACTTCTCAACGCCGGTGAAATGCAAAATTGGAATGGGAATCCACAGAATAAACAGAGTGAAGCAGCCGATCAAGCTACCAAAAGTGTTTGCGAAGATCATGCCTCGGCCAGGGCTGCAGCCATCAGGGGGGCAGGCGAGCTTCTTGTAGAGCACCTCGTACAAGCCGTACAGGACACTGCCAATGCCGATGATGATGTTACCCAGAGCGCGGTTGCTAGCTTCGGATGGCTGGGGAGCCTTCCCACCGCCGGCACCACCGCCCGACTTGTTTCCGTGCTTTGCCGGAGTGACGTCGCCGTAGGCGACGACGAGCACACCCACGATGGCAATGGCAACGGCAACAATCTTCGAGGTGCGCACCTTCTCGTGCAGCAGCGGGATACTGAAGGCGTAGGCAAAGAAGGCGGAGCAATTGTAGATGGCGGTCAAATCGCTTGCGGTCGTCAAGTCCACGGCCACGTACCAGCTGCCGCCGGCAACCGTCAACGCACACGTTACGATGGCGGTCATCTTAAGCATGTACGGAACAGGGGACTTTGACGTCTGGCGGCTGGTGGGGCGAAGTGTGCCATGCTCGACCATGCACGCAGTACTGCGGAGAATCTGCACATGTCGGCGCCAGAAGGCCGGCCAGGGCTGGTTCCACTTCTGGATGCGGAGAATGAGGAGTTGCGTTGGCCAGAGCAGGGACCAGGAACCGTGCGTCAACCATCTGCAAGGGAAGGATTCCAAAGTTAGCGCCATTGGCTCTTCTCGAAGGTTCGTTGCGGAGAGCGGAGTGGATTTCGCGGGGTAGATGATACATACAGCATTGAATACGCCTTGTTCCAGCCCAAGTGATGCTGGATGTAGACCGCCGTCTCCGTCTGCACGGCGAAGCTGATTAAGCTCAAGGCCAAGAAGCCGGCAGCATACGTATACCGCTTCCGGGTCGCAGTCTTAGCCTCGAGATCAGGGTCGCGTTCGTGGAAGGTGCGGCGACGGGCGCCCATCTGCGGACGGAGAGTAGGCGAATCATAACTACGGCGATCATCCCGCTTGTTGCCAAGCAAGGGTTGGTGAGAACGACCGTCGGTAGGGCGGTGGAAGGGGGGGCGCAGGTCGGAAGGCATGTCTTCGTCGTCGTCGTCGGCGATCGAATCCCTGCTGTTGCGGTGATGATGCTCGACGTCGCCGTTCCGGCTTCCTAATTCCCAATCCTCGAAACCGAGGTCACTGTCTGGCGCAGCCGCTGAGGGAGGGTCCCTCCCTTCGTTCGACGGCTTATTGTCCTCGGGGCCGTGATGGACGTGAGGGCCGTGGCGATGGACTGCCCCGGAGGTAATAGACACGAACGGCGACGGGGATCGCGAAGGCTGCCGTGGTGAGAGGACGACGGGCGACGAGCCCAAGGACGGAGACGAGTCTGGGGGGAGCTGATGGGGTTGAGAGCGCAGCGAGCGGTTGGGATGGAGAGAGGAGGAGGGCGCGGGTCTGGCTTTCTGCGGCGCGGAATGGGCTGACGAGTTATTCATCCATGCGGTGTTTGGTGGGGATGATCAGGGTTTGGGACAAAAGTAGGCGCATCGAGTGACGGAGTCGTGACCTGCGCTTGGCCACGATGCACGAATGGCGGCGTGGCTTGGCAGCGCGCCCGAGGCTGGCCCTGCTGTCTCGCGCGCGCCGATCACGGGTCGGGCAGCGGGCAGCGCGACTGACCCAAACCGCCTCGAAATCATGGCAGATGGCGGCGAGCAAGCGTTTTTTAGCAGCGGCAGACGCCGGGGCGTGTATCGCGCAGGTGCATGGCGTGCGTGGTGCCTGGCGCCGGGCTCGTGGCTTCGAGTCAAGGAAGATCTCCACGGACTTAGCATAACT
Organism: Lasiodiplodia gonubiensis; assembly: GCA_009829795.1. Lineage (NCBI taxonomy): Eukaryota > Fungi > Ascomycota > Dothideomycetes > Botryosphaeriales > Botryosphaeriaceae > Lasiodiplodia > Lasiodiplodia gonubiensis. The sequence continues at coordinate 238,183 of RHKH01000030.1, forward strand.
CCAGCAAATGTTCCCCGCTGCCGATGACGAGCGCGATAGCAGCTCCGCTTTGCTTGCCCTTCGCAGCAGTAGTGAGCCATGCATATAAACCGTCGTCCACCTGTGCCCTGGGGCTCAGTCTCTGAGGTCGCACAGCCGTCCGTCTCGGCAATCTCTCACCCGCCCCGATCGAGCCCTACCAGCCCCCCAGCCCTCGAGCATCCGCACCAATGCCTCTCGTCGCCAGCACCCGCCCCACGCCGCGCGTGATCCTAGGGCTGATGACCTTTGGGTGAGCACGACATCGCACACTAAGACACAAATGCCCCCCACGTGTCACCCGTGCCGATGATGTCACAGAAATAAATAGAAAAACGGCTCCACTAACTCGTCTACGCTCAGGCCCGATGAATCTTCAGGTGCCCGCATCACCTCGCTGGACGAGTACAACAAGGTCCTTGATTATTTCCAGTCACAGGGCTACAATGAAGTCGACACCGCCCGCGCTTACGTCGGTGGCAAGCAAGAAGGCTTCACCGCTTCAGCCAACTGGAAAGACCGCGGCCTGACGCTGGCCACCAAATGCTACCCGCACGAGGCTGGTGTCCACCAGGCCGCACGCATCACCGAGAGCGTGGAGAAGAGTCTGGCCGAGCTGCAGGCTGACTGCGTCGACATTTTCTACTTGCACGCAGCTGACAGGAGCGTGCCATTCGCCGAGACCCTCGAGGCTGTCGACAAGCTGCACAAGCAGGGCAAGTTCGTGCAGCTGGGCTTGAGCAACTTTACGGCCTTTGAGGTTGCCGAGGTCGTCATGACCTGCAAGTACAACGGCTGGGTGCGCCCGACCATATACCAAGCCATGTACAATGCCATCAGTAAGTTATATCTTCTCCTCGAAAATCGAAAGCCGGTGGTTAACGCGTACCAGCGCGCTCTATTGAAGCGGAGCTTATCCCTGCTTGTCGTAGATATGGTCTGGATATCGTCATTTATAACCCTCTCGCTGGCGGTCTTTTCTCCGGAAAGTACAAGTCGTCGGACGTGCCCACGACTGGTCGTTTCTCCGATTCTGTTGGTCGCATGGGCGGCATGTACCGTGCTAGATATTTCAAAGACGCAACCTGGGAAGCTTTGCGCATCATCGAGCCCGTGGTCAAGAAACATAACTTGACCATGCTTGAAACAGCTTTCCGCTGGTTGACCCATCATTCAGCTCTGAACATCAAGGATGGTGGCAACGATGGTATCATCATTGGCGTCAGTGGCTTTGAACAGCTGCAGGGAAACCTCAAGGAGTTTGGGAAAGGCCCTTTGCCAGACGAAGTGTTGAAGGCGCTCGATGAGGCGTGGCTTGCTGCCAAACCGACTACGCCCAATTACTGGCACCTGGACCTCGTCTATACCTATGACACGAGGAAGGCACTGTTTGGCTGAAGAGACGAGAAGCGAGTCGGGAGGGGGGGGTTGGCAAACTCTGTGAAAACCAACGACGCGGAACAGCCTTTCCTGCGGCTTAAATTAGGCTTAGAGAAGGTAAGTGGCGTCAGGTGTGCACAGCTGAGGCAGAGGTCTGGAAATTCGAATATGAATGAACGCATTCTCCATTTTCTGGTTGTCTAAACCTGATGCACACCTCCCAATGTTGCTAAACAAAAAGTCGTAGAGAAGAATGGGGTATCGTCGAGCAAAGAACCGTGGGCAGTGAACGCAGCGAGTGCACAAGAAATCAAAGGTCTTCGCCCGTCTGAAACCAATGCTTCAAATCCCGGACTTCTTTGATCGGCGCGTAACGAACGCAGATTTCCTGAATGTCGTATTGGAGCGAGTCAGCCGGCACCAGTCCCCGCCGTATAAGGTTTCTGATGAATAAAACTAGCAATTTCACTTTTCGTTTCCTCTCTTCGGGGTCAAGAGAGGGAGAGTAAGGCTCCTCGGAGTCGTTTGTTCCGGTGCTGCCGTCGCTGGAGGGATCTTCGAGCTTACGGAGGCCATGCTGGATGTAATTGCAGGCGATGACCGGGTTTTCCAAGTTCGCTTCGCCTGAAACAAGGACGCTGTTGATGATCTCCATAGAAGCCAGATCGATGGGTAGGTTCACAAGCATCTGTTGGGCTTGGTCAGGCTCCTTGCGTGACAGCTCGACTATCTCTTCCGCACTTGGGCGTTCGTTGCTTTGTCGTGGCCCAGTGTTTTTTCGAGCCTTGGAGATATTAGCAGGTGCCGTCTCACGAGATGGTACTGCCTCTGGCCCCACGTCTGGGGCATACCACTGTTCGACACTGGCTGCACTCATCGTTCCCCCAGACTCGTCGGGAGCCGTTTCCACGGGCTTGTCGAATTTGATTCCGTACGCTCGTCCCCCTTTGCCCCTCTCAATGACATCATCCACGGCGTCGTTTCTGTACCAATTGCGCCAGGCAATGCCTTCCTTATCCAGTACGTGAATGTAGTATCCGATGTTGAATTCGGGCTCTGGAGTACTCGGTTTGTAGTCCATGAGGAACGAAGACGGACTGGGAATCTTCTTGGGAGCATCCTTGGGAGATTTGGTAAGCTCGATGAGGATGAGCTTGATGTACCGTACAACGACCCGGACAAGCAAGGCTTCACAATTCTCGTCAATCATATCATACGAGTCTGGCTGGTCCCACAGAAGGAGGCTCTTGACCCAATGGGCCAGGCCGGGGTGGTACTCCAAAGCAGCATCGGGGTGAAGTCGGAGAAGCTGGTTGTTGCATTCGAGGCAGTGTATGACCATTTTCCTGGTCGGTATCTCCGCCACTGTAAGACGGCCGTGCAGTCAGCATTGGTGCTCATGGTTGGGGGACAGGACAAAGTGTACCAGCATCATTGGGTTGCTCCAGCTGGTGCATGGCGGTGATCAGGTGTACGGTTCTGATGAATGCATTGCTTCCAAACCAGTGCTGCGGAAGTAGGTGGTCAGGGTTCTTGGAGGTAATGAGGTCGTACACCCCGTCGTACCACGACAGGTCATCGATGTTGGCTTCGAAGATATAGGCGAACAGGCGCAGCGGCTCGGGCAGCCTGGAGCGGTTCGCAGCAGCCCTGAACTTGACGACGGTCTCGGAACGCCAAGGCAAACAGTCCATGGTGGCAGCGTGTGTGGGAAACAAATGGTTGCTGTGGACGTTAGCTGCGGTGGTGGGGAGGCCGAGGTGTGGAAGATGCTGCGGGTGGGCCATCTCTCCGGAGATGCGCAGGGCGCGTTGCGGAAGGCATGGACGGGAGAGAAGAAGGCGCAGGTCGCGCTCTACTCGCGGAAGGTTTGTACGAGCTGCGGAAGTGACGTGGGTAGCGGTAGCGAAGCTCCACGCCGAAACACGCGGGCTGCTGGGCGGGCCCTGCCGTTGACTAGCGCGGATCGCCGCCACTGTCTTTCCGCCGGTCACGTGCAGTATGCTAATAATACTTGTTTCCGTCGCTGCTCTCGCCGAGACACATTCCATTCCCTCGAAAATGCTGCTGAATCTAGACGGAGCATGTATGTCCCCGTGTCGCGAGTTTCACATCAACCCTCGAACGCAACGCCGACATCTGATCGACAAAAGCCACCGTTGGGAATGCCAATGGCATCTAAAGTTGGGCCCGTATACCGCGGGGTGCTGGCGAATCACGGTATTTGCAGCTTCGTGTGATTGTAATAGATAACGTGTCAGCAGAGCAGTGGGATGCATGCAATGCAGCAGCCTCACGTCGCTACGCAAATCAGCGAGCCCTCAGCGACCCCGCCTCAAGGTCAAACATCGCCCGGACCATAGGACCCTTTCTTGGCAATGAAATGGCTTTCCGGTCTGCTCCTTCCGCCGATCATGCCAGCCAAGGCCGACGCCTTCCGTGGTGGCTAAGACCCGCTCCTTCTCATCTGGCGACTTGAATCTGGCAAGGCGTGCACTAGGCAGAATGTCTTATCTAGTGTGTACAAGACAATGGTGAGAACAACCATGTCATTCGTAGAGCACTGGTTGTCACAGTGGCGTGATCAGCGAGTCTTTGGTCCTTTGTATCTGCAGCTTTGAAAGCGGCGACCGGACATTGATAAAAGAGTGTTTATGAACGCCCTAGTCATGATGGCAGGCCAATTGAACATCTCTCGAATGCATTGCCCCAGCAACCGTTACCATCCATCGACGGAATTGATGCCGAAACGTCTCTCGGGCACGGCCAAGCTTGATTGTCACAAGCATTCGTCAGCTCATCCATCACTCCCGTCTGTTCACACAGTCAGCCGCACCTCTGACAAACTCTAAAAAGCCATAAGCCCAATAGTGCACACCAACTCCAACATCACCATGTCTCCTTTAGGAAATGAACGATGGCGACCTAAGCCACCCGCCCCCAAACCCGCGCGCAGGTCCTTACCCACCTAGGCCCAACATTACCAGGATCTCTAAGAAAAATATGCTTCTCAGAAAAAGCAGCAACTCAGCGGGCTGGAGAGTTAGCATACAATGTAGGTATGCCGCAGGTCGCCCCTACGCGCCATCTAACCGGTTGCCGATATTGGCGCTGTCGATGCCGCTTTCTTCGGCCCTGCATTCCGGGATCCAGAGCGCAAGCAAGAAGGCGCTTAGAGCAGCGCAGTCGGTGAGTGATGAAGGGCACGGTGCAGCGAAAGGTGAGACCACTGGCCTGTCGTTAAGCGCTGGCGACCAGGGCCTTGTACAATAGAATCTGCGCACCGACCATTGCTGTCCTGTTGGAATCGAAAGAAAAGTTGCCGCTGAACAGTTTCTGAATCTGTCATGTTAAAATTCTGTGACTGCGGTCAGGCCACAGGAATGTTGTTGTGCCTTTCTCAAAGCAGAAAAAGAAGGGACAGTGGAGGACTGATGTTAATTTGGATGCTGACTTTCAAACAACAAAGAACGCACGCCGGAGGGCTTTTCCAAGTGGATGAGTATGTGACCGTCGCACTGCATTAGCGCGGCTCCTGGACACTGCATTTCTGCTAGTTGGAGGTGTTCTCTGGTCGGCCAGCGGTCCATGTAAGGGCACGGGCAGGTCAAGAGGACGGGGTCCGCGGGCAGGTAAAAAGCACGGAAGTTCGGCAGACGGAAAGCACGGATAGGTGGTCCTGAGTCAAGCAAAGCGCGCGGCGCGGCCGACCGGTCTAATGGATGCGCAACTAGCAGCGACAGTGCAGCGCTCGGTCACGCCAAAGCGGAGGTATCGCGGAATGTCAACGGGGATTTTGATTCAGGTTTTCACGAGCGACGTTTCGAGGCGGAGAGGATTACGGTGTGGAAAAGGTGTCATTAATGGATCATCACTATGTAAGGAGGATTGAGCTGCAAACTGCAGCTGCCGTACCGACTACCATGCAACATTATCCGCCACGCCAGAAGAGATCTGACAACGCCGAATGATTATGCCGTTAGGCGCTGGCCGCGCAGCGTGCCGAAACATCCAGAGAAAGGAAAATTGGGTATCGAGTAGGTGGTGAGGTTCCGTTGTATCGACGCGACTAAAACTTGAAGATAATGTACCTGAGGACGAGGTTAGCGGCCGTGTTGTTTCGAAACAATTGGCGGTGACGTACAGCGCGTGGATGATACCGGGGATGTAGCCCAGAATGGTCAACAGGATGTTGATGAGGAAGTCGGCATTGCAACCGCGCTCAAGGAAGACACCGAGCGGGGGCAGGATGACGGCGAAGATGATCTTGATGATGTCGCTGCAGTCATGTCAGTAAGCAGCCCTTTGCGACACACCGCCGCGGCGACTGGGGCGGAGGGAGCGCGTACCTTCCGGTGAAAGGCATGATGGCGGATTAGAGTTGGGGACTCGGGAATGTGGTGTCTGAAGTGCAGTCGTCGAGTAACGCAGGAGCTGTGATGGGAGTGGACGGGTGGTAGTGGCTGGAGGCAGTATTTATGGGCAGTGATGGGCACCTGCGCGCATGACGTAGCGGGCATGTCAAAGGGCCGCGATCCCTGAACTGCGCAGGCGCTTGGATGCGGCTGGACCTCGCCGCGCTCATCATTCATCATTAGCACCAAACGCCTTGCGCGCTCAGCCTGGAGCCAAGTCCTGTTTGCGCGTCGTGCGACTGGGTGCTGCCTTGCGGTCATCTCGACGTGCCCTGCTGTTGCCGCCGCCTGCGATCTCTTCCCGCCTCCCAACCAGCGCGTGCGACCAGATCGAGTACCAGCCGACCCGCAGCAGCGCGGCCCGTCCAATCGCTCGCCCTGGTCAAGGCGAAACCTGCGGCAACGCGCCATTCCGTCCCATCCGGACGCGCCTGGGCTCTGTTCCGTGTTCCGTTGCCTGCCACTCCTTGGCCTGCTTCCCCGGATGACTTCAGCCCTGTTGTGGCGCTCGCTGTGGCGCAGCCTGCACGTCCTCGTCGTCATGCCTTCCGAGCCTCTTGTCTGACGTGTTCGGCCTCCTTGGCCTGCTCCCTCACGCGACCGATATGCGCCACACTTTCCTTGCACTGCGTTCACCTGATGCTGCCCGTGCTTGGTTGTTGATCGCTCAAACACGGCCTCCTCTCCAGCTCCATCGGTGCAAAAAATGCGGCCTGAGGAAACAGCTAAGCCGCAAAGCGCGCGCTATTTAATTAAGCTTTCACCGCCCGAAAAGTGGGCCCTGGATTATTGAAAATGGGCTGAGCGGACGATTGACAATCACAAGCCAACAGCTTCAGGACTCCAATGCGAGTACGACAATGCCCAAACCGTCGCCTTTCGCCGGCTACCTTTTCCCGAGCTTGGACCTTGCCGGAAACAACGCCCACCCGCCTCGGCCCGATCAAAACGTTACTAGACCCTGACCGCCCAGGACTTCTACATGTTCTCTGCGGTCTTCTAGCCTTGAAAGCTGTGCCTGACATGCCCCCAACCCGAAGCAACATGCCCAGGACACCAGAGTCAACATGAACGCCGTTTTTGAGTTCTGCAGGGCCTTAGGTAAGGGAGTGGACCTTCGGCCACGACTTTCACATTCCTCATAAGCTTTGTACCCCGCCGACGTCACACCTGAAACAAGCATCACACAATTCCGCCCGACATTTCAATCAAGCACCTCACTCCAGCATTGAATCCGCCACGCATATACAGGACATCTGCAACAGCCAAGCCGAAAATTAAGAAAAGCGCCGGAAACAATGCCGTTCCAGCCATCTGCCCACGATGGCGTTGCCCACCGCTTTTCGCCTGGTCTAATGGCTTTTGAGCACAAACGCACCAATGCCTCCGCTACTACCACTAACGTGCTAATCTGGTATATGCTATTCCATCGTCCCTCCGCCCCCATATCTGTTCTATCTTTATCGAGAGCCACGCTAAGTACGACTAAAATCTTACAGGGTCGGCGGTCTCGGTGATGGCCTGCTCACCGTTCCATACCCCACCACTATCGCCTCCAAGCTCCCACCGACCTGGTCTCTCGCCCAGCCGCTGCTTAGCTCCTCCTACACCGGCTGGGGCACCTCCAGCCTCGTCCGCGATGCCGACGAGCTCTCGCTTTGCGTGAAGTACTTCCGGTCGCTCCGCGGGCCTGGCGCCAAGATCGTGGTCATGGGCCACAGCACGGGATGCCAGGACGCGATCGAGTACGTGGCGTCGCCCTCCAAGCCCGACGCCGCCTCCCACAGAGCCCCCATCGACGCCATCATTCTGCAGGCCCCTGCCAGCGACCGCCAGGCCATGCTGCACTCGTTGGGGAAGGATAAGTTCGACGCGGCGAATGCCGTGGCGCAGGCGTACGTGGACGAAGGCCGTGGTGAGGATATCTTGCCGTTCAGAGTCACGGAGAAGGACTTCAAGAAAACCCCGGTCTCGGCGCGGCGGTGGTTGGCGCTCGCCTCCCCGGACAAGAAGGGCGCGGACGACTTCTTCAGTGACGATCTGCCGGAAAAGGACGTGAAGAAGACGTTTGGAGCCGTGCCGAAAGGCTTGAGCGTGTGTGTGCTGTACTCCGGTAGCGACGAGTTTGTCCCTCCGAGTGTAGACAAGGAAAGTTTGGTGAAGCGGTGGAGTGGATTTGTGAAAGAGGCAGGAGGTGTCTGGGAAGAGGAATTTGGAGGCGTCGTGCCGCTTGCCAGTCACAACTTGAGGGGAGATGCGGAAGAGGTTGTAGGTGACCTATGCAGAAGGGTTGTTGGGTTTTTGGGAAAGGTAGAGAAGGGCGAGGCGGCGCATCTGTAAAATGGTGTGCTGTCTGCTAATAGCCTGAATGGCACGATCGGATGCCTCAGGATGGACTTCCCAAGACTAATGCAAAGACCTAACCATGATGTATCAAAGCTCCGCACGAAGGTAAAACATGCAGTGAGCTAGCTCGTATTACGTCAAAAGTAAGTCAGACTCGGTTCTGCACATTACCCAGTTCTCCCTATATGATGCCTACTTGTAGTGGTATTGCCGAACTTATGGTGTCGATACCAATTTCACCAAACGTCTGAAACTTGTTTACCTCTTCTACCCCTAATATGGACGAACCAAACAGAGAAACCTACTAATTTTCCTCTGTTTAGACATGCATTTCCAATTGCTATCCAGAAGTGACCTTGTGTACACTTGAGCCGACACGACCTCAAATTACATAATTAAAAGTTACTGCACACCTGCGACTCGTTCAGAAGTACTCCTTATATTACCCACCTATTGCTGCAAATCCACCAACTAGTCAGTCAGGCTCGGGATGGGAGGCTCCCAAGCAAGAATTCAGCTTTCAGCTCTAGCAATGCTATCTACTTCTGGAACGCTGATAACCTTGGCAGTCCCACCTAAAGAACACACAGCTGTTCGGCCTTTTATTAAAGCAACGCGCCCTAAACCTGATCTCCCATACTGTCTTATCTACTAAAAAATTTACCCAATTAGTCAATCCAATCGCTTTCGACTCTACTTGTAACATGAGTTTTCTGAGAACCTGTTTTATTGCTCTAAAGCTGTAATACCATGAAGAAGCTTGAGTAAAACCACGTGCTCTTTGAGCATATAGCGGAATACGCCTATTAGAGTTCTCTCTCTCTCTCTGTGCGTACGTGTTTTCCGATCTATATTTGCAATCCATGGTACTTTATTTCCCCAAACGGGGAAGCCGAAAGATTACAGTCATTGTGCATAGCCCATAGATTTGGGGGTCCAGTGTTCAAGAGAGCAGTTGCGATGTCTGAGGCGGCCACTAGCCCGGATGGGAAGGAGCTGAGCGAACGCATAACTGCAACTGCGTTCCTAGAGACGGCACATCGCAATATCGATTTCGTTGGCCGTTGCTTACGAACACAAAAGAGAGAAGGATCAGTGACAAGCCAACAGGTAGGAACGACTCTTGGATTCCGCGTTGACAATATCCATGGAACACAACAATATGAAGGACATTTCAGTATTCATCAAAGCCAGATCGGGGCCTGATTTCAAGGAAAACGAAGCTCAGGACCTCGGATTACCACTGGACCTGTACACTTCTTCTGAGGATTGCTTGAAGAAATCACCACTTCTAGCTATCAGAGCAGCTGTTCTACGCCTAGAACAATGGCTATGTCCTGCAAAGGACCCTGTGACCCTGAAAGCCTGGAGGATTGCGCTTGCTTTGGATATTGAAGGGCCAAAATGAATTCGAGAGAATCTACAAGGATTAAACTGACATGGTAGCTTTTGTAAGCCGTCTCAGCAACCTTGAGGCGGGAATAAAGCAGGGACACTTCTCGTGGAAAAGCACAGGCTGCTTAGGGGAAATAATGACGCACTGGAAAGCTTCTGGCGGTAATGGTAATATTGTGTAACTGGCGCTCGATTCGAAGACTTCTTAACTGAACACAAGAGATATTGATAGAAATGCCCCGCTGCACTATGGATCATGTTTACGGGGAGCCCTGGATCTTGTTGAGCTATTCCTGAGGAGCGAACTTGTTGATGTCGATATCAAAAACTTCTGTGGTATGACTCCACTCTTCATGGTGGTAGAGAACCAACCTCAAGCGGTGGTTGAGCTATTACCCCCAGAGGCGACGTCGAGGTCAATCCAGGAGCCAGGAAGGGGCACACACCTCTGCACCGCGCAGCTGAAAGAGGTGGCTTAGAGATTGTCTAAATACTAGTCCGCGTAGGCGCTAGAGCAGGTATTCTGGATGAAGATGGTTTAACAGCTGATGGACTTGCCGAAAGGAGTGGAATAGCGATGTTGCAGCTTGGCTCAGCAGAAACCAGGTGAACAGTCCGGACTCGGTTTTTGATTGAACGGTTCATTCATGAGGATGGCCTCAAAACCCGAATTGAGGTTCCTTATGTATTAAAATTTCACATCTCATTCATTAAGTCATCTTTGTAAACAACATCACTGCACACATTTCATGGCCACCCGCGGTCTTTAAATCACGAACAGGGCTTGATTCGTCACTTACCAACTTACAGTATAACCTCCAAACTCTTACCCTTCAGAGTGATAACGAAGTAGTTTTCTAACTCTATCTTCTCGGGAGTCATGCTATTAGGCAATCTCAAGCCCATACACTCTCGAAAAAGCATCACAGTCCCAAATGTCAGCTCCATCTATGCTAGGTTGATGCTCAGACAGGACGTGGCTCCCGCGCCCAAGGCACAGAATGTCGCCTTCGCGCTAAGCAACAGCTCTCGACTGGGCAGCCAGCGGTACGGATCGAACCTATCCTCGCGTGCCAGAAAGCCAGAGCACGAGACCCTCAGAAAGGTCATTGTGTCGGCTGTGGTGCCCGAGCCGGCGAAAATAAAACAGGTAAAAACGTCCTGTAGAGAACTCAGCACCTGTTACCTTTCAGAAGTAGCTATCCTTACAAGAGGAAGGCGAAAGGGAAAAGAATGGAAATTGGAGCGGACTCACCATATCATCCACCCTACTTCCTCCCTTCTCCGCCTCAGCCATGATAGTCGCCATCAAGTTCAAATCCCTGCCGCCTGTCTGCCCGTTCTCCGCCGCCTTGGTTCCGTAAGCCAAGATATATTCACTGCTATTGAACGCCTCTCTTAGCGCCCTGACCGGCAGCCGCGCGCCCACAGCCCTCACCCACGGCAGCTCCGCGCCAACCCCATTCCCAACCAGCGCCGCCTCCAGCACGCAGATATACTCCGTCCTCCTCCCACGGTCCAGCATACCAAAACGCTCTCTCCCCAAACCCCAGCACGCCAACAATATCCGTCGCCATGAACGTCCACCAGCCGCCCCGCCGCCGCCTCCTCCTCCTCCTCCCGCACCCTCCGTACCGCAACCGCGCACCTCCCCCTCACCACCCCTCCCACCACTCATGCAAAACCCCCTTCCCGAACGCGCGCGAAAACAGCCGGCGGCGGGCCGCGTGCTGGCGGGGGTCGCGTATGGTGAAGACGCTGGGGCGCGGAATTTGGCCAGCCGCTCGTACCACGCCGCCTTGGTGAACCGGCTCTGCACGCCGTGGATCTGCCTGAATATGGCGACGTCGGCGGGCGCGGTGCGGACGATGGGCCCGTGGGCGCGGTGGAGCGCGTCGATGTGGAAGATGCGGCGGCCGGAGACGACGGGGTGCTTGAGCGGGAGGTGGGTGAGGCGCGAGGAGAAGGAGCCGTGCAGGTGGCGGAGCCGGGAGGTGAGGGCGTGGAGGGTGGTCTGTAGTGGTGGATGTGATTGTTAGAATTGTTGTGGGAGAGGTGGAGGGTGGAGGCTGCAGGGGAGAGAGCGGCATGCTTGGATGAGCTAAACGGTCAGGGTGAAGACTAGGCTGACGGATAGGGCTAATAAGTGGTTGAGCTCCATCTTTTTCCACTGGAGATACTGGTGGCTAGGTGTGGGCGGAGGGAAGAATGAGGGGCTCAAGAGAAAGCTCGTGTGAAAGGGACTATTTGAACAACGGACTTCCCCAGAGCTACTCAAGATCAAGACGCATCGCAACGAGAGCTGCTGCACTTTAAGTACGTCCGAAAGCCAATGGATTCATCCATTAGGATTCAATTCAAACCTGACATAGCGCCATGAGCAAAGAAAAGGTCGTGGGGCACATGGCCAAAAGCCAAGCATGGATTCGCCTCCGCTGGACGACGAGCACTAGGATCGCACGAGGATAGAGTGGCACGATAGAGGGTCTCCGGGAAACGGCTGTGGGGGAATGCGAGAGATAGATGCGCGGCGTGCATTATATTAGAGTTGGGACCAAGATAGTGCACTAAATAGCATTGGCAACTTCTCCTCGCTGAGAACCTGCGAAAGCAACAAGCACAGGCAAAATCAAGACGAGGCTAATCGACCAAGAAACTGACAAAGTTAGTAGCAGAGGTCAGCCAAGAAGCAAACAAGCCATTTTTGAAGAACGTTGGATGGGTGTCGTGAACACACGGATTGCCCTATTCAGTAAGCTCACCAGGCACGCTTGAGCCTCATGCACGGGATCAATGCCCACTGCTATCGATGACGCAGCCATCCAAGCTAACCTGAGTCTGACCTCGCACAGTATCATCGCTGCAGGTTGTGCATTTCCCTGGTTCTGTACCTTCGGCTCTCCCTTTCGTTCTCCTAGCTCGTGTGCAATTATCTTCGTGTGTGTGAAGGAGCAACAAACGGTCTCTAAGAGGTCAATTTGACGCCTCGGAGAGCGAGAGCCAAAGACGAGACACCATGGCAAGATATTCATGGAAGATGCTGACCCGACCACACAGCAGCCCGCCTTTCCCACTCTCCACGCTCATTCCTGCCTCAACACCGCGGCTAAACATTTCATATTTGATTGCAGGACGTACAGGCCAGCAATAGACTGTTGTTTTACCACCGGAAAGCACGGGATACGGAGAAGACATCAAAGTATAATCGGATCAACAGTGAACCATGCCTATACTCGGAAAGACTCGGAAAACGATATAGCAACAACGGAGAGCTAGAGGAAATCTTACGAAGCAGATGGTAGTCGTAGCGGGCGCAACCTTAAATCGCTCACCGCAACCCCGGGCTTAGGCTTGAGAGGTGAAACACGGCGCCACTCCCGCGCAATCGATTCGCGAAGCTGGGGTGGCGGCAGCCGTGCACTGCCCCGCGAAGCAAAATGCTCCTCTAGGCTGGCAACACGTAGCGATCCATCTTGTCATGGAATCTTATGCGCCGAGCCAGCATCTGTCGCGTAAGGAGAGACGTGGACGAATTGAGCGTCCAGCAGCAAATTTTGAAGCAGACGGTGATGCGAGGTACTTACAGCGGCAGCATGATACCGAACCTATGCATTCACGAGCCGCTTTGGAAGCGTTGCAATGCGGAGCTGGAACGTGGAACTTGCCTGACCTGCCACATCTTTGGCGCCCTGCCATGCTCGAACGGATGCGTTACGCTCACTTACCCTTACATTCAACTTGTTTCCCACTTGGAGTATCAATCAGTAGCATCGTATTCAAGCGGTGTGAGACGCACCCCCTGCAATTCAATGTAATCATGTTCCCTGCTACTGCTGCAGGTTGGTACGGCTTTAGTGGATTCGCCGACGCCCAAAGTGGAAGCGCAAGGGAAACATCAGACGTGGGGAGTCGGAGAAACCATCCGGATATGTGAGTATTTATAGCTTGCACAAACTACCCGGACGAGGCTCCCCTACTCCCCACGTGCTTCCATCATCGTCTTCTGGACGATCTTGTTCTTCTCGGCGCGCCAATATCCTCGATATCCATGACATTAGTCACGGGCACGTCTTCAGCTTTGACGTTCTGTTCCACCTTGATGTCTGTCACCGTTTCTTGCTTTACCGTCTCGCCGTCTACTTCAGCTTTGACAACGGATCTGTCTTTCTTCACCGTCGTCTGCTTCTTCGCAACTACCGCGCCGGGGCAAAGTCCTTTTTCGGCAAGCGTGCACTCCCCGCACTTCCTGCCTACCGGTAGACAAATAGTTTGACCAAAGCCGACGAGGAGGTGATTGATCGCATGCCACTTGTCTCTCGGCAGCCAGGCCTCGAGTGCCGCCCTCGTCTCCTCAGGGTTACGCGTCTTGTGCCACCCCCACAGGTTGGTGATCCGATGGACGTGAACATCGACGCCGATGCCCTCGTCGCGGCCCCAAGCCGCGCTCATGCACAGATAAGCCATCTTGGGGCCAACGCCGGGCAAAGATACCAGCCCCTCGATCGTGTCGGGGATGTCTCCGTTGAACTTATCGCGCAGGATCTCGGCCGTCTGCTTGATGTACTTGGTCTTGTTGTTGTGGAAGCCGACCTTTTCTATCAAAGAATTCAGCCGCGCCGGCTCGACCTCCAGCAGCGCGCGCAGATTGAACCCGCCAGGCAGATTGTCCTGCAAGTTCTTCATAGCGACAGAAGTAACAGTATCTTTAGTCTGCGACGACAGCATCAACGCAACTAGCGTCTGCAACCGCTGATCGAGGGGCGAATCCTTCCTGTCGGCCAGGCTCTCGCAACCCATCGTATCGACGGGCGCTACCACACGGGACCGCATGTCGGCCGTCAGGCCGTACATCTCTTCCCAGTTGGGCGGCGGCTCGACCTTGACGGAGCCATCCGCGGCGACTGCCTTCTTCGCCGGGGCGCGGCGCGCCTTTTTGGCCTTTGCGTTGGTGGTGACGGTTGCATCCGGCGCATCATGACGATTGATTAAGTGCGACGAGGTTGACTCGGCGGCAGTTGCGGTGAATAGCGTCGGCGTGTTGGTTTCAGAAGCGGCCGTCGCTGCTGTGCCGCTCCGTTTGCGCTTGCGCGTCATTGATGCTAAGGACGGCGTCGCCGTGGGTTTTGCCGACGGTATTTGGCTCCGAGATGGGTCTGTAGAATCGCCGTCGGACAAGGGCACGGAGGAGAGGTCGGATGAGGAAGAGCCGCGTTCGTCGGCGGCGCCATCAACGTGGTTCTCCGCTGGCGCTGGTATGATCGGCGGTGGGGAGCTGCTGCTCTTCCGGTACTGCTGCTCCTGTTCCTGTTCCTGTTCTTCGGGCGCGGAGGTCAGGGCGGCGGAGCCTGAAACCCTCCGCGTTTGAGCGACGTCGGGTCGAGCTGGAAATTTCCGTGATGAAGACGAAGACAATGCGCGCATGACAGCGGCAGTCTCGCGGGCGATACGGGAGGTGCGCATCTTTCTCTACCGGCCGTCAATGGGGGGGAGGGCAGGTCGGGTGGCGGACTTCGTCGTGGTGGGATGCGCGGCGCTCGCGTGGATGTGTTTGTAATTGCGCCGCTGTTGACAGGTCGGATCCCGCCCGCTCGGCCACTAGTAAGGTCCAGGGGTACGGCAGTGGCCCTTGGCACACGCAATGAGCGCGCCGCTGTCATCGCGCAAGCAGGTGACCGCGCGCAGCGCATCCCTCCCGCCTGGCTCTGCGTCCATCCATCCCACCGAACCCCGCGTCCACCCTGCACCACCGGTCAACGTTGGCTTCGAGAAGCTTTCCGCAAAGTCAGCGCACACGCCTCCCGCTGCCAGGAAGGTACGAAAATATGCCGCCGCAAACCGACATTCCCACTTTCGCAGCCGCCCAGCTGTCCTTGCTCGACGCCGAGCTGCAGGCCGAGCTGCAAGAGACGGCCCTGCTCCTGTCCGCGCACCCGCCCCAGACGCTCCAGCGGGCGGGCCTTGCGATCCTCAACCTGCATATCTCCTCACAGCGCACGGGGCTGGGCGGCAAGACGGTGGTCGAGCTCGAGCTGGACCCTGCGGTCAAGGGCGCCGGCGCCGAGCTGCCGGAACACGGGATCCGCACCGGCGACATTGTGGGCGTGCAGGAGCAGCCCGCCGGCAGCGCGAAGAAGAAGGAGAAGAGCGACCTGAAGAAAAGCGGCGTCGATGGCGTGGTGCTGAAGGCGACGGCCACGACGGTCGCCGTGGCCCTGGATAAGGAGGACGCCGACGTGCCGCAGGGGAAGCTATGGCTGTGCGTCGTACAAAAGCTATGGGCAGAGAATTGTGCTGATTGTACATTAGAGTCAAGCTTGCCAATGATGTCACGTACAAGAGGTGTGTGTCTTATAGTGCCGTGATAAGAGCGGCTTCTATTCTGACAGTGGGAAGGATGACACAGACCATGACCCGGTTGCAGAAGTTCACGGACTCGGAATACACGCCCTTCATCCGCGCCCTCTTCGGCCTATCGTCGCTGTCGCCTTTGCCGAAGGACTTCTCGGAAGTTGGCCTCGACAAGCTTCAATGGATCGACCCGACCCTCAATAAGTCGCAGAAGGATGCCATCCGATTTGCCATGGCTTCCAGGGAGGTCGCACTGATCCACGGCCCGCCAGGCACCGGTAAGACTCATACATTGATCGAACTGATCCTTCAGCTCCTTAAACAGGACCTGCGCCTCCTTGTCTGCGGCCCGTCTAACATTTCCGTCGATAACATTGTGGAGAGACTGGCTCCACACAAGGTCCCAATCATTCGGCTGGGACATCCTGCGCGACTGCTGCCCTCGGTGATTAACCACTCCCTGGACGTCCTCACGAGAACGTCGGATGCTGCGGCCATCGTGCAGGACATCAGAAAGGAGATGGATGCGAAGCAGGCGAGTATAAGAAAGACGCGAAATGGACGCGAGCGCAAAGCAATCTATGGCGAGATGAGAGAGTTGCGGAAAGAGTATCGCGAGCGCGAGCGCCGATGCGTGGACCAGCTGGTAAGGGGCAGCAAGGTGGTCCTCGCAACATTGCATGGTGCGGGGGGCTTCCACCTCAAAGACCAGCAGTTCGACGTGGTGATCATCGACGAAGCTAGTCAGGCACTCGAGGCGCAGTGCTGGGTTCCTCTGCTGTCGGCAAAGAAGGTAGTTTTGGCCGGCGATCACTTGCAGTTACCCCCGACGATCAAGTCGTTGAATAGCAAAGCGCAAAAGGAGGCCAAGACAAGCGAGAAAGGTCTTACGCTGGAGCAGACGCTCTTTGACCGGCTGCTCGCGCTGCACGGGCCATCGATAAAACGCATGCTCACGACGCAGTACCGGATGCATGAGAAGATCATGGCCTTTCCGTCACAAGAGCTCTACGAGTCCAAGCTTATTGCTGCGGACTCAGTCAAAGCGCGCCTCCTGGCGGATCTGGAATATGAGGTTCAGGAGACCGAGGACACCAAGGAGCCCGTGGTGTTCTGGGACACGCAGGGTGGCGACTTTCCAGAACGCACCGAAGACGAGGGCTCGGGCAAGAAGGCGTCGCTATTGGGCGACAGCAAGAGCAACGAGATGGAGGCTGCGCTGGTCCGGTTGCACGTCGGACAGCTGGTCGAGGCAGGCGTGAGACCAGAGGATATTGCGATCGTGACACCGTACAATGCACAGCTGGCAGTGCTGTCTCAACTGCTCAAGGAACAGTACCCCGGGCTCGAGCTGGGCAGCGTGGACGGGTTCCAGGGCCGCGAGAAGGAGGCGGTGATAGTCAGCCTGGTGCGAAGCAACGCGGAGCACGAGGTGGGATTCCTGGGCGAGAAAAGGCGGCTCAATGGTAAGGCTCGCGTCGCGTTCCAGAAGATGACGATCGTGGCAAGCTGAAACAGTTGCACGGTGCCGAGCGCTGACACTTTGCAGTGGCCATGACTCGCCCGAAGCGGCACCTCTGCGTGATCGGAGACTCGGAGACGGTCGGACGGTAAGCGGGCTCCTTGCATGCACAGGCCGAGACTGACTTGGGCAGGGGCAGCAAGTTCCTCAAGCGCTGGATGGACTTTCTGCAGGACCAGGCGGACCTGCGATACCCGGATGCCGCGGAGGTGTACGGATGAGCGAGGCCCGGGCGGGAGGTGGGCCACGGCCGTGTTGGGGCGCGCCAGTGTGCGATGGCTGCAGCGCCCCCGCTGCTAATTTCAGGGCAGCGGGATGGGATTGGTGCTTGCGCAAAACTGATAGCGGTTCTGGAGCGGCAGGCCGCATTTTGACGTGGCGCGCTGGCAGCCAGCAGCGTTTGATGGGCGGCAGCGGGGGGTGCCTGGCAGGTCGGCCGTTGGCGATCAGCGCGGCGTCCACAAACAGAAGGCCCCTGCCCGCCCGCGCCGCCGGCGTGGATGTTCTGCATACTGCTATGCACAATCCGGTCTCTCTCCCGCCCTGAAACGGTACTGCCCCTCTTGCCTGAATCGACGGCACTTCGCACACGGCCCCCGACCGCTCGAGCCCATGCCACTGGCTCGGTGCCTCCCATCTCCACGCGTGGAGCGGCCCGGCAGGCGTACGCACCGTGTCAGGCCCTGCCCCTGCCACAATGATACATAAGACTCTTGCGCCATTCAGGCACTGTCCCGCGCCCTCACTTGCCCTCTTGTCAGTGTGCTGGCGCCGCTCGTTTGCCTTCGATTCTACCTCTCAGTGTTACCGCGAGCATGCGTTTTGACCTGCACGCAATTACTGCATGACGAGATTGCGCCCTGCCGCCACCCGCCAGCTGCATTGAGCGCTGTCCCCGCCCGCCATGATTCCGGCACAGGACCAGGCGCCCTCTGCCTCCAACCGCCCTAGCTGGAAAGCCGAAGCAATCCGTCGTGGAAATCTGAGAATCACCGGCCCTTCGCCCGCCGACCTGCCGCCCGTGGACCACGCCGACGAAGACGAAGACAAGCCCCTGTCGCCCAAGCGCTTCACCGACTCGCATACGCTGGACCTGCGCGACGGCAACTCGTCCACCCGCCGCCGTCTGCTGCGCAAGGCCAGCCTGGACGTTGGCCACCGAGTCGGCCTTTCCAGCGTCTTCCCGAGCCACAAACGCACCTCGACCGAGGTCCAGGAGACCATTATGCAGTCCAGCATCTCCATCAGTGGTGCTTCTGCTGCTACGCCTACCACAACTCTCAGCCGTCCCAGCAAGCGCCAGAAGCGTGGCTCGTTGAGCGCTGCTTTCAAGAAGATCTTTGGCAGCAAGAGGCGTGTTGAGCGCGAGAGAAGCCGCACCGCCTCTCCGCCGAGGCATGCCTATCACCATAGCGTAAATCTACGATTCGTGCCGTTGCCTCCCCGTGTAATGCTGACCGTCTTCAGGAACCGCAGGTCAGGCGGGTTTCGCCGCCACGCACTTTCGTTACAGAGCCGCGCCTTGGAACTTCGAATTCAGACGAATTACCTTCATTTACTGAGAACCTCGGCCGCGGGACGCCGAACCAACTTCCTTTCCCTATGAACGTCAACGCTCCGCAGGAAGAAAGCGGTGCGCTCGGTTACATCGCATTCAACCGCACGCCTCCGGTCCACCGACGAAGAGCCACGCTTCCCAGCGTCCTCTTCAATTCCACCGACATCTCTACCCTCTCCGCAATCTGGAGCGAGTCCGCGAGCAAGCATGAGGATCAGCGCAGTATTAAGGATGAGATCGGCATTGCTGTTTCCGGTCCCGAACATCGCCAAAGCTTCAGCTCGCAAGGGCCAGGGAAAAGGTCCAACCGCAGGTCACGCAGCGCTGGCGCCTTGGAAGATTTGAGAAGAATGCATGAGCAGGACCCGTCGATTCGCAACAGTATGGTGAGCAGCTTCCGCCAAAGCAAGACCCCAGGGAGCCGACCGCAGACATCCCACGTGCCCGCTACCGAAGAGGAAGAGGATGTGATCATGCAAGATGAGGTGTTTGAGACTCCGTTTGAGACTCCAGGCGAGGGCGTATCGCGGGCCAGCAGTCGCGATACTGTGATGCGTGCCAGCCCACCTCTGGATGAGCATGACATGCACGCCTTTGATTTTGGTCCTCTGCGCACTGGCCATGATTCTCCTGCACTCAAGGATTCCCCGGCGCTCAAACAACAGTTGGATGCCGCAGCCGAGCCGCAGTTCCTCCTGCTGGACGAGCGCATGGAGCGCCTGGAGGGCAACATGCGCTTCTTCGATGAATCGCTGCGCCGCCTGCAAGGTCGCCAGAACCGACAGACTATCATCCTGGAGAATGCGCCGCCCGGGCGAGGTCACTCCAGGCATTTGAGCACATCATCAGAAGACTCCCCGCGATACCCCAAACGCCCGTCCATTCCTTTCACCGATCAGCAGCAAGTGCCTTCTCCAGTCTCTTTGACTTCTTCCCCTCATGATTCGCACTTCAGTCAGGCACGAGCTGGTGCATCAGCCCAGCCTGGCCAAGCGTTCTATACACCTACCCAATCCTCTCAGAGCTTCCCTCACCAACGCTTCCCATCCCCCAAGACGTCTCTTCCCAACCTCATGAGCTCTCCGAGTATAACCACCATGAGCAGTGCGCCGACCATCGTAGCGACTGCTGGTATACCTCCACCATCTTCACACTCCTACACCGAGCAACACTCGTACGCTCCTGACCAAATGTCAGCTCTTTACTCCCTTCTCTATCACGAACGCGCTGCGCGCAAAGACCTCGAATCGCAGATTGATGACCTGCGTCGTGAGATGGGTGAGTTGCGTTTACGTGTTGAGCGGCAGTATCCCCGAAGCCACCCAGACGGGTACAACAGCAGCGGCGTGCCCCAAAACAGCGGACCTAATTCCTACGCCAACAACTGCTGCCATACTTTGGAGAAATCACACGTGACCTCCAATATTTACAACTATGCTGCCTATCCCGGCACCCAAAATGCCTATCCAACTCCCTCACCCGATGTCAGCATCCTTCTCGGAACGACCACCACCTCATCAACCGAGCAGCTTTCCGCCGTACACCCTCGTGTTTCCCAGCTGAACTACGAAGAAGAGGCGTCCAAGCAGCGCAAGAGTCATTTCAGTTTCGAGTCCGAAGAGCTCGACCTGCCCGACAGCGGTCGTGCCAGCAAGCGCAACAGCGGCTCAGCCAACACGGCAGCCGCGCCTCCCGGCAGCGGCAGAGGCAGCCCGGCTTCCTCCCAGCGCCAGAACTTCTTGCGCTACGGAGGACCCGTCGTGGATCGCAGCAGCAGCGTCTACGAGTACGGGTATCCGCCGGAAGATGACGACACGGAGGTCATGTCCTCGTCGGATGCGAAGGCCGGTATCGACGAGTACCAGACGCCGCTCGAGGAGCCCGAGAGCCCACCGCCACGGGATGGCGAGGAGGTTTTCAGGGGCGTCGGCGTCGCCGTGGGAGGCCCGCTTCCTGTGCGCAAGATCAGCCTTGGGAAGATGATCTGAGAGGGGGGCTGCTGGAAAGACCGGCCCCCTAACAAACCAAAAATAGAACAACTTACATACCACTCATGGGATATGGGATATATGTCCACTAACAACAAAAGAGGCGTTCAAGGCGTTGAATCCACAGCTACGGCTGGGACAAACGAGTTTCCTTCCTCATCTTTACTTTCTTTTTCTCTTTCTCTTTCCTTCTTCTACCGGATACTACTGATTAATGACTTTTTTTTTACGGACTGAGGAACACCTCTAGTCTCCTTTCCCCCTTTCCTTTGTTCTCTTCTTTTGATTGAATGTTTGCTCCGCCTTTCGTCGCGTGAGTTGCGCACACGCGAGCCAGCAAGTCTTGGCTTCTCGATTTTTCGAGCCCGTGTGAAAGTAAGATACCCTAGCGTTTCTGTGCTATCAATCTTGCGTTTTTCAGCGAACTTCCGATCTTCTTGTCTCTATTGTCTATCTATTAAATCTTATTATAGAAGTGGGTCGAGGGGGGCTTTCTCTGGTACATAGAGGGAAATGGACACGGATTTTGAAGATGAACCTTTTTCGGTACTCCTAAAGTGACGTCGGCAATTTGTGTGATGTTCAGTTCCATGTAGCCCGCTACTGATTCAGCCTTGATGGTGGGGCTTTGCATGTGACCTTATTCAGGCCGTTGCGTGATCGTATCAGCGATTCAGCTGCTCGGTCAATGCAACACCGGCCAAAAATATAATACGACATCCCGAGGTTGTGGCGATCTGCATCTGAGGAGTTAGTGAGGCATATCGGCTTACGCGTATGTGCTTGCGGGGTTCCGCGGGGGAGGCGCATTCCTGTTTGATCGCAGTTGATAACAGAAGGCTATATGCACAAGACCAGGTGGAGCAATATGGCTTGGAATCAGCCTAGTCGGAGCGCAGTGCAAATTTGAACAGTCGAGATTATCAATTTTTTCTACTCCTATGGTGTCCTGTCACGTCTCACATTTTTAGCGCCGCTTCGCAAGCACAAATGAGATGGGGTATCAATTTCGTTCGTGCAGTTATGTAGCACGAATCTTGCTCATGCACAAAGCTGCATGGCGCCTGCGTCTCCAAGTCATGTTTCCAAATGGATATAAGATAGTAAAATACCAGCTGACAGAACGCAGAGAAAGTAACCATTCTCCGCTGAGCCCAGCAGCAGCCGTTACGTCACCGCGTTGGAGTGCTTCTTTTCAATGGACTGACTTTTGTCATGGGTTCCCTCAATGCTACTACAGTAAAGTCTCGACGAAACTCTCAGAATACAACCCACAAGTCGTCTCAATGCAACATGTCAGCGGACGAAGTAATAGCGGAAGCAATAGCGGCAGAGTGTCAAGATCCCCCGGAGAATTTTTCATTGATAACATCCTAATATCGCTAAGGAGGCTGCCTATATTCATTACTTATGTACGTTGAACAGTGCAAATGAATTGAATTGACCCCTCCTTAATCTTGTAACACAGTAGTAAAACTATGTGATTTGATCCTGCAATCATCTGAAGTGATATTATAAAGTATACTGAACGGATAACGTTTTGGTGGTGAGATAAACAAGGTATAATCCTTGGTGTGGAGAAAAAGCATAAAAACACGGCAAATACAAACGGCATTGACAGTGAGTAAAGATGAGGTTCGACAATCGATTATTTGAATACATTTCAAAATAAGCCAATTATGCTCTCTCAATAACAATTTCTTTTATTATCTTCCTCTATTTTGGGTAGCATGGCTTTACTTCTCTTGTGTTGTAATGACGGAGAGCTTTGAACTTTACTTGGGTAAAAAGAAAAGAGAAAAAAGGACGTCACTCTTTAAGAAGACATGGTGATGACTCGACGGATGAGCTGCCCCTCAACCTGTCGTGGAAGGTGGTCCGGTACTCAATCCTATACATAAAAATTTTGAAAATTCCGAACACCGGTGACATGGTCTTGTTTCTATTCTCTCTAGTCATTCGATTGGAAGATTTAGGTCTAAATAATAGAGGTAACGGAGCAGCTCGACTTTTCCCTGAGATACTAGTTGCCTTATCTATAGAAGAAAGAAAAAAAAACTTTCTAGGTGCGCAGGACTAGTTAAACCTCGAAGAATTTAGACGAAGACCTTAAAAGGATACTAGTAGACTGAGGTGAGCAGCGTTGCGAAATTTCTATATAGAAATAGTAGTGAGTTGACACCCACATTCTGAAGGAATTTGCTAGGGTATGTAACGGACAATAGAGTGGGTTTCATAATATTCGCACCTCCTCCGTCTCTAATTCACCACTGCGTTTGCTGTTTGCGTGTATTTAGCCATCTAGCAGAGTATATATTCCGCTTGCAGCTATGTTCTTTAGATTATTCTGCACACAATCTTAAAATAAAAAAAAAACCCCCCTCTACGCTAACAAAGAATTGAAGTTAAACAAACGTTCTAACCGGTATTCCGCACGTGAATGAATTTTTCGTATACAAAGCTACTTCAGACTCTAACATTTCTGAAGGTGAATCTCAAAAGAATAATGTATTGCCTATTGGTCAATTCAATTCCGCAAGAAAAGATATTTCCTCAGTGAAGCTCGACTGCCCGGAAAGTCTGCGGCTCTTGTTCGATGGTTCGAACGATCTCCCCATCCATAAAGCCATGAACGTAACATTCGCCCACAACTTTGTAGCCGCTACCCTGCGGTCGTAATACAAGCGGACAATTACACCCCAGTATAACGAATATTTTATCCTCCGGGTTTGTAGCCGCAGGGACAAGCCCCCAAAACCCCCTGGAAGTTGTGACAAGTCGGCGCCAGGCCAGAACATTCATAGCCAAAGATGCAGCATCTCTCTGTTCCCTTGAGGGATTGTATAGTCGAGACCTGCTGGAGGACCATTTCCCTTTTCCAGACACAGTATGTGATGAAGCGGATGCGGAGGATTGTGGGTGGCGAACAAGGTCGTGTAGTGTCTGATCAAACACTACCAAACCTTGGTTTCGCTGCATGAAGTCTGCCAAACCGAGGGTCCGCGACTTCACGCCTGCAATCTCGTCCCGCCAGAGCCGGGGGTCCAAAAGCAAGGAATAAGTGTCCGGCGCAACCTGTCCCTCCGTCGTGGAATTCGCAACAAGAGTCCTCCAGAAGGCCTCCCTTGTCGAGCTGATATCTCCATACGCGCTGACGATGTTTGCACGGCTCAGAGGATATGACCGGTCCGCCTCATGGCAGTGAAAAGCGCTCATGCTGGCAACTTCATCCAGGAAGATACCTTGCACGGTCATGTGTTTCCCGGTCGGGTCGAACGTCACTTCGCTGGTCATATCTCCGGAAGCGCGGTAATGGGCTGGAAGCCTGAAGACGGGAGTTCTCGGGCACGCCCAGCAAGGGACCCACGACGGCATTTCGTGAGAGCAGCCTGGATCAACGTGCCCCGCGCTTGGCCCCAGTAATCCGGATTTCCATTTGACCGGCAGGATCTTCGAGAGCGTCTCGTGCGAACCCTGCACCTGTCCGATCGGGCTGTGGAGGAGACGAAGACCGCTCAGATGGCCACTCGAGAACATGGCCTGCGCGAATTGGCGAAAAATATCCGTGGTGGCCATGGTGTAATCCGGCGTGATCTGAGAGGCGCTGGGGATGCTCCTCAATCCAAGAATACCATACACTTTGTCCTTCTCGTTCGTGGCCTGAGCATCGCGGCTCAAGCTGAGGGTCCGCAGGACATTTGGCGTCTCGATCGGGGAGCTGCTATGCTGAATCGCCTGCAAAACTTCGATCTCTAACAGCAATTTCCATAGCTTCTCGGAGGATAAAGTGTCGGCGTGACCTGATGGCAAGCGGTCCGCGGTGAAGTCCCAGTCGAATCCTCCAAACTTCGAGCCTGCGGCCTCCAAGACATCCCAACCCAATCTGGACTCATCTGTCTGGATCAACGCCGCCGCGCGAAAAACATGCCGCCAGGTAACACTTCTAGAGCCGCAAATGACGGGCGACGAGGGAGACGCAAGCGCGATCTCCTGAAGAATCCACAGCCGCCGCCAGTACGGTCTCGCAAACAGATCGTACAGCGCACTGTAAGCCTGTTTGCGCATCGGACTAACGTGTCTGGACCACTTGATGAACAGTGGCCGCAGGTCCACCGTCCGCGTCTCGCGGTAGAAGTCTTCCAGGCCCCGCCCGGACTCCACGCGGCCGCTGAGCCACTCGACGGCCACCATGGCGAGGTCGCTGTCCGCAGACGCCGGGCCCAGCCATGTGACGACCTCCCAGGCCGAGGCGTAGATGTCCCGCATCCGCGCGACCTCCCTCGAGCGCTCCGCGACGTCGTTCTGGTTGATGCAGAGCGCGTCGACCCATATCCCGATGGGCTCCGTTTCTTCCCCTTCGCCGCCCTCGTGCTTTCGGACCCACGGCAAACGTCCGCGGAGCTGGCGTAGCGCCGCCTCGAGGTTTTCTGTAACCTGCACGATGTTGCCATCGACGGATATGTCCTTAACCTTAGATGGGTCGCCCCACACGTACGACAGCGCAGCGAAGTCTCCGTCTTCGACCAGGATGTGCTCGGGGTCCCGCTGCCATATATCATCCGCGCTCAAGCCGGCTTTTGAGCTCGCAATGGCTGGTTCATTTGGGACTTTGCTCGGGTCCCAGAGACTGTCTGTCGCAGCAGCCCCGGTGCGTTTGGGCTCGAGCTCGATGGCCCCTGGCTGCTCAAATGGGATCCACTGACCACGGCATGCTCTGCGCTCTCCTAGTTCGGACGTTGATTTCTTGAACTGAATGTGCTTCAGTCGGCAGTGTACCATGCCATGAGCGGGATCGGTATCTGTGATGATCTGCAGCACCCGTATGTCGCTACCATCCGAACAGAGCGATTTGTAGTCCATCGACGGAGAGAGAACCTGGAAGTAAGGGTAAGTTTACGCGTCTGAGCCTTCGAAATAGGATGTGGACTTGTTTACATACTTTTGCAGACTTCAGGACGCTCATAAGCCACGTGCGATTCAGAAATTGTTACCCATGTTTGCTGACGTGGCCGTGGCGTTGGTATAAATCCTACGAGACTGATTTAGAACCCTGTTACACTAAGTATGTTGATCATATATTTATGCCTGTAGTAACTGTTGGAATAACTTAGTTGCTTGTTGTTCCCGTGGGATGTTGATAATAGGGTGTTTCTTTGCATGGTCGGATACTAATTTTGGATGGAACAGCGTTTCGGCGTCTGAATTGGGTTACAGAAGGTCTGATGTCATTCATGGCCGTCTCCAAAAATCCTCATGTAAGTAGCTAGAAGTGGCAAAAGACGGCGATATCTCCGAAGAGATATCTCAAGATAAGAATACATTGCCTGCGACCGTCCGTCACCTAATCCTCCCGCCTAGCAGGATGCCTTCCCCAGACCTCATCCGCGTCCTTCTTTCCCTTCGTCTCGGGCACCACAAGAGCGACGAACGCACCAAACCCAACTGCCAGCGCCGTGAAAATAAAGAACACATAACCACCCATCTTAGCATTCAGCATGGGGAAGAATTGCGCCACGATGAACGTCGCGATCCAATTTGCAGCAAGCGCCCAGCTCTGAGTGGCACCGACAGCCTCGGGTCCCACAAGCTCGGAGGCGAGGATAAAAGGGACAGGGCCGAGTCCCAGGGCGAAAGAGGCGACGAAGGCGACGACGGCGATGGCCGAGAGGATTGGGATAACGCGGATGATGGAGATTCCGAGAAGGAGTGCGGAGGTGCCCATACCAGCGATGGAGCTGATGAGGCAGGTCTTGCGGCCGAGGCGCTCAATGAGCGGGGCGCAACCGGTAGTGACAACGATGTTGACAGCCGAAACGAAGAGGTTGAGGAGGGCACTATTGGCGGAGAGCAGGGTGGAGAGGAGAGACACACCATACATTATGATGGTGTTGATGCCTGAGGGGCCGTCAATGCTTTCTTTCCAAGTGCGCAGTCATCTATGTTACTTACCTGAGAATTGCTGTGCAACCATGACGACCATCACTGCAAAGGTAGCTTTCTTGGTGTCTGGATGCCTGAGAACTTGGAACATGCTAAGGCTCTCTCTAGAATTCTTGTCCTTGGACGCGCCGCTATGATGAGATGCACGATCTTCACTATGAAGCAAGGTTTCTTCCTCGTCTTCCGAGTATGTCAGCAACAGTTGAGCGGAGCAGAGTGTAGGGCTATCATACCACTCATCTGGTCAACATTGTCGACGCCCCATCCACTGATCTCCTCAGTGATGTTGGCGTCAGATCCCCTAATCTTGCGAAGATTCTTCTTGGCCGCCGACGGATGGCCTTGATCTGCCAGCCATTTCGGGCTTTCAACACCAAGAACTAGACCGATGGCCTGAACGATACCAACAACACCGCCAACTGCAAGAATAAGTCTCCACATGGAATCATGGCTCAAGAAGTAACCAAGAAGCTGCGTCAAAAGGATGCCACAGTTGCACGTGATCTGAGTGAAAGCACCAAAGAAACCCCGCTCAGCGGGCGGCGCGATCTCCGAGATGTAGATGGGTACTACCACAACGGCAGCGCCTGCACCAATGCCTGAAATAAAGCGGCCAAGCGCGAGGACGCCAGAACTGGGCGAAAGGGCTTCAAACACAGGACCAATCACGAAGAAGATGGTAGTGAGATGCATGCATCTTAGGCGTCCGTACTTGGACGCCACGGGGCCGGCGGATAGAGCACCGATAAGGCCGCCAAGAGTGAAGATGGAGCTGACGAGCCCCCATTGTGCGGGGTCCATGGGCATACATTGGGGCAGCTTGGGGGCCGCGGAGGCGTCGACGGGCTTCTTGCACCTGATGACGTCCTCGGGGGCGTTGAGCTCGGCCAGATGGAAGCCAAAGAGCAGCGGGCCCAGGGTGGCGGTGAAGAGAACGAAGAGAAAGTAGCCGGTCAGGTCTTTAGCCCAGGCTCTGGGATCCATGGCGATGGCAGAATCGGAGTGCTTCCGTAGCCGAAGGATGCGGGATGGAGACGCGGCCTGATGGAGTCAGATGGGATTCTGGAGTCAGAGAGACGCATCCATGCGGGGCAGGGCGGTCGGCGATGTCGTTCACTTGAAACAGAGAGATGCTGCCGTCGTGCGGCGCAGGACGGAGGCGCTCGGGGTGGAGTCGCCCGTGGCCAGAGCGGGAAGTCAGGGCGGAAAAGCAAAAGGAGGCGACGTACCGGCGGCGCAGGCAGGCAGTGAGGGGCAGTGGAGCAGCGAGCGGTCGGCGGGCAGGCGGTTGGGGCAGCTAGGCGTTAGGGACTGGGCCTGGCAGGCGTGGTTGAGGGCGGTTGCTGGTGGAAGGCGCGGGTGCGCTGGCCGGCGCGGACAAGTGCGCGGCGAGTGACGCGCAGGCTCCACGCATCGCCAGCTGCAGCTGCAAACGAACTCGCTCGCACACCCGCCGCCACCGCCCCGACTCCCGAAGGCCTGCCGCCGCCGCTGGGGCCTCTTGCAAGCAGCCAGCATGGCGCCGTCGTCCCCAGACCCGCGTTCCCAGGCCTCGTCCGCTGCAGCCCTGCCCGCCAGCACCGGCCCGCAGGCAGCGTATAATGGTCGGTGCGATCAGCTTACCGCGCGCTCCTCCAGCAGATCTTTCCTTCCTATTGAAGCCTGATTCCCGCCCGCACGCCCCGACTCGCCGCCCGTCGCACCGCAGTCGCCGGCCCTTTACATATCTGTCCTAACTTCCCCCCCAGGCTCGTCCCAGGACCCCGCCACCATGCTCCACGGCGGCTACACGAGCAAGAAACGCGTCCAGGAGCGCTACAAGATCCTCGGCTTCATCAGCAGCGGCACCTATGGCCGTGTCTTCAAGGCCCAGAGCCGCACCGGCCAGCCCGGTCTGTTCGCCATCAAGAAGTGCGCCTGCCCGTGCCCTGCCGCAGACTGCCCGCTGACCCCCGCAGGTTCAAGCCCGACAAGGAGGGCGAGGTCCAGTACACGGGCATTTCCCAGTCGGCCATCCGCGAGATGGCCCTGTGCACCGAGCTGTCCCACCCCAACGTCGTGCACACCGTCGAGATCATCCTCGAGGACAAGTGCATCTTCATCGTCTTCGAGTATGCCGAGCATGACTTGCTGCAGATAGTCCATCACCACACCCAGAATCCCCGCCAGCCCATCCCTGCCAAGACCATCCAATCCATCCTGTGGCAACTGCTCCAGGGCCTCCATTACCTCCACCAGAACTGGGTCATGCACCGCGATCTGAAGCCCGCCAACATCATGGTCACTGGCAAGGGCGCGGTCAAGATTGGCGACCTCGGCCTGGCCAGGCTTTTCTATAAGCCATTAGGATCCCTCTACAGCGGCGACAAGGTCGTCGTCACCATCTGGTACCGTGCACCCGAGCTCCTCTTGGGAAGTCGCCATTACACGCCCGCCGTGGACCTCTGGGCAGTAGGCTGCATTTTTGCCGAGCTTCTTGCACTCAGACCAATCTTCAAAGGTGAAGAAGCCAAGCTTGACAACAAAAAGCAACCGCCCTTCCAGCGCAACCAGATGCAGAAGATTGTCGAGATCTTGGGCCTGCCCCGAGCCGAGGACTGGCCGCTGCTTCGCTCCATGCCGGAATTCAGTCAGCTTCCCACTTTGCACGCCGGGAACCCGCGCGTCAACCGACCCGTGACCCTGCGGACGTGGTACGACACTTGCATGAGGAACAACAACTATCCAGACGGACTCGGCAACTCCCCCGGCCCAGAAGGATTCTCCCTGCTTCAAGGCCTTTTGGAGTACGATCCGCAAAAGCGTCTCACAGCTGAGAAGGCGCTCAAGCATCCTTACTTCAAGGTCGGCCTTCCCGACGGCCAGACACCAAGTGACAATTGCTTCGCCGGTTCCAGCATCGACTACCCGCGTCGAGCTGTCAAGGCGGACGACAACGATATTCGAACAGGAAGCTTGCCAGGCACGAAGAGAAGCGGATTGCCTGACGACTCGCTGCTGAGGCCAGCAAAGAGACTTAAGGAGGTCTGATTTGCAAAAACAGACAGACTCCATTCAGCCGCTTTGTTGGTGTCGATCTTAGTGTGTTGACTTATGCCTGAGCGTAGTCCGTACAAGAGCGTGAAGATTCCGCGCCCGAAGGCTCACACGCAAGCAAGTTTGATTTCATGGCCTCGTACAGATGGAATGGCCCAACACCCTATGATCCTGAGATGGCCGGGGTGCCGGGTTCAGGTGCACCTCCTGGGAATGTTCCAAAGAGGGTTCCTGCTAAAACATTCACTAGTAGCTCCGGCCCAGCAAGATCTCGGAGCAGAAGATTACATGTCTATGCTTCCATCTGAATATGCTGATCTATCATCTTGCGGGCCCTAAAGGTTCTCCGAGGCGAAGTCGCCGCCACATATTCTTGATTCTCCTGAGAAGGAAGACTTTTCGAAGGGAAGGTCAATCAAGGTGGCACATGAACTGTTGTGGACGTAACGAATCAGAAGCATCCTCAGACGGGAGCTGTTGTCTGATGAGCTTCGTTGCGTTAGATTGGTGCTGTTTTGGTTTGGTCTCGTCCGGAGAGTTGGATTCGATGGGTTAAGAGCATCCGCATATGGCATCGGTACTGTATTCGCGCCAAGACAGCAGGGCTATTAGATAGCGTAGCTATGCAATAGAGGTTAGAGGATCGCTTGCTAACAGCTCCCTCGACAAATAATGGGTTCGCGCGCCTATTTAGCCAGAGATCGGCTGTGGATATCGTTTGAATCCCAGACTTGGATCTTTGATTAGCTGAGGTTTCTCGCGCTGCTGAATTCAACCCGAGGGTCAATGACTGGAGAGATACTCGCAATGTCCGGGGTGTCCTACAATGATCCATCCGTTAGTCGGCTAACTAGTCATTAAAAAAAAATTACGGCCGGGTCATGTCGTATCTGTACAGGCTTTCAGGCCATGCCATTTTGTTTGCCCTAAAGCTGAAGGAGCCGGGCGCGTCCGGCGCTTTTGCCTGCGCCTAACGCCTATCTGCTATTGCCGAGCGGAAGCGTAAGGCGTGAATTAAAGTTTATTCCGAACCTCGGGCTGAGGCAAAAGAGAAGTCCGATGCGCACGCAAGCAACGAGCAAGCCTAGCTCCACAACAGCACTGTCGGACCATTGAGAAAGGGCTGCTTGTCATCAAGACAGTGGCGGAGAAAAAATGGTTGTCGGGAACGGAAATAGCACGACCCAATCCGTCGGATTTAGGTAAGTCTTGCAGATGTGGGGTTCAGCGCATGCAGATGATTGCCCGCCATTCACCATCCCTGCCCAAGCCGTCGTGATCCAGACATCATTCCTTCACCAGCGGGGTACCTAGCTAACGTGCGAAAAGACGATGGCTGCCACGTGCAGGCTGGCACGCGCTGCCCTTTCCGGCAAGGACTGAATCTTTAGTTTTTGGATCATCCGAGCGGCTGACGTACCCTGCACTGCTACGCCCCGTTCCCAAATGCAACTCTCGACTTTTGCCGAGGACATCCCGCTTTTATGGTCCACTGCCGTTCGGAGGAGGATCCAGTTATGACGAGAAGCTGGCTTTTACTCCGCAGGAGCTAAGGGAAGCCCAGGGTCCATGGGGCGGCCCCTCCTCTGCTGAGCTTCTTAACTGCGGTCAACAGCCTTTACTTACCCCTCATCACATTCTGTCTCTTTTTGACTTCTGCCTTGAGGAAGAGACCAAAGGTTGTTTCTCATCTTCGCGGGTTGCGTGACATACTAGTGGCAGTAACTTACCAGTTCTACCAGATCCGTTTCCTATCAGAGCTCGCAAATCATGTCTGCCACGCTGCACCGCATCCCGCCGTTCCGCGCTGAGCACCTCGGCTCGCTCCTGCGCCCCAAGGACCTCCTCGACAAGAAGGCTGAGGTCCAGGAAGGTAAGGCTCAGGTTGCCGATCTGAAGCCGCTGGAGGATGCTGCCATCAAGGACATTGTGGCCAAGCAGCAGGAATGGGGTTACCGCGCTCTGAGCGATGGCGAGTACCGGTACGTATGCCGCTCAAAGCAACTCATTAGCCCTAATCTCTAGAATCCGTGAAAAAGCACAATGGTAGAAGCTTAGATGTGGTGCATTGCTGACTATCGTCGTAGTCGGCACATGTTCTGGGGCACCTTTTTCCCCGGTCTGGAGGGCATGAAGGAGGTGCAGCAGCCGGCACTCGACATGTTCCGCACATACGTACCCGACATGGCGGCCTTCCTCGAGACGAACCACATTCCCGGCGAGACTGTCATCTGTACGGGCAAGATCAGGCACACCGGCCAAAGCACCTACGTCGACCAGGTCGAGTACCTCAAGACCCTCCTCCCTGAGGAGCGGTGGGGTGAGATCAAGCTCACGCTCGCGGCCCCGAACTGGTACCACCTGCGCTACAGGGAGGGCCAGGCTTACCCGACCGATGTCTACAGCAGCGACGAGGAGTACTTCGGCGACATTGCGAAAGCGTACCAGACTGAGCTGGACATTCTGTACAAGGCGGGCCTGCGCAACGTGCAGTACGATGACCCGAACCTTGCTTGTGAGTGGCTGCTTTTGGGACCTTCGAGAAAGCTCGACTTGCTGACCGCTCTGCGATTCCGCTAGACTTCTGCTCTGAGAAGATGCTCAAGGGCTGGGAAGAGGACAAGCGGAACAAGTACTCGGCGGACGAGCTGCTCGATGTGTACATCAAGCTGTACAACGACTGCATTGCCAAAGTGCCGGCCGATATGCATGTTGGCATTCACCTGTGCAGAGGTAAAATTAGCCCTCAACGACCCAGCTGCGCATCACTTTTCCTTCCTCATGCCCTTGCTTGCTTCCGGCCCTAGACACCGAACACGCGTAGCCCCGCATATGCGCCTCTGTTAACCCCACACATATACCCCCAAACCCCGCATCCAAAACATCATAGTTGCGTAGCTTTAACTCGTACTGATCCTTGCTCTTGACGCGCATCTGCAGGCAACTTCATCGGTTCGCGCCACTTCGCCGAGGGCGCGTACGACCGGATCGCGAGCAAGCTCTTCCGCGATCTGAACATGCAGACGTACTACCTCGAATACGACACGCCGCGGGCGGGCGGCTTCGCGCCGCTGGCGGAGCTGCCGGCCAACAAGAACGTCATCCTCGGCGTCGTGACGTCCAAATTCCCGGAGCTGGAGGACAAGGAGGAGATGAAGCGCCGCATCTACGAAGCCGCTGACATCATGGCCAAGGGCGCCGGCCAGACGCGCGATGAGGCGCTGAACCGCATGGGCGTCAGCCCCCAGTGCGGCTTCGCCAGCCACGCGTGCGGGAACCTGATCGACCACGACGGCATGGCAAAGAAGCTGCAGCTTGTCAGGCAGATTGCGGACGACGTGTGGCCTGGCCAGCCGTGAGGAAGTGAGGGAGAAGAAAGTGGAGTCGTGGATGATAAACTATTTAGAGAAAGAGACAGAAGGTAAGTCGGATAGACATCAAGGTATAGCCCGCGAGAGAAGGCGCCTTTGTTGGGTAGGACGGGACGGGAAGACGCATGTCAGCTTCAACACTGGCAACCCCGGGGTTGCATGGAATCCAGATGGAAAAAAGCGTTAGGGATAGGGAGCTGCTTCAACCGCGATATAAGGCGAAGAAAGGCGCGCTGTTTTGTACTCGATATACCAATTTATTTTGAAACGTCTAGTGGAATCACGTGACGTCACGTGCTTGGTGATAGCTCGCTATCTGCTTGCCAAGAACGGCCGGGGTGCCGCTGCCTCACCGGCCACGACAACGCAGCACCTGCGTCCCCAATGTTGATACCTTGACTCCACACAAATTATTGTCCGTTGCGACAAGAAAGAGTGCCATGCACAGATAGCACTGTCTTGACCAACACAACTCAACATCATGTCGCGTCCCGCCGCGGCGCGCAAGGCGCCTAAGGGCGAGTACATCGAGACGGTGAGTAGAAACATAACCGCACTGCGAATCTGGGCATGAACGTGAAGCCGTCGTTGTTTCTTTACTTTATTCTTGCCCACATATTCACTTCCATCCACGTTTCTTACGAGCGAATCTCACCTGTCTTCGTTTCCATTTCCCTACTGCAGAAAATGCATTCATTTGTGCTGCTGCGGCACGAGATAGCCAAATCCGCCAAACCTGCTCCTTGAACTCCCCTGTGGAATACCTATCCCAATCATGCTCCATCAGCGGCCACCCATAGTCAGTATCCGCTTGCACACGTGCTAACCGCCCCCAGGACTCCGGCAACAAAGTCTCGCGCAAAGCCCACATCTCCGGCACCGCCAACATCACCCTGGGCGGCAAAACCGTCATCATGGCCGACGTGCACCTCCGCGGCGACCTCCACCGGCTCAAAACGTCGCACACCAGCAGCGACGCCCCCGGCGAAGGCGGCGGCGGCAGCAAGTCGTCCTCATCCTCGTCGTCGGCCAACGCCATCAGCATCGGCCGCTGCACCGTCATCGGCGCGGGCTGCGTCATCAAGCCGCCGTCGCGCATCAGCCGCGGCCAGCTGAGCTACTACCCGATGAAGATCGGCGACAACGTCTTCGTCGGCGCCGGCTCGCACATCTCGGCCGCGAGCATCTCCAGCCACGTCCACGTCGGCGAGGGCTGCATCCTCGAGCCCTTCTGCATCGTCCGCGACAACGTCAAGATCCTGCCCCGCTCCGTCGTCCCCGCCAACATGGTCATCCCCTCCAATTCCATCGCCGGAGGCAGGCCCGCCCGCGTCGTCGGCGAGCTGGGCGAGGGCTGGGGCGTCGCGGCTGGCGGTGGTGGCGGCGGCGAGGGCGGGCCGATGGGCCAGGGTGAGGTGTGGGTTGAGGGCGGTGATCTGAGGGAGCTGGTGAGGAGCGTGAAATGAGCGGCGTGTGCCTCATTGTCAGTGAGGCTAGTGGGGAGGTACGGGCACATGGGGGTTGTGGCCTTAGGCTTTTTTTTTTTTCACTTCCGGTTGGGATCGACTCATCAATGCACAGGTTTTGGTCGAAGTGAAGGCGTGGTTTCTGATGGCTTTGGAGTTTCATAGAGTCCTCTTTATCCAGCGATTTCCTCGAACGCGTTCACGTGCAAGCATTCAGTAGAGAAGAGAAGCTAGATATGGCATCGACCTGGATTCCTAGCAACGGGTAAGTTAGCATTAAAGAGACCTGTTATATATAAACAGCGAAAGCAAAAGCCCTGTTACAGATGGTGTGTGATGGGCATGCTCCGGCATTATACTTTGCCACCAGGACCATGAAGCATAAAACCCGGGGGTTTGTGATCTGTTGGGCTTCCTCATTAGGAAGGTGAACACCTTAAAGATATCATGGGTTCGATTCCGGCTTACGCGTCATACTTCGGTTCCTGCGCTGGGTTGGATGAGGGCTTGTGGGCTGCGGATTGGGTGTATCACCGACCGAGTTGCTTTTTTCTCCTTTTTCTTTTTGCTGTTTTCAAGACTACTGGGGCTCTCCCAATCATTCATGGCACATAGCCCGCCTCACTTACCCTTATCACAATTTCCTTTTTTGCTCGATAAGGATCTTGATTTCAGCGGCTGGTACAGTGCATCACCTGGATGTACTGGGTTGGTCACGTTGCTCTCGATGCCGTTGAACCCGCCCTGCAGTGCTTTGCGAGTCTGGATGACGTCTACGCTGAGTTCCTGGAGCTTACAGTAGTGGCTCTCGGCTCTAAGTACCCGTCCCGTAGTTCATCCAGACTTTCGATGCCAATAGCTTTCGTCTCCATGGCTGTGTCTGTTTCCTTGAGGAGGCCTTACTCGCGCTCTCACGAGTACCACCTCTCTTATACGAATAGAAACCTCTTGGCCGTTCGAAAACTTTGTCTGCTATTGCACTTGATCGCATACACGGCTGGCCGACATCTATCCTTGGGTATTTAAATTTATAGAGGGAATTTGTTGTCTCTTTGCATATGGAGTGTGCTCTGTAGAGCAATTTAGTTCAATATTCTGAATATTACGATGGGCAACGCAAGGATCCGCTGTGACACGATGCCAAAGGTTAGTATCGCCCACGCCGTCCCAGTCACTGAAAAGTAGATGGTACAAGTTGGATAGAAAGTTGTGATATATTTCTCGTATGTTCTGCAGATATCTCTATTCGCGCTTTCGTCCATACAGGGCGCATAGCTCTAATTGTACGGGTAACGGAAAGTGCCTATTAGGCACACAGAAGATGGCTAACTGGACGGGTTGCGGCAACTCATCTGCCCACCTTGAATGACAACACCTATGCACGAAGTTAGATCTGCACCCCACACCATCCAAATATGTATTACTCACGTCGTTCTTTCCGACGGCGACTGGATCATCTTCCGAGACCTTCACGCCGCCTACTGTCTCGGCGTATGCCAGAGGTGCATCACCCATGACCTTACGATACACATCGCCGACCGTAGATCCCCTGCACTTTGTCAGTAAAGCAGTACATAATAATCAAATGTAAGGGGAAACCATACTTCTTGACCAAGACGCAGTCTCTGAACACCGCCTTATCCTGAGAACCAGACGCGTAGCTATGGATGTTCCGAACGGGGAAGACGGGCACCAGGCCGAGCAGCTCCGCTGCACGAGTCAACACCTGAACAACACCAGTGCTACCGAAGCGGTAGAGCACCATATCCTTCAAGTTCTCGATGCGTCTAGATCATGGTGAGTTAACAAGATACGTATCTGAGGACTGTTGCCAATCTTACTGCTTTAGCTTCTCGTCCAGCTCTTTCAGACCGCCGCCGTCGGGGTCACCATCTTCGATGAGATCTTCTCTCGTGTCGATAAACTCGCTGCCTTCGGTGTACCTGACGTAACCTTGCTTCGCCAGACGCCGGAGGAAGACTTCGCTGATGGCGGAGGTCAGGACAAGAGTCTTCGGGTCTTGCTGTTTTGCTATCTTCGCGATGTTCTTGGAGAGAATAGGATTTAGCACCCCTTGGTTCCTACCAGCGGTGGAGCGAAGTCGTCCTTACCTTATCTGCATCAGGATGGTCGATTTTGTTCAGCGCTATCACCGTCGGAAATTTCTCGTCCGTGAAGGCATTGACAACCTGCTCGATCGTCTCGTTCGACCAGTCCTGTAGAGGCTCCTTGATTTGTAGCTTGTCCAAGACCCTTTGGACCACAGATGCGGTACTACCGTAACCGGAAAATTGGTTCTGCAATGTCTCGACCGGCGTCGCCTCTATAGCCATGGATTAGAAATCGACAGCGTCTCTCCGCGGAGACTGAACGTGGAAACTCACTTACGGCAACGTGCCGTCGTTTTATCGAGCCCCTACGCCCGCAATTAGCATCCAGCCGCCTACAGTATCCCCAGAGCTTGTATATACCATTTCTCCATGAGGTTTCCCTGGATCCACCGCACGATCTCGAACCGCAGCCATTCGATATCTTTCGAAGGATCATAGCCTCTCGTGGCCTTACCTACCCAACACATCAGCGACCCATTGTCTCACGCCCGCATTCTCCCCAATCCCCGGATCAAACTTGGCTGCCCGAAACAATCCCCACACCGGCCGACCCCTCCGTTCATGACTTACCCTCCGCATCCGTCGTTCCGCTCACGTCAACCACGTGCACTAGCGCGTCCGCGTGTCTCAGGTCATCCAGGAACCTGTTGCCCAGCCCCTTGCCCATGTGCGCGCCGGGCACCAGGCCGGCCACGTCCAGCAGCTCGATGGGCACGCTGCGGCGGCCCTCGTGGCAACCACCATAGTTGGGCTTGCACCGGTCCGACACGCCGAGGCGCGCACACGCGCACTCGATCTGCAGGTAGCCGATTGCGCGCTGGGGGTCGATGGTCGTGAAACTATTTGTTCGAAGAATCGCGCTCAGTAATTCGGTCGGGGAGAAGAATGGTGTGTATGTTGGCGTCGAATTCGTAGTTGCGATTGGAGGATTGCGGTCGAGCGGATGGTGGGGCGGCGTGGTGGGGTGACTTACGGGAAATTTCCTGGAAAGATTGTGTGTTAACAGGCGGCGTCGCGCAAGAAGAGGAGAGGGCAAAGGGTACTGACCGACTTTAGATGTGGCGTCTGTCAAGCTGTCACGGCGAGAGGAGGCTTTAGCGACTGGTCCTTTCTTCGTGCTGGCACGTTTTTGGGGGGCGGTGGGAGCGGGGCGCACCTGTTCAGCGTCGTGGATTTGCCCGACGACGGCTTGCCGACGAGGCCGATGAGCGGATCGCGAGGCATTGCTGCTCAATTCTGAAAGTCTGCTTGGGGAGGCAGCGACGGGCAAGGGCGGTGGTGCTCCAGGTGCGAGGTACAAGGCGCGAGTTGCTGAAGCGCGATGATGCCGTCACCCACCGCGACTTAACGAAAGATTCGTTGTATCGATAAGGCTGCTAGCTCGCCTAAGGCACCGACGGACCCCGGTCTCGGGCGGCGTCGGCAGGTGTCTACAATTGGTTGGCCGCCGTTTGACCCCTAATGAAGATCGCCGCTGCGGGTTGGAAGGCGCAAGCACGACAAGCACCGGCCCCCAAACTCCTCGGCGCTTGGAAGCAAGCATAAATCATCGTCACTTCAACCACTAAAACAGTGCAATGAGACTCAACCATGCAGAATGAGACATGATGTTGTATTCGTAAAAGTACCTGTATCCCTGATGCAGTCCCCCTTCAATTCTTTTGCGCAAGGCGCACTCAGAGACGCGAAAAGCAAAGTTGGACACCGGACCTCTAACCAGACCGCCGATGCTCAAGAAGACATTAGTTTCCCAACCCATAGCAAGCCTATGCCGACTTGAAAGAAGAAAACAGAACCCGCTGCATGCCAAAACTATTTATAAAGGCACTATGTTGAAAAAGGAAGCATGACTGAAACGAGAAGCTCGTTTACAGAAGAGCAGCACCGAGGAAGGTCGAGGCCAGGACGACCAGGCTGCAGACGACAGGGGCAGTCTCGAAAGCGGGGGCCCTCAGGCCGGCGGCAGCACCAGCAGAGCCGGAGGAGCCAGAGCCAGAGCTAGAGCCGGTCGCGGTCGCGGTGACCTCGCCGGAGCCAGCGGTAGCAGTGCCGGTGGAGCCAGTGCCAGCGTTCTGGGAGCCAGGGCCGCTGAGACCCTTAGCCTCGCCAGCACCGTCGGTCATGTACTTCTTGGCAGGCTCGGGGATGGCAGGGAGAGAGTCGCTGTCAACCTCCCAGGAAGAGGACTTCGCGGGGCACTCGGAAGCCTTGCCGTCCGACTTGTAGCCACCGTCGCCAGTAGGAGCGGGGGTGTCGGAAAGGGCGGACTTGAAAGCATCGAAGTCGTCCTTGTCGGTGACGGAGTCGCCCGAGATCTTGACGAGACCGTAGTTGGAGCCCTCCTCAGCGTACTCGTAGACAAGACCACCAGAGTAGACGCTGGTCATCTTGTCCGAGTAGAGGGCAGAGACCTCCTCGAACTTGCGCTTGTTGGTGTTGCAGCCGTACTCGGAAAGGAAGAGGGGAAGGCTGTAGTCGCTGAACTTCTTGACCTTGCCGTCCCAACCGGACTGGGTGAAGGAAGACGGGTCGCACCAAGAGTAGTCGTTGAAGGCGAAGAAGTCAGAGCGCTCGTCATCGGTACCGCAGTTCATGTACTGGGCCATCTCAAGACGGTTGGAGTCGACATCGGCAGCAGAGTAACCGACGGGGATCTTGCGGTAGTTCTGGCTGCCAATGTACTGGCGCATATCACGAGTGACAGCCTTGACGTAAGGCGCAGCACCGGTGGTCTTGTCATCGTTGATGACCTCGTTACCCGAGAAGAAGAGCAGGGTGTTGTCGTAGTTGGCGAAAGCGTCAATGGTGGCAAAGACGTTCTGGAGGTAGACGTCGTTGTACGACGACTTGGGCTCGTTGCGGTTGAGCGAGTACTTGGGGGTGTTGACATCAAGAGCGAGGTAGATGCCAGCGTCGGCAAGCAGCTTCATGCACTCATCGTGGCTCTTGGAGTTGTCGACAGTGTAGACACGGACCGTGTTGATGCCGAGGTCCTTGAACTTCTCGATGTCACGCTTGCACTGGTCCGCGTCGGCGATGGGGTCGGCGACCTTGGAAGAACCACCGGGCTGGTAGTCGACACCACGGATGTAGAAGCGCTTGTCGCCGGCCCAGAAGGCGTTGCCCTTGACGGAAACCTGGGGGGTCGAGCCGGAGCTGGTAGAGGAAGCACGGGCCTCGAGGTTCGCCGGCGAACCCAGGGCGGGAGCGGCGAGAGCAACAGCGATGAATGCAGTGGAGCCCTTCATTGTGACTGGTGATAGGTAGACGTGGAGAGGGAGGAGTTGACGGAGTTTAAGTTGGTTGTTGTGTTGAGCGAGCGGACAGTAAACAAGATGTTAAATCGGAATGTGGAAGCCCGAAAGAGTGAGAGCGTTCCAAAGAAAAGGCGCAATTAGTTGGTACCGGAAATGGCCTCGGCGTGTTGGGAAACAGGAAATGGTGTGGATGGAAAAGAGAGGGAGGCTGGCAGGTGGAGGCTGCGGGTTTTGTAAATGGCGGCCGCAGGGAAAAGGAGAGCGCGCAAACAGGGATGTGCAGCGGCAGGCGTGTGGAAGGCGCTGCCAGGCATGCACCGGTGTGGTGTTTTCGAGCGGCCGATCGCAGCACCCCGGACACCCAAGGCCCGCCTCCAGCGCCGCCCGTGGAAAAGAGGCGCAACGCCAGGGCCAGGATCCTCACCCAGCGCGGCCGATCCCCGTCTCCTTATTTCTGGCGCGCCAGCACTGAAACAGGCCCGCTCCAGTTTTCTCGCGAATCATGATCTCGCCCAGCCAATCGCCCGCTGCCGCCGCTCCGCAACGATGTCATTGAGAGCACCAAATTCAATCTGCAACGCCCACCGTCATGCCCACCATCGCGCTCGCCAGCTCAGGGCGCTCCGCACCGGCCCCGCCGTGAGCCTGTGACAGCGCACATTGGCTGCGCTGGCCGCGGCCGCCTGCCTCCCTCGCGTTGCGTGCCACCCGCCAGCGCTCCCTCGCGCCCGCGGAGGCTGTGCAGCGAGGGGAGCCACGTCCGTCGCCCGGCGCATAATACGAAGCATGGATTGTGGTGCAGGTCGGCTGTTCAAGCCTGGCTGCCTGACAAGCCCGTTGTCGGACAGCGGTGTCACGGAGAGATGGCTTCCAGCCCGCTCCGCCCTCCCATCCAAATCTCCTCTGTTATAACAGGAGCTCCCGCCGGCTGCACTGGCGCGCCTGCGACTCTCCCGCAGCGGGAGGGGCTCCCAAACGGCGGCTTCTCCCAGGTGGTGTGCACGCCTGAATGACGAGCGAGCAAGCCACCGTCTCCACCTCCCCCGTTCCCGCGCCTGCGTACTATTTTTGCCCGGCCTCGCCACACCTTCCCCTTCCATGCGTCGTTTAACGCATCTCATGATTTTGCCGCGGGCCAAGGTCTGAATTCTCAGGAGGCCCCAGCAGCTGTTCCGCGCTGCCCACGCCTCTCGAACGCATTGTGCGTCGCTGGAGGTGTCAAAATGCGGCCTCCCGCGTTGCCCAGGGCGTGCAATCCAGCCCTCTCTCGGGCCACCCGCATCCCACCAC
Organism: Lasiodiplodia gonubiensis; assembly: GCA_009829795.1. NCBI lineage: Eukaryota > Fungi > Ascomycota > Dothideomycetes > Botryosphaeriales > Botryosphaeriaceae > Lasiodiplodia > Lasiodiplodia gonubiensis. The sequence continues at coordinate 279,624 of RHKH01000030.1, forward strand.
TGCTGACAGTCAGGCGGAGAATCTCTCCCGCTGCACCGGAGATCCACCGTGTCTCAGCCGGGCTCAATCTCGCGTGGCCCGCCAGTCGGACGATTGGCCTCTTCAATCCACCTTAAGGTTCTTGCCAAGGTTCTCCCTCTGCCCCGTTTTCCCTGGCTCCGCTTCCCTGCTTTGCCCAGCAATTCTATGCACATGCCAATTTGAAGCACTCCAGAGGGTCTGTCTAGCCTCCCAAGACAATATTGAAACGGCGTCAGATCCTAGACCGCCGTAGTCATGTCCATTACGCGTTCTTCCAACTTCACGACGGGATGTAAGCAATCTCACATCATCTCTAGGCTCGAGGACCTCTTTGTAGATGGGAGATTCAACCTGCAACTTGCAATTCCAACATCAGACACAGTCTCACTGCTGCTCCTCGCCCACGAGTCGCATACTTTGCGTCCCCCCAGTCGCTCGCCATAAGCTTTCAATTCTCATTTTGAACTCGAGAAAGCCATAACATGGTCAAACTGGCACAAATTCACCCCGGAGGTAGCTACGCTTCTCGAAGACTTCGGCCGTTGTTCTAGACCATCTGCTGTGCCGTCTTCATTGCGGGTCGCCTTCTCTCACGCTCGGGCCTCTTGGCGGCGGGAGCTAAGACCAACTCAAGCACGCCCAGTCTGCCCAGCGAAAATAAGCGCGCCAAAGCCCAGCACCGTGCAGAAACGGGACCGCCTGGGGGCCAAAGTCAGCTTTTCCAACACGATGACGTCTTCGTAGTCTTCCTTGGTCGGACCCACGAGAGGCGAAGACGAGCGGAAATACGATCATTTCTTGGAGATCTAGTTCTTGCTCACTCGCAGAATACGACAACTCGTGTCCTATTTAGGCAATGGCAGCGCGTTTCGTGTCGTAGCCTGCTGTCCGAGTGCTACAATACCATCCACTACTTTCGCGAAGAGCAGAACGAGTCGGTGAGCAGCGAGCAAAGCTCTCAGAAACGACTTCATTGACTGTTGCAATGCTTGCTCTTCTGTTAAAATTAGCAATGCCCGTTCACCAAGCCGACTACTCTAGTTCTATCTCTTGTCTAATCTTCCTCGTAAAATACATCCCATGCTTTGGAGCAACTGAAATATTCACCCGAGTGCTTTTGAACATTTCGAAACAAAAAGAGAAAGGAGGAAAAGAAGCAAATTTGGAAAGCGTCTACGGATCCGTAAACACTTTGACGTTGTACTAGCAGGTCTAGTCGTTGAACCATCCATACCATGACTGTATACATTTCCAACGGATATTTACATCTTTCGAGACGGATTACTCAAGTCGCCAGCTCAAGCAAATGAAATTTCCTTGCCATTGGCCTCTCCTCTGCTTCCGCATTCCGAAGCGAAGATTGCATCAGGTTTTTCCCCACCCGCAACCAGGCCATCCGGACGGAACCCGTCTCATCGCCGCAACTGCGTCCACACTGCCACCACGAGGCGTAACAGCACCGCTACTTCTCATGCCGAGAGAGCTTCTGTTACTTAGAGAAGCGAGGTGTGCCAGCGTTGGCCTCCGTCTCAGTCCGACTATGATACGGATCTTCTGTGATGGCTGTGGAGCACAGTTTGAGAATGGTATCGCGGACTATCACGCACTACGCCACTGGCTTGTTGCGAGTTCCCTCTTGGGCGTTGCAGGAGCTCGTAGTAGGAGAACCATTTCATGCCTGAACCCGGTCGAACGCCTCAAAATGCCATTAGCTTAGCGGCAAGATCTGAAACATGCGTTCAGCCTCAACACCACACCGCATTAGTTCGGAACCCGCCCTCAAGGGTGTTCCAGTGTCGCAGCGGCAGTAGATCCTCATTACTAGCTTCTTTCGACATTCTTGGCGTAGATTGTGCTATTGATTCTTCAATTCTTGAGAGAATTGCTGCGACGGCTGATAGGATGTCTCAAGTCTGCTCGTAGGAGGAACTTCACAGCTGTACACAGCTTTCATGCAATAAGCTCGGCATGCTGAAGATATCCTAGCCTTCGGCATCGTTGGAACGGTGCCAAACATGGTTCCCCCTTCGGTATGACTGTAGGGCAAGCAATTACAGCAGCCCACGTGCAGATTGTACGACATTCTTAGCGGCTCTTAAGGCATCCCAGAAGGCGGTCTTCCTAATACTACCTAAGAAGGAAAGAAGGTGAGGAACGTGCTTTTTAGAAGGACGGGGGACGGGCCATGGAACATAGCCCCATTTCAGGCGTTCGACGCCACCGACACTCAAAATCCTTCGTGCACGCCATGACGATGCGTTGGCACTTGTGCACGCGCGACACGAGACCTGAACAGCCCCCCCATGACCCTTCGAAGATCACAATCACGGGCATCCCACACCTCCTCACTTTACCTTTCCACCCCGCATAAAGTAGTGAACCCTTTTCGCTTTAGGAAAAGGATTAGAAAGCAGATAAGTGATAGGCGAGAAGCTGACGCGTTCAAATTTCTTCCCCGAAAGGAGTAATGATATTCATGATTTCCTCTTTAGGAAGGATGTTTGAGGTTGATGAAGCCTTCCTTCTCTTCGTCTGACCTCCTGCGACATCTCTTTCGATTCTACTCGTTCTGCGCGCTCAAGTACACGTCTTCGGGCGGCGGCAGCGGTCGCCTCTCCACAAGCCGCACCCATCTCCTCCGCCTCCACATGCCCTTCTTCCTGCTCCCATCGCCCTCCTCCCAACTCTTGACCGCTGGCTTCGGTCTCAACGTTGCGGCCTGCCCCAAGTTGGGCGTTGACTGCGCCGCGAGGCCGTTGCCGCCACCAACGAGCGCGAGCCCGGCGGCCGCTACGCCCGTTTTGGTGATGTCCTCGTTGGAGGCGAGGGTGAGGGAGGCGAAGTCGATGGCCTCATCGTATTGAATATCGCTGACCCAGCGCTCGCCCTCGATCTCGACCTCGACGCCCGTGATGCAGCGGTCCTCGACCCAATCCCGTGACAACAAGTCCAGCGTCCACTTCTTGTCTGCCCAGCGCCAGCCACTAGGCGCCTCGACGTCCTCGAAGAAGCGTGACCCGCGGGGTCGGTCACCAGCGATGCGTGCGGGGGATAGCGGCGTGTATGGGTGTGTCGTGAACAGGAAGGGCTCGTATTCGGCGCCCGGAGCGTCCGATGCACGCCGCTGGAGCTCAAATATTTCGACCTCGCGCTGCTCCGGCGCATGTGATAGGTCGATGTCCGACTCAGCGAAAGCATGCAGCCAGTGTGCCGCGTGCTGACCTTGCTCTTCGATAAACTCCTCTACGTGTGTCTCTTCGAGAAAGGTCTGCGCACGCGGATGGCAAGCGCCGACGAGCACCCAGCCTGTAACAAGGAAGACTGCTCGCCAAGGAAGGACTTGAGCAGCTATGAATAGGATGATAGTGGTTAGGAAGAGAATCAAGTACAGAGCCGAGGAGAGACCCTCGTCTGAGAAGTTGGTGGGCGGGGTAACGGCGCTGATTGCAGCATCGTGGACACGGCTGAAGTCTTCCATGGTGTTCTGCAAGTCTCTCATGTTGCGCCAGAAATCCTTACTGAGCTCCGGAGCAGGCTTGATGTTCTGTGGCGCTGCCATGGGTGGCCCGTGAAGCGGGTGGACGTCAGTTGGTAGATGAGACGGTGGCGGAGGATGCCGGGCAAGGAACGCCGGGACCATGACGAAGAAGAGACACCCGGCTAGAGGTACTACTGCAAGCAGATTTGGGTCGAGACAGACGAAAGAGTAAATGACTAAAAACGCCAGAGTGTGCGTTGGGTCTTTCCATGAGAATAACCGGATGAGACGATTCTCGAAAACAAAGACAACGCCAATTCTAACAAAGTTCTTAGATGACTACACATGTGTACGGGATCAACCTTTGGGACAAACCTGGAATTAAAGCGGCGGAAATTGTACGACATTGTTGGTATGCTGAAGCCTGGACGCTCGACGTATTTTCTCGACCGCCGGTCTTTTGGACGACTGCCATCGTCGACATTTTCACCCGGGATCATTTGTTGGAGCAGCCTGCAGCGAGTTAGAACGACTGCTACGTAGGGTATTCCTCAATCTTCTCATGACGCAGAGGAAACACTCGAAACGCAAAGCGTGGTAAAAGCAAAGTTGGGGACCACAAAAAAAAGAGGCAGGAGAGAAAAGTGATAAGCACTAAAGCCTGCAGCGACGTGCAGTCAATGTGCAAAGATAGGAAGCTATGATAACTTTGTCCAACCCAGACTTTCCAGAATCGCGTGCAGCTGCTGAGTCGCAACGTTTTGCGATCCAAGCTCGACCAGTGGTCTCGAATCTTGTGGCGGCCGGGGTGGTAGTGGATCCTTGCGCACATCTTTGCAGGAAGGGTAATGGTAATTTTGGAAGTACGGCAACCGCCAGACGTGGAAAGGGGATGTCAAAGCTTCTTTATTGCAGGCATAAACTCCCATCTTATGCGCCACGGTAACTGCCTTTGTGTGGAAAAGAGGAGCGAGATGGCTTACATGTTCATCAAACGGTCCTGGATCTTGCTGGGCGACTCGCTTGCACTGGAGCTTACGCTGCGCTGGTGGCCGCGGCTGCTGCTCTGCTCTTTGAAAGAGTCAAACTTCTCCCTCAGCTTCCCCGACGACAGCGAGTGACGGATGGCAGCGCGCTTGCTGCCCTTGGGGCGGTCATATTCCGTAGGCGAGGGATCGTCCCGCGGTGCAGAAATGGCAACGACGGGGATGGGGTCGTCGCGGTTCACCAGCGGGTCGGAGTGGATGTTCATGTCCATGGCTCAGGGACGGCTCCAGCAGATGGCGCAGGAATGCGCGGCGGTGAAGAGGGGCGGCGGCAAGGCAGCGTGCGAAAAGCTCGATCCGGTCTGTTGCTGCAGAAGTGCGACGTGAAGTGCTGTCCTAGTCGCACCGGTGGCCGTGGGTGTAGGAACCGCGGGCCGGCGCATGTGACGACAGGGCTGCGACTCAGCAGGCAGGCTGGGGCGCAGGTGCCTCGCGCAACACAGGCGGCTCTGCGCAGAGGCTGGAGCCCACACAAGCGGACGCAAACGCCTGTCAGCTAGCGAGTGCAGTGTCACGTCGCGAGCCAACGCGCTCGCTCGGGAGGCAGTTGCGCGCGCAGGTACGTGGCGGCGTGGGGGAGAGGCTGCGCCGATGCTGCGGCGTCGTCATAGTCGCACATGGGGAAGTGGAGCAATCAGCATCTGGCTGTGTTTGGCACGCATCTGGCAGCGCGCGTCGCCCTGCCGCCCGAGCATTCAACAGATGCTGGCGGCGCCGTGCCTGCCACGCATCCGGCTGGGCCCTATTGTAGGCCGTTCTGCAGGTGTCGTGTGTCGTGCGTGGGCGGGTTCGCGGGGAGACAGCCACACAGTTTTCCAAGGTTCCTGTTGGAGCCCTACGCCGCTGCCTGCGTCGGCCAAGCTTGGCGACGGGCAAGGGTGCGGGTCAGTAAAGCCCCAAACAGTCTGCAAGCCCAAAGGTCCAGCCCAGATTTACCCACCACCATCTTGGGCACCGTGAAGAGCCCCCACTGCTCTGCACAGCTCGTCGCACCGTACGCTGCCGTCCGAGACCAGCCCTACGCCCGCGCGCAATCCTCGACTCCTAGCCTTCCGCGCTGCCGCCGCGCCCGCACCGCCTCTCTGCGCTGAGCATGGAAGAGCCGACGACGCGCCCATAGCGATCACTCCACGCCTCGGAGCTTGGAGAAGGCCCGGCCCACACATCTATACAACACACCAACGCGGATCCACGGCGGCGTGCTGGCATTGGGTCCGCACACCGTCCTCGAACCGCCCCGGACGCAAAGCCGGCCTGCTGCCCCTTTACCATGGCAACCCGCAGCTCCCAGGACGGACTCGCTCGAGACGACTCGACGTCTGCGCCCGCCACCGCAGCCGACGACTCGCACAGCGCTGGAGGTAAGGCATCACCCGCTTCCGGGTACCTGCAGGGCGCCCATTCGGCTTCGGCAGACGCTGACACAACAAACGCGGCAGCGGACCAAAACGTCGTCAGCACTTTCCACCCAGCAGCCGGACCCGACAACCCGCCCCAGGACATGTCGACGGCGAAGGCGAGCGCGGATCCCACGCCGAGCTTTGCTGGCCGCCAGCGCTCGGTGAGAGAACATAAGGCGCCTCTAGGGCCTCGCGCCATGGATACGGGGAGGAGGCACGTATCATGAATTACCCGGCATGCTCACCTGTGGGCTCGAGCTTACAATTCAGCAGGATCGTCAGCGGTTCCACTTCTGCGAACAATGCCTCCCGACTGCCGACATCCAACAGCGAACCCTTTATCGCTCCTGCCACCGGGTCCAACCCGCGCTTCAGCTTCGGGAAGCTGCCAAGCCGGGGCACCGACACCTCCTCCTACGACTTTCTACCCAACGTCAATTTCGACGACTTCCACGAGAGCCTCACCGGCCCCGAACTGAGCGACTTCCCTGTCCCTGGAGGCGGCCGCGCCATATTCGCTCCCGAGGAGGGTGACAACGACACCATGAACAGCGTGGCCACCGCCCCGCCTGAGCGCAAGCCCGCCAGTCGGGCACCCAGCGGCCAGGCCTACTCCCGCCGGCCGAGTCTGTCTCAGCGCCGCCAGCCCAGCCAGAGCGACCTCAACGATGCAAGCGCAGGCCAGCCCGGCGCCCAGCTTCCCGTCCGCACGCGCCGGCAGAGTCAGTTTTCGGGCCCCGCTCCAGTCTCTGATAATTCGACCTTCTCATCTGGCAACACTGCAGTGCGCGGCCCCCGCAAGTCGGTTGGGCCTGGTCTCCTTTCTTCTGCCGGTATGGACAACCAGAATCAGTTCACTCAGCGTAGGGAGGTGTCGCAAGGAAATTTGGGACACAGTCGTTCGTTGAGCAAGAATAACCGAACTGGCAACCCGGGACCGAGCTACAATTCTGACGTACCACGGCTCTCCACAGCAACGCGAAGCAGCAAAACGAAGTCTCTCCTGCAGCCATCGAGCCAGAGCTACACGTCACTTTCACCCGATCTAGGTCGTGCCGCCGGCAATGGACGCTCCCCGACGAAGGGCCCTGGCCCAAAGACTGCTGCCGCTCCCTCCGTCGCCGCCAACAAGAGGCAATCTCTTCACCACCCTGGTGGGCTGGGTGCACGAACGATCAGCCCGACGGATGCCCGACGACTGAAGCGCATGTCAATGGGACCGAACGCCGGTTCGCCGCTCCGGAACCCGCCGACGCCTCAACCTGACGCACAGCAAGAGCCTCTGCCAGCCTCATACAGCCCTGCACTCGCTCTCCCGAAGAGCGTCACCCCTTCTTCGTCTGCTCGTGCCACACCCGACAATGGTGTGGGCAAGCCCATCCCAGCACCGGCACTGTCTAACAGCTCCAGCTTCAGCTCCCTCCGCGGCGCCAGTCAGATCCCCACTCGCTCGAGTCAAGTCCTTTCCTCCTCGCGCCTTCCAACCCCCAAACCGCGGAATGTGCACAGCTCAGCTGGGCCTGAGAATCCCGAAGAAGTGCCTCCTGTGCCCGCCATACCGAAGGCGTTCGAATCTCCCCGCACAGAGATTGACCAGCCCCTTTATCCCGTCCGACAAACACCAGCAACACCAGCAACACCAGCAGCTGATGAAGGCAACTGGAGCGCATCCGTAGTTGAGACCACTGATAGCGACAATAACAAGAGAAAGAAGAAGGATGTCGAGGCAAAGAAACCTGCCGAGGCATCGGGTAATGACCACAAGACGGCTAAAGGCCCTGGTAGACAACGGAGAGGACTCACCGTCGGTGCAGACGATGCGGACAAGGGTGGACACCAGACGAACAGTGGCCGCACTAACAAAGGTTTGGCACCGCTCAGGTTGCCTCCTCTGAACCTGTTGCCCCTCAGCACTCCAACTGCAGCGAAGATTGCCTCGTACCCGCAACCGTCAGCCGAAGTCGACGGGCGTGAACCATCGACACCTCCGCCTAAGAGGAATTACACCAAGACGCCGAGCACACCATTGACAGCGTCAAAGGCTACTTTCCCTTTCCACGACGAAGAGACGGACGAGCTTCCGCCCATGCGAAGCAACACGTCACACTACCACCTCCGGACGCTTGAGACTCCTTCCTTTCCTCCGCTGCCTACTGAACCGCTTCCGACTGAACCGCTCCCGACTGCGGAAGCAAAGAACAGCCCCCGGAATAGCAACACTACTACTCCTTACTCTTCTAGCTCCCTGCCCAAGACTGAGGAGGAGGATGTCGGTCCTTTGAGCTCCAAGACCCAGGACGAATTTGAATTTGGAAGCGTTGATAAAGAGCCGCAGAGCACCAGGTTGAACGGACCAAGGGCACAGGCAACGCACAACGCCCCGAAGAATGATGCATCGTCAGTAACTTCGACTGAGCCGGAGACTCCATCATCTGGTTCCTCCATAAGGCGGAAGCTGAGCCTGAGTTGGAAGAGAAGCTCATCTAAGGGTCAACACAGGAGCCAAGCTTCCCAAGGAAACATCTCCTACCAAGCCAGCAATGATCAGCCCCCTCAACCTCCGAAGCACCACGACATGCCGCCTCCGAAGGTCCCGGCTTCGGCCACCTGGAGTGGCCCTACCAAAGCGACGTCAACTCCGAGCCCTTCTACCAAAACAGCACCCACGCCACGGACGGCGCGCAGGAAGCCTTCCGGTTCCTTATTCACTAGCGATTCTGAGACGCAGAATTCCACAAATGGCGAACGCAAGGCATCGCTTTCTCACAAGGCCACTGGTCAGCCGCCCCCGTACACGGGACCTACAACTAGGTCGGCCTCTAGCTCTATGATGCACAAGATGCTTGGAAACAAGAGCTCCATCAGTGCTCTCAAAGCTCGTTCTTTGGACACCAACCTAGACAAGGACGATCTTGCAGCGGACGAGGAGATGCGGAGGCTTAGCGCAAGGCGGAAGGATTTCGAGCAGGCCGCAAGAGACGTCGACGAGTTGCGCAAGAGGGCTAAGCCGCAGGAGAGGGTGTCACCAGCACACGCGCTCCAGATGGTCCCGCTCAACATATTCGAGCGCGGTGAGATTATCGACTACAAGGATGTCTACTTCTGCGGCACGAAGAGCGCTAAGAAGCGGATTGGTGATCTTCATGCATCAACGGCAAACTTTGGATATGATGACGACCGCGGAGACTATCAAATTGTTCTTGGCGACCATTTGGCTTATCGCTACGAGGTCGTCGATGTGCTTGGAAAGGGCTCTTTTGGTCAAGTTGTGCGTTGTGTTGATCATAAGAGCGGTAAGCTGGTGGCCATCAAGATTATCAGGAACAAGAAGAGGTTCCACCAGCAGGCTCTGGTTGAGGTCAACATCCTGCAGAAGCTGCGCGAATGGGTAAGTATAAGAATCAGACGTGTTATTTACTTGACGGCTAATCTTAGCAGGATCCTGAAAACAAACACAGCATGATCAACTTCACGCAGCACTTCTATTTCCGAGGCCATCTGTGCATCTCGACTGAGCTCCTCGGCATGAACCTTTATGAATTCATCAAGGCGCATGAATTTAAGGGCTTTTCCCTCAGGTTGATCCGTCGCTTCGCAAGGCAGATCCTAAGCTCGCTCGTCCTTTTGAAGGGCAAGCGCGTCATCCACTGCGATTTGAAGCCTGAGAACATTCTCCTTGCGCACCCGCTGCACTCTGAGATCAAGGTGATCGACTTCGGTTCCAGTTGTTTCGAGCACGAGAAGGTCTATACCTACATCCAGTCTCGTTTCTACCGGTCCCCCGAGGTCATCCTGGGTATGAATTACGGTCTGCCCATCGACATGTGGAGTTTTGGGTGTATTCTTGCGGAGTTGCTCACCGGATCGCCCATTTTCCCCGGAGAAAATGAGCAAGAGCAGCTTGCTTGCATCATGGAGATTTTCGGCCCGCCAGAGAAGCACCTTATCGAGAAGAGCAGCCGCAAGAAGCTCTTTTTCGACTCTCTGGGCAAGCCGCGCGTCACGGTGTCATCCAAGGGTCGCAGACGGCGCCCGAGCTCCAAGACGCTCGAGCAGTCTTTGAAGTGCAATGATGACGCCTTCCTCGACTTCATCGCACGTTGCCTTCGATGGGATCCTGATCGCCGTCTTAAGCCTGAAGATGCCATGCAGCATGAATTCATCACTGGTATCAAGCGGCCTCGTGGAGGACCTCGTCCTGCTGATGCCGCTGCGCGGGCCGCGGCCTCTCCGATCAAGCGCTACAACACGGTCGGGCACCAGACACCCCAGCGGACGAGGCCACTGCCGGAGCCGCCAGCCACTAGCTTCAAGAACGGTGCAGCACAGTCTGCCAGAGCTCCTGGTAACAATTCACCGGCGAAGACTGGACCTGCCCCTCGTCGTCATTCGACAGTAAACGGGCTTGCTAGCAACCTCGGCATGAAGACGAGGTCTCATGGACAGAACCAGACGAATGGCCCAAACAACAATAATAACGCCTCAGCACCACAAGGACAGAACAGCGCCTTGCCTCGTGTGGCTCAGAGGAGTGTGAGCGGAAAGCCGGATCTAGCGTCGGCAGCAGCGGTGGCGAGCCTGGTGAGTCTGGCGAACAGCTAAGCCATGTTGAAAATGCTAACTTGACACAGCGCTCGCGCTAATACAGTCCATGGCCGACTTGATAGCAAATCCAAATCGTGCGCACCATCATCACCGCTGTCCAACTCCCGCTCATATTCGATTTGCGAGGGGAGAAATGCAATTCTTCCCGCGCAAGCGCCAAGGGTTGTACATGCGTTTGGATTAGGTTTATGGATAGATGGGATGCCCAGGACGGTCAAGGGGAGTCCTTTATGGTTGGGGTGTGTGCTTGTTCCCCGCGTCCGACTGATCGGACGCTTTGGCCCCCTTTACATTATATTACGAGCGTGTGATGTTTTTGATTTTTCCTCAACGGCGAGTACCCTTAACGTTTCTGCACTTTCTTTTTCTATCTTCACATGGACCACGGAGGAAGATGATGGAATGGTTGCGGGAAAGGGTAAGAAAATTCACACACACCAAGGACGAGAAATTAAGGGAAGAACAGATGAGCGTCATTCAAAATCATACCCTTGACTGGCACTTGTTACTCTTTTCTTTACCTTCTTTCTCTCGATTCCTTGATGGGACATGCATGCGTGCTTGCTTGCTTCGCCTGCTTGCTGCTAGCAGCATAGCAAGGGAGGTGGGGGTTTAATGATTTCTGGCAGAGCAAGTTGAGGAGAAGCTCACTTTCATGTTTTTGTTTTTGTCTTTGTTTTCGCATGCAATGAGAGCTGCGTGTTGCCGCTTCTTTTCACGTCCTCTTTTTTTCAGCACCTCATGACCCTTTTAATACCCGGAGTTCGTTCTTGTACTTCCTCCTTTTTTTTGGTTTATTTTTCTGCTCTTTTTTCCCGGTGGAAATTAGTGTGTATGTGTGTGTGTCTCCTTTGTCGAATATCCTTGGGCGGTGGCGGCGGTCGGCGGTGGAGCTTCGTGACGTTTGTTTATTTTACTCACTCCTCCTCCACACACCGAAGCTCCCCGCCTTCTCTTTCTAAACCGATTGTAAAGTATGGAGCAAGAGAGAAGAAAGGGACAAAGAAGGCGAAGGGATAAAAAAAAAATGTAAGAGTGTATTCTCTGTGTGGGTTTGCGCGTGCGCGTACACGTGTATGCTACTGTTTAGACCTTCTCTTGTTCGCCCGTTCAATACCTCATCGATGTGCGTTCGCACGGGTCCCCGGAGCGTTCCGTTTCGCTTTGTACTTTGTATGTAGGGATTCCCTTTTATCTAGCGGATCAGAGTGAGTAGGTCTAAGCAAGCGTCCGCTCAAAGCTCGTGGGAGCTTGATAGCATTCACCACGTAGTGCAAGGCAAACACCACTCCAGCATATGATCTAAGGTTTCTCTTCCTCTTCAAGTTTCCCTTCCTCGAAGACCGGAGCAAGTCCAGTCATTCAACGAAAGGGGTCTCGGAGTACGGAAGAAAACTTCCTCATTGCCGTCCCCCTCGAGGACGAAAACTCAGCACTCAATTGTGCCCAGAGAAACCTCGAGCAATGGATCGATACGTGGGCCTTCGTGTTTCTCCATGCCTTTGTTACAAACTCAATCTTCGCAAGCAATTTGATCTAAGCCAAAAGGCAAAGAGAGTGGCTCTGGAGAAAAAAGTAGTAAGAGGGTCAGGCCAGGCCATATTTATAGATATCGGGGCGGTGCTGAGTCACCTTGATCACCTGGAGCATTTGGCGGGGCAACGACGTTAAACCTAATCCAGGCGGGTGATATGGAAAGCGCGAAGGCAACCGCTGCCGATTTGGGCAATATCGCTGCGCCGAAAAGAACCATAGAACCAGGTAGAACCGCAGGCGGCCCTACAGGAAAGAACGAAGCTTGAGCATCGCTTCTACGATCACTTCACCTCATGCTCAATGACACCTGCGGCTGACGCAGTCCACCATGTCTCAAAAAAGAAACGAACGAGGTAATGATCAAGTCTGGATATATTCTTCATCGTCCTCCCACCCTCTGATGGAGCGGGGCGTGTAAAAGGAGCTTGAAAGGCCCTCCCGTGTCTATATCTCGTAAAGGGAAAGAGCCAACAGAACGCCTGAGCAGAGTCTTTGCCACCCATTTTATGCCAGGTAGTATGGGGAATAATCATCCAAAGGAAAGAACAAGAAGAAAACAGGGACTGCGAAAAGGAAAAGCCATAGAAACCCACAATTATCCACCCAAAATCTCCATACCGAAAAACCCGCAATATCCATAGGAAAGAAAAGACCATGAGAAAAAGTGAGAAAAACAGGGAAGCTGAGAGAAGTCTACCAATGGCAAATGCCACCCTCGCTATCATCCACGCTCCACACACCCGCCAAGCCGACAATCTCCATCTCCCCGCTCGCGTGCTCGCCCATCTTCGTCAGCCGCGCGCCTTTTCCGCTGCTGCCAGCATCCGCAGGCCCGTTGTTGAGCAGCCGGCGCGCCCATGCGTCGATGGCCGGCTCGCCCGTCTCGTCCCTGGCCTGCTTCAGGAAGGGGATGAGGGCGGTGCCGCCCGTGCCGCGCAGGTCCTTCTTCTTGCTGCTGCCCTCCATGCCGACGGATCCGACAGTGGCCTGCTGGCGGCGGTTCGCCGAGGCCAGGTTGACGCGCTGAGAGTGGTGCGAGGACGAGGGGCTGAGCGAGCGCGACTGCGAGCGCGACTCGCGGCTCTTGACGATGATGTACCGGCTGACCATCTGGATGTGCTTGTCACGGAAGGCGCGCAGCATGGCCAGGCAGGCGTCGAAGGCGGTGCAGAGGGCGCGGTCGCTGCGGCGCTGCTCGACGTAGGGCCGGATGTTGGCGACGCCCGTGACGGCCTCGAGGAAGCGCTTGTGCGGGCCCGGCATGTAGGTACGCATCTCCTGGATGAAGTTGTGCGACGGAGGCGGCGGGGCCGAAGGCGATTCCTGAGGCTTGGAGCCGGTCGGGCGGTGCTCGATGCCGAGGACGATGTCGAAGAATTGGATGATGGACGACTGGGCGTTGCTGCCGCCGGAGAACTGGACGTAATGCTGGGACGCCGAGGTGCCGTCGTCGAAGATGACGCCATTGGGCAGGCCTGCGTCAGCCATGTTCTTAGAGCCGGCAAGGTAGGGTCGAATGCGGTGATAGAACACGTGAGGGTCACAGTTCTCGTACATGCGCTGCAGCAGCGTGCCCAGCTCGTCCAGCCTCTCGGCGAAAGAGCGAAGGCACTCGGTCACGGTGTGGCTGTCGCCGTACCGCGCAGCCTCGATGGCGGTTAGCATGAGAGGAATGGTTGGCGCGGCGCGGGCCTCGATGGCCACAGAGACAAGGTAGAACCATGATTCGTCGAGGGAGCCGGTAGCGGTGTTGAGCGTAAAGATGTTCTCGAGGTTGTCGATTGGGGCTGAGGGATCCAGTGGGCGCCAGTTCCACAGCACTAGTCCAGCATAGGTTGCTACAGGGGGAAGCTCTAGGTGCTGACAGGTTGAGAGGAAGGGCACGGAAATGGAAGGAGGGACTCTCTGCGTCATGCAGCATCAGCATCAACATGGGCAAATCCCAACAACATGCAACTCACATCCACAGGGGCATCGCCACCCCAGATGTAGGCGTGGGCGATGAAAGCCAAAATCGAGTAGGCGCGGCGCCACTCAGGCTCAGTGTCCAGGTAGTCGGTCGACAGGACGGGCAGGGCATCGACGACACCGCGCAGGCGGCGGGTCAGGATCAGCGCCTGCAGGGCGCCGACTGTGCTCTCCCACGGGCGGTAGTAGGGGTCGTCCAGGCACTGCAGCGGCAGCTCGGCCGGAAGGAAGCCGTGCTCCGGCGACACGTCGAAGTCACCGGGGCGCGGGATTTGCGGTAGCATGGTTCCTAGCTGCGGTGGACCGGGAGGGGCTTGATGCGGGGCAGCGAGCGTGGAGAAAACTGGCCTGCGCTTCTGCTGCTCGTGTGCTGCGGTGCCTTGGACCGTGGGAGAACCGACTCAGAAGGGAATCCGGCCGCTGGCAATTTTTGTTGGCCGGCGTCTGCGGCTCTGCGCTAACCGGAAGACCACGGGCTTGGACGCCGACTACCGCAGGTGGGCTGATGTCGCGTGCGCAGGACTGTGTAATCGACGGGCGGCTGATTAGGTGATCGTGGCGAATAGGCAGGTAGAGCAGACGGCGGCTGGGCCTCAATATGTACTGGGCGAAGGGAAGCGAAGGCGGGGAGGGGGTTGCAATTGGACGCGGACAGGCGGGAGGCTCTTCTTTAATAATAGCAGGAGCGATAGATGGAGTTAGGAAATAGCGGGCACCGGTGGGCGCTCTGTCGTTGGGGTCAAAGGTGTGGTTCAGGCAGCTTAGTGGGGCAAAAAAGTGTCGACAAAGAGCCCCTCCATGCGCGTCCACCCCTCTGCGCCCGGAGCTTCCCGGCAGTGAGATCACAGAAAAACGCGTGACGGAGAAACGGCAGACTGAGAGAGCGGGAGAGAAAGCAGATTACTCATGACGGAAGCGAACGCCGGCGGAGGAAAGAAAAATTCATGACCAAGGAAATTCTAGGCCCTCGCCGAGATCGGTAGCGGACAGCACAGTGATAATAATCGCCTTTGCTCATCATCCCAACCTCCTCTGTGTCTGGCGTGATGCTCCGCTATTCCGCTCATGCCGGGCAGCCGGTTAAACCGAATCATTGCGTGTCGCCAGCATCGTCGTCGTCTCGCTGTTTGCTGATCCGCCGTCTCATGCCCTGTTACGTCGACTTGCAGCCTCCCGGCACCGGCCATCTCTCGCAGCGCGCATCCTCCCACTCGCACGTGAACCACTCTACCTCGCAAAGACCTCGGGCTGAGGAACCCGAGAGCCGAGCTTTCTGCTTCTTCTTCCTCTACATTCTACAGCCGCTTCGGTAACACGGCAGGCGCCATGGCGAAGTTTGAGGACGAAACGCGCGAAGAAAGGCGAAGGACCCTGAAGATCCGAGCGGGCGAAGAAGGGGCTTCCGTGCTCGGTACCGCTGCTGGCCCATTATGGTTTCGCAGTCGTGACGAGGGCGGCGGGCAATCAGACGCGGGGCGAACGGCGCGGACGGTGGCGGCTGGCAGTTCGTGCCGCTTTCACACGTGGTATAGCGAGAAGGATCATAACTTTACGCTATAACCTTTTCCTAGAGCGGATCGTAAGCATGAAAATTGACTACCGGGTACTGAATATGATGAAGGCCTCGAAACTTCAGGAAAATTAATGAGGCGGAGTCACTGTTTTATAGATGCTGCTCCACAAAGGTGGGAGACACGCAAGAATGGGGCAAGAATGGGGGCGCGTATGCTTGTTGGTCCCCTGCGCTGCAAGTCAACTGTTGCCATGTTGTGCATCGCCACCCTCGCCCTGCAGTAGCGCCAGGTACCGCGCCAGTTGGATGGCCGCATCTCCACACTACTGTCTCAAATCGCAATAGCTAGCGAATAGTATTCTCCGATCGCTCTCGTTATTCATAGACTTCTTTTGCGTGCATGTATTCGCAGCCTTCCCGTTCCTCCCAGATTGTTGCTCGTGCACTTCCTATCGTCTCCACCACAGTTGTCTCCAGCACACTATTCCGGATTAGAACACTACTCCTCTCCATTGTCCAGGGCATCTGATTAGCTCCCCTGCAAGCGATCTCCCTCCACTGCACACCGATAGCGGTCGGGAAAAGGGGGACAAGCAAGCAGGATGAGTTGGCACCGAGATGACGTTTCGGGAATGAAAAAGCGGGACTGCGAGATGGCGAGCAGCGGGGGCTTAACGCGAGGCTGGTCTACGCAGTCACTTTTGGCAGCATGAATCGCTCTTTGGCCTTTAAGTATTGGTTATTTCGTATCTTCTTGTTCTTGAAGAGAGCTGGACATGTTGCCAGCAATGCAAACGAACAGGAAAAATGCAAGATGCAACACAAATGCTCATCCGTCTATGCAGGCGCCACTCCACTCACAAAGAACCTAGGGAGAAGGGGAGAGACCAGAGACAGCCAACGGTCCATGGAATATAATTTGCTGTCGAGACACCCTAGTCTCGCATATGCCGTGAATGGAGATGAAATACTGGAAAAGAAACCTGGTCGACAATGAACAGAGCGGAAGAAAAAAATATATATAATCCTAACAAAGCTCTGTCCTTATGTCTGACCCAGTTTCCTACGCAAGTTTCTGGTCCTCTTCATGAGCTTCTTGTACTTGTGCTTCTTCATCTTGAGCTTGCGCTGGCGCTTGACACTAATCGCGTGCATGGTGCCGTTCTCATTCCGTGCGCGGTCCCTGATGAACTTGAGCCACTCCTGTTCGCGGATCTCCATGCGCTCGAGGAAAGGCTGGCGGATAGTGATACCCTCGTCGTACGCCGGATCCTCCATGGCGCCCTCGGAACGCGTGGGCATCCTGATGACCGGCGAGGTGGTAGCAGAGAAGGTTTTCCGGCCGGTGGCATCGGTCGTCTCGGTAACGGTCAGGGTGGCCTTCCAGACCTTCTTCTGTGGCTTCTGCAGTTGCGTCTGCTGAGCACCAGCCTCCGCGGTCTCCGCAGCCTCGGTTTCCGACGCGGCGTTCTGCTGGGCCTGGTCGAACGGAACTGGCGGTGGCGGTGCGTTGAAGGGGCGCATCTGAGAAAGGAGGTCGTTCAGCGAGACCTGACGCGCCGGGGCCGGACCGTCAAGGTGGACCGCGCCGTCATTCGCAGCTGATTGTCGCATAATCTCCTCCCTCAGTTCCGTCTCCTCCGAGGACTGAGCACCACCCTCCAGGTTCTTCACCGCGTTCCCCAGGGTGTAGATGACGTCCCCATATTTTGACGCGTTGCTCTGCTTGCGAGGCTCGAAAATGGCGCCGAAAGAGGATTCTGATGAGGCGACGGGTATCGTGGTGGTGATGGAGATGGGGCGATGGACGGAAAAGAACGAGGAAAGGGCGACATCTGCGGTGCCGTTAGCCACTGACAAGCCCGGTTGGAGTAGCGCACGCACCCGTCTCTTGCAGATAACTCGTCGGCGGGACAGAGGGCACGTTCATCTGCTGCTGAGCAAGCTTTTTGCTTCTGCCGCGCGGCGTAGTCTTCTTCTCGGTCTGCTTCGAGGAGGTCGAGGAGCTGGCCTGCGAGGTGCCGGGACCTCGCGAGTTATCGGGCGGGCATGAGGTGCTGGAGTTGCGGCGCTGCTGGGTGCGGCGCGCGAGGAGATGATTTGCGCTTTGAAGAGCCCCCAGCGGGCGGGAGCTGATGGCGGATGGAGAGGAGGGCAGGGCGCAAGTGGAGCGGGCCACACGCGCCAGCGAGGGTGAGAACATGGCTGCTCTGCTGGAAGTCGTTCAAGTCGACAGCCAACAAGCACTGGTGGGATGGTCCTTCGGCGGCGTGATCAAAGGCGCATGGCCTTAAGCCTGTTCGACCGGCTTCGGGCCAGGCCGCACGGAGATCGGAGAAACCACCACCGCTCCCTGCCGTCCCATCGTGACCGAGACGCGTGCGGCCATCACGCGCACGCCACACTTCAAGCTGCTGCAACAAGCTTCTACGCCAACGGCCCGATTGTTTGCTCAACTGTTTCAATGCGTTAGAGTGTTTCATTTACGAAGATGCTACTGTCTACACTCGCATCTGGCCGTCGTCCGCTCATAGCTATCAGGGGGTTGTGAGGAAAATCGCAGCTATGCAACTATTGCGCCCGCTTGCCACGCTTCAAGAGATTACTCCCCGAAAACACCAAACCAAGGTATCCTTTAAAATGCAGCCATTCCCGAGAAAGAGGGGAAAAGAAAAAAGTACTACGCTGAGTAAAACAGTCCCGGAGAAGGGGAGAAGAAGAAGAAACTAAAACCGCCCGGGGAAGCAGATATCAACTTTTTCATAGTATTAGTGCATTGAGGTTGCGCTGGACAATCATGTCTTGCACCGACGCCATCGTCTTCTTGAGGAGATCCGTGTCGGTTGCTGTCGTGTAGTGGACGTAGACCTCCTTCTTCGGTGCCCGCACGAGGTTGCGGAACTTGTTCGCGAAGAACTCCTGGCCCGCCTCGATGTCGTTCGCCTTGCCGTAGTAGTCGGGGAAGTGCTTGTTGATCGGGCTGTTGCCCGCTAGAATCTTCTCGCGGAACAAGTCGACTTTGTTGAGGAAGAGGATAAGGGCCGACTTCTCGAAGTACTTTGAATTAGAGATGGACTCAAACAGCATCAGGGCCTCGTGCATTTGGTTCTGTTGGTGGTCGCGTGATCAGCATGAAGACGCGGAAACGAAGGGGGCAGGGCCAACATACGCCATTCCTGTCCTCTACCAGCACGTGGTCGTATCCGCTAATGGCAACGAGAAAGAGCACGACCTGGACGTTGTCGAAAACGTGAATCCACTTCTTACGCTCCGACCGCTGGCCACCGACATCGAACATACGATACGTCAGGTTACCTAGATCGAAGATGGTCTCAGAGATACCGGTCGTCCTTAATCTTGTGCGCAGAATGTCCTGGTCGGTAGGCAGGTATTCCTTGGCAAAGAGGCGATCGATGTCTTGGAAGTAGCTGTGCGAGTCTTGGTCAGTGTCGAGGGCGCAAAGCAGGTCGCAGGTCAGACGTACTAGCTGAGGTTGTCGTGAAGAGCGTATTCGTTGCCCTTCAGGATGGCGAGCTGCACGTTCTTGTCGTCCCAGAGCGCGGTGAAGGCATCCAGGTATTCCCTCGGCATCGAGTCCTCGGGGCCAATCTCAGGCTCATGGTTGACGAGCTCGGCGAAGTTCTGGTTGGACAATGTCAGCCTTCGCTAAGCGCGCAGCGCGAAACCATTGGGTGCGTACAGAGCATTCCGGGTTGTCGAAGGGCAACGCCTGCTCGGTCATGGCGCTGAAGATGATCTCGAAGGCATTAATCAGGTTGTTGAAGATCACGACGCGCCATTGCTTCCGCTCGGACTTGGAGAAGCCTCCGGCGTGGATAACGCGCATCTGCTTGAGGACGGTCGACTTGCCGCTCTCGCCGGCTCCTGTAGGCGCGATCAGCACAGCAACACCGCGCAGACCGGCAAGGCGGCGCACCTAGCAGCAGCAGCTTTACCTCCCTTTCCTGGCGCTTCTTGTCCAGGCGCAGCTGGCGCTCGATCTCCTCATTTTTCCGGTAGGTCGGATCCTCGGACTTCTTTCCAAAACACATTATTCCAGGTGCCATGAACAGCGAGCAGCTGGAAGAGCGGGTTGGTGGCGCAATGGTGGGCGACGGGGGGGTGGTGACGGCGAGAGAGTGGCAGTCGGCGAGCGTTACGACTCGTGAAGGTGCTGGTGCGGATTTAGTTGTTAGGCGCAATTGACGAAAGATGACAAAGGACGTCGCTGGCGCCGTAGAGCGCTGGGCAGCAAGCGGGCTAGTGCCTGGAACGACGAGCTGGAGCATGAGACCCCTAACATAGACACTGCCGTTCGGAGGACATGAGTAAGGCACTTTAACGAGCGCGAGTATCCCTGCGCAGGCTTGGCGCGCTGCTGATCGACTCAGAAGCAGCGTGTCGCGGGGTTCCCGGCACAGCTCTTGCCCGCTGCAGCTACACGGCTGGTCCGCCAGATCGCAAGGGCGCTTTCCGCAAGAGGCGGCGAGCCAGCGCCATTGCTGCTGCCCCCCGCAACCGCGCCTGCCAGGCTTCCTTGGACTACCAGCCGGCGAGCCACAGTGTACCGCCCAACATCTGCGAATAGCGCTAGAGTCGGCGCTGTTTCAGAATCTGGACGGATTGGTGAGCACGGCCGCGTCCCTGGCCACGCAGCAGTCGGCGAACGCCATGCCCTGCCCATTTGCTGGGCGATCTGCCTCTGATGAATTCGCGTTGCTGAAATGATATGCCGGCGCCTATAGGCTCAGCTGCCGAGCTCCCCTGGATGCTGCAGTCATGTCGTCGCCCGCCCAAAGGGGCTTGAGACGTCCCGCCCGCCATGCCGCAAGGCACTGAAGAATTATGCCTAGCGCGGCTGGCTGTCAATTTAACGAGAACACCGACTCGTCCGGGCGCGCATGGGCTACCCGCTGCGCATGGCGACGCCGCTGTCTCCATCGTTTGCCGTCCGTCTCTGCGGCTCATCCGAGATGTCGTTCGCCCTGAACCAAGGCCACCCCTGCCACACGACGCCGTTGCGGGCGGGAGGGCCGCCGGGGCAGCTGCTTTCGCCTGTCGCTCACAATCATCAGTGCTTCCCCGACAGGACTCACCACGAATCTGCGGTACGTCTCGGCCGGCCTTGCTGCGCCGCCGTGCTTGGACCTGGGTAACACCTATGGTCCCACTCTTGCTCTGGGAGAGCGGCTCCTTGTTCGGGACTTCTCTCCGCCGCGCTGGGTCGTCCATCTTAGCTGCAGCGCCCTCGTGGGCTGGTAAGACAAACATCGGATGATAGTGGCCCGCTACTAGCATCGGCACTACCTCGTGGCTGCGCCGCCTTCCGCCTGCTTACCCCGTCCGTCCTGTGAGCCAAAGGTTAGCACAAAGAACCGTCCTACGGGGCGGCACGGATAGCCCAGCGCTATACCGTAGGAGCTGAGCCCACAAGTCCACCACCGTATCGCGAACGCCACGGTTGGTGACGTCGGAACCATGGCCGGAAAAGCGCCCACCCACTGGAGCTGAAGTCTTTGCGCACGCTGAGTCTCTTGCATGCACTCGGCAGCCACTGGCAATAAATTTGTAAGGGCTAGCCTCGTGGGAAAGCTTGATAAGCATTGTCGCCATTCACGGCGCCTTACACAAGCGTCCGCTCACCAGGCCTTAATGCCATGATCTACCCGCTTTATCGCGATTAGTCTAGTACGTCTGACGCAAGACCCCGCGTCACCCGCTCCTTGTCTGACCATTGGACTTGAGATCAATCGATGAACCTTAAACACTGTTTAGCTCAGAGTTATTGATCCCCCTGATTTATGCGACCAGTTGTCGCTCTCACTCGGTATGTACAAAATCCTTCTCATGACACATCCAGGACGGACTTTGAACCAGGAAATACTGTAGGTTTGCTTTGTCAGCTGACCAGAACCGCCACGAGCGTCTATTTTTCTGAGTGTTCAACGTCAGAGTAGTCGACTAGCTTGCCTATAAACAAACATAAGGGACTTGTACAGGGTGTGAAAAGCAAAGCTCTCTCTTACTTCACATTTAGTGTAGCCACCACATCCCTACTTGTAAGTGTTTACCCAAACGACCAGTCAGGATCCAAATATTTTTCGAGGGCGTCTGTATGCCCAAACACTGGATTATCAAATCAGTATGGGCCCAGTGTCAAGACACTCTGATCTCGTACGAATGCGGCATTGTCACTCACGTTGCAATCGCCGCACCTTGTCAAACCGGCAAGACTACGTTGTGGCCCTTCGGTCCAGTGTGAGGTGTACAGTCAGGACCATTATACTCCCAAATTGGCGGGCTTCGCTATTCAAGCGGGATGAAAAGTGCAGCCGGCCACTTGCTGGCGTCATCCGGAGATTATCGTCTACATTTGGCCACTGAAATTTACCGCACGGGACAGAGGAACGCCGTGCTGATCTGATGTTGGAGATGGTGCGCAGGCGGTCTGGAAGCATGACCCCGGGGGGGCATTTCCAGCGCTTCCACGCGACGCACGTCGAAGGTGTTGCGGGTGTGGAGGATGTCGACGGCCGCGACGTAGCTTGGTTGCAGATCAGAGAGCGTGGCTTTGCTCGGTACGGGAAGGTGCACTACTAGGCGATAGGTCAGAAGAAGGGACATCGGTGGGCCCCATCCACCGTAGACCCGTAGGTCGCGTGAGCGGCGCGCATGCTGAATGTTCTGATATAAATCATCTTCATGCAGACCATCAAGCCGAGGATAAAGAAGCTTGTGGGGCAAATTATCAGTTGCGATTGGGGAGATTTTCATCAAGCAGTCCTTGCATGAGGTGGAACGCCATCGTCGATAGGCTTGTTCACGGCTATGTGCGGTGCGGCTGCCAAAAAGGGAAAGACCCTGAGGTGACAGGTGCCTGCTGTTTTCGACAATACCCAGCACGCGTCCTCACCGTCGCATTCCTTACGCCCCAACTCTCTTACATTACATACACTCCAAGCTAATCATCCATACCGACACAGACGCTCGTCTGCGGGTCTGATTCAACGCTCACGTTCAGCCTCAATATGGCGACCATGTCAAATGAAAACAACCCCACCGCCGTGGTGGCTGAGCTGCCGCAAAAGGGAGATGCTCACCTGTCCAGCACCGACGTTGTTGTCTATGAACACCCCTCCATCGAGCTGCTCCCTGGATCCGATACCACGGCCGATGTCGCGAAGGCCTACACTGATATCGACGGAAATCTTGCCAGGGTGATCGATCTCCTTGAAGAAGCTTTCCTCCGTGATGGATCCTTCACTGGTGATGAAACAAAGGAAATGTTCGACCTCGTTCGCAGTCAGTCTGCCGAACTCTTTGAATTGGCAATGGATGCCAAAGATCACAACGACAGCGCTATCCACGATATGCAGCAGCGCGCTAGTCAGTACATGCAGAAACAAGCCATGTACATCACAGGACGAGAGCAGCAGCTCAGTCAGACGATTACATTCCAGCACAGTACGATCCAAAATCTGCACCAGCAGTTCTCCCAGGTCACTCTACAGAACGGTCTTCTGCGCGGCGAGAACTACGGCTTGATCAATCAGAACTACGTACTGCGCGAAAAGCTAACAAACCTCGAGAGCTTCGATGCAAACTTGCAGAACCAGATGCAGTTGATGCAAAAGAAGCATCCTCAGAAGTTTGCGGAGATCGAGAGCTCCAATGCAGCCCTGAAGAGGGAAATGCAGATGCTGCAAGAGCAGCATAGGCGCAACCTCGATGATTTGCACCAGAAGTCCAACCAGGAGAAGCAGGCGTTCGAGCTTGCGAAGAAAGACTTTGCAAGCAACAAGAGCAATTTCGAGAATGCGAGGAGGGACTACAGGCAGCGTCTAGGTGCTGCCAATCAGACTATTAACGACATCAAGAAGCGCAATGAGAATCTCAAGAATGATGCCGAGCAGGCGGTGGACGCTGCCACTAAGAACATTGAGAAGCAATGTCTGGTGAGTCATTCCTTCACGAGACCAGCAGATGCTTTTAACTAACCAAGTGTGCACAGGCGCTTGAAGATGCAAAGAAGCTTCGCATCGAGAACAAGGCCCTGAAGGACAAGGTGAAAGCCAACGAGGACAATGGAGCGGAACTTGTGAGATCCAAGCTTCGGGAGACGGAAGCGTTGAGGAAGTACAATGCCTTGAACAACAGAAGCCAGGAGCTTAAGAAGACGTTGGAAGCTAAGTGTGATGAGGCAATCGCAAAGCGTGATGCTACCTTGACCAGACTCGAAAAGGTCCAGATGCAGCTGCAGGTAGGGAGCACGGCACCCACCAAAGATTGTTCGCTATTGACACACGTTTTTTTTACCAACAGATGCAGCAGAAGGCGTACGAGGAGCTTCATGTCAAGTACAACGAAGTCCAGAAAGACTCAGAGTACTTTGCTATCCAGGCTCAGGTGCGACGCAAGGCAGAGATCATGATTGCTAAGATTTGTTACCGCTTACCTTGGCACAGGAGTCTAGCGTGCGCGAACTCGAGGCTCTTGCTGAGCTGAAGCGCCTTTCGCTCGATACGGACGACGAGGACAAGTAAGGGGACAGAGTTTAGATGATGGACTTGGAAAGTGTGCTGGAATAATGGCCCCTGCTCGGTTGGATGAGGTTCAGAGGGATCATCACCGGAGCGTTTGCATGTTCATTTCGGCATCCAAGACATGGAAAATGGGCTGACGTAGGCATCGTCATGGCCCAATAATTTCGGGAAATTCCTGGGGAAATTCAGTAGGTAGGAGCATGGATCAGTGCAATGCACGAGTCTGGTCTGCGTCAATCTGGAACGGACCGCATTCAACGTGGTGATGAAGCTCGAAATAGCATGCGCTAAATCCCGCAGGGGTGGCACGCCATATGGCGACGGTTTGCGCCATTTCTGCAGAGTGGCTTGCAGGGACACGCAACAAAGTGGCCCGATGGGCGCAGGGTTGCATGGGATTGCGCGGTGTGGAGGGCAGGGGTGGCGGTATGGAGAAAGCGACAGCTGGTGAAGGCCGAGCAGCGGAGTTAACGGGATGGCGATCTTCAGATCTCCCACTTTCCGGCCAAGACCGGGGCAGGGCTGAGGGCTGGAGAAAGATGACACAGCAGCAGAACACGAGAACGTGATTTCAGCAAGCGAGGTTTGGGCGAGGCGACGCGGGTGAAAGCTTGGCTTGACGCCTGAGGCGGAAAGACAGCGCTGGTTTGACACGCGTGGTGCAGCAAGGCGGAGACAGCCGGAAGAGGCATTTCTTAATAAGCTTAACAAGAAGGTAGGGCGCCACCAAGGCTTGGAGCGGTTGGACTGCGCGCGAACCCCCACCGTCACGACGCGCGTGGCATGCGGGGAGGATTCGTCTTCACCGCAGGAGCCGCTGCGCATATTTACGCGCCCCGCGGCCTCCAGACCGCACTCGCCCTCTCCCCTACGCCTTCCCGAAAGAAAACGGAGAAGAGCGCAGCTGCTACTGCTTGCGCCTCAGGATTACCGCCGCCGCCGCCACGCATTGCAACCAACCGCTCGTATATCGATAGTCTCAACGCTCGGCCCTCTGCCAATCTGTCTCGGAGACAGGAAGGGGGACCATCACCTCTGTTTGCGTTTAGCCCTGCCGCCTAGAATCCGCTGATCGCCGCGAGCTAGGCCAGAAGGTATCGCCGAGGAAGGGCACAAGTCCATTCCGAGAAAAGTAGCCATGGCTCCAGGTCGTGACGCTGCCGTTGCAGCTGAGATTCCTCCCGCCGCCGAGGCCCAACCTCGTCAATCTTTCCTGCGCGTGCGCACCCAGCTCTGCGAGAACTTGACGCTGCCTGGCCTGCACAAAATGCTCACCGAGGAACAGCGGCCGCTGCTACAGACGCCCGTCAAGGCGCACGACAACTTTCCTGGCTGTATGCCTTTTCCTAATCAGAACACGTACCTTTTTCTCAGTCCTTTAAGACCGCCTTACGAGAATTAATCCCCCGCAAATATCACTCTCCGCCCCGCAACCCACGTTTCCCCCACCAAAATCATAACGTCCTTCCGTCACTTATATCGTCTTCAATATTCGGTTCCTTCTTTAAAAAAAAAAAAATGATGAGTTCGTGCCACTGATTCTCGTGCCTTTTTTTCGTGCAAATTTAGCCGCCGAATTCGCACTCGCTCTTCGCAAAGAACACAATGCCAGGCAGCACCAGCTTCCGCAGGCCATCGCGCACCGTGGCTACAAAGCCAAGTTCCCGGAGAATACCATGGGCGCGTTCAAGGGCGCGGTTGAGGTTGGAGCGCACGCTATCGAGACGGATGTGCATCTGACGAAAGATGGCGTCGTGGTTTTGAACCATGTGAGTATCTTTCAATTCCTTCAGTCTTGACCACCTTCTTTATTTTGCCTATTTCTTTCTTGAGCTTCCTTGCATAATTACAACGGCGGGAGAAGCTGTCTCCATGGCTGAATTCCGCGTACACCTGTATTTCGAAGGCTTTGGGATCCTCTTCCAGTATATCCCTCGTTCGGTTCGAAATTAAACGTGTCTGAGTTTGAGCATGGGCTTTTAATGGTTTGCTGACTTTGCCCTTTTCTTTCGTGGGACGACAGGATGCATCACTGGAGCGTTGCTTCGGAAAGAAGGAAAAAGTCATCGATTGCGACTGGGAGTACCTGTCGACGCTGCGGACGCTGGCCGAACCGCACGAACGCCTGCCCCGGCTCAGCGATTTGCTTGAGTACATGGCCGAGCCAGGAAACGAGCACGTGTGGGTGTTGCTAGACATCAAGGTTTGTTCTGGCCCCCTTAGAAAGCACAATGGGCGTCAGCAACGCGGAGCATAGACTGACACTCGTGGGGTCTACAGAAAGATAATGACTTGGACGACGTCATGCGCCTCATCTCCGAAACCATCGCTTCCGTCCCGCCCTCTCCTTCAAGGCCGTGGAACCAGCGCGTGGTGTTGGGTATCTGGGCGGTAAGTTTCTCTCTGCGTCTCACACTATTCGTTCAATATATTAACCCGTCGAGCAACAGGCCAAATACCTCCCCTTCGTCTCGACCTACCTCCCGGACTTCCCGCTCACCTACATCTCATTCTCGCTGCCCTGCGCGTGGTACTTCCTCAGCCACGTCCCGCGCATCTCGTTCAACCTCTACGCCCCCATCCTCTCGGGCCCGCTCGGCGCCGCGTTCCGGCGCAAGGCCCAGGGCGACGCCAGGCCCGTGTTCGCGTGGACGGTCAACAAGGAGCGCATGATGCGGTGGAGCATCGAGAAGGCGCTGGACGGCGTGGTGACGGACGACCCGAAGAAGTTTCTGGACGAGTGCGAGAGGTGGGAGGGCAAGAAGCAGGCCGTGGGTGCTGCTAGGAAGCGGATGGACGAGGTGGAAGGGTGGACGTGGAAGGGGTGGGGCCCGACCGAGGTGCTGGATCTGTTGAGGGTGCAGCTCTTCGCCCTGTTGTTGACGCCCGTGGTGATTTGGTGGCTGAGGCCGTGGGGCGCGATTCGGGAAGTTGGCAAGATGCAGAGGGGTGTCTAAGAGGGGGGATAGGGATAGGTGGATGATTGGACGAGGTAAGAATCGGTGTTTTCTTGAGCGGTCAGGTCGGCGGCATCCTCGAATGAGGAAGCAAAGAAAGAGCAGTCCGGATTACAAGATCTAAATCAGGGATTTGGAGAAAGAGGGGTAGAAACTGCATTGAGCTGGGTATAGGTAGAGTGGAGAGCTGACGAAGTATGAATGATATTCTCATGTCCACTCATATGCACAGGACTTCTTCTGCCAAAGATTGTGATTCACGATGCGCGCTTTCCCATTGAATGCTTCTGGGGGGCCGTGAGCGTTACGTTAGTCCAAGTCTGGATCTTTAGGATGCGTACAGTGACGCTCTTGCCTTCGAAGGATGCTGTTTTTTCTTGCCTGGTGGTGCACAATATTGCTTCACGCTGTTATACAACCCTCCAGTGTCTTCCATATTCCAACGTCAAGTTTCGTATGAGGAAAATGACAGAGAGCCAATCCTCAAGCAACTGATAAGCAAAAAGATGCGGCAGTTACTCTACGGTATTGAGTGGAAAAGGGGGTCATACATCCGCCAGTAGAGCCGAGATTGGTGAAACGGACAATTAGTCGACAGGGTCTAGCCATATATATCGTTGAAAACTACCGCTGACGTTATGCCAACGAGCGAGGTGCAATGGAAAGCCGAGACCTATACCAAAGTGATACCCCCTAAAGGCTCAGCAACGCCGAGGTTCTAATAGAAAAATTACTTAAGATGCCTTCGATTGGTAATTCGAAGATATTTATAGATATCGAAGATGCAGCATTTGAACCGGATTGCGTCGGAGGAATTGAAATTTGATACGGAATTTGTTTGAAATTTGGCGAATAAGTTGTCAGCTTATCTTCCCTTCGGACGCGACTGGCCTCAAAAAGAAAAAACGAGAACCAAGCAACTTTTTGCAGTTCCGTAATGTTGACGTAGAGAAACGCAAGGGAAAAATGCAGCCGTAATGGCCAGTCGAAAATGCCGACGCATCGGACGGTACCCCTGTCTGAGCGCGTAGACGGATTATTTATTATCCCAACCTTACACACCACATGCTTTCTCCGTAACCTAATCCTGAGATGGTTGCAAACCTGGCAACGACTTTGGCCATCAGCAGCTCTTGTGCGTAACGTCCAATGTTTGTATATTCAACAGTGTTGAGCGAAACCTTCCTTGGTAGGGAGAACGTAATAAGATCAAGACCAGGGCCTGCCTAAGTAAGTAATATATGTACAAAGCAAGAAACAAAAATCTCTATATAATCCTAATCTGCTTTTCATTCCCCGGAAACTGCTGGGCAGCGCGCCAGCCACCGGTGAAATGGCCGACTCTCTCGAACGTATCACTCGCTCCGTCCATGGTGGCCTGCAGCACAAGCCCCCATATACTCCCGCTGGGCAGCAGATTGCCGTGCCTCTTCTGGCTGGTGAAGGTCTGGCAGGTGGCGGCCAGCAGGAGCCACAGCTCGGGGCGCTTGGGGGCGGCGGGGCTTGAGGGGGCGCCCATGCCGCCGCCGACGGCGCCGCCGCAGTCGAAGAAGATGCGGCAGTCCTCGGTGGTGTCGTAGGGCAGCATGAGGGCGGCGAGGTCGACGAAGGCGCCGGGGCGCAGGCGCGAGAAGGGGGCGGCAGGCACCAGCGGGTCGACCTCGCAGCGGAAGCGCGAGATGTGCGACTCGAAGGTGGTGTGGCGGTTGGCCTCGAAGGCGATGGGCCCGTCGATGGACATCCACGACCACGACGGGGCGCGCCAGGTGGGCGGCAGGCTGACGCCGCCCGTCGCTTGGGCGCGCTTGGCGTCGACGGTCCAGCACAGCTCGTGCACGAAGTGGCCCTTCCACAGGCCGGCGAGGTAGGCGTCGTTGAGGGCGCGCTGGAAGTAGGCGGCCAGGCCGGCGAGCGCGGGCAGCTTGTCGTCCGGGTAGGTGAGGCGGCGGATCGAGTAGTCCTGCACGAGGAACTCCCAGATGCGGTAGAGCTGGTGGGTGCGCGTCTGGGCGCGGCTGAGCTTGCCTTCGCCGGGCGACGAGGGGTCGATGAGGAGGAAGGAGGGCATGGTGGCGGTGACGCCGGGCTGGATGATGCGGCCCGACGGGCACAGGCGCATGGTTATCAGGCCTGCTGATGCGCAGTAGGCGTTCCAGTCGCGGCCCCACGCCTCGCCTGTGAGCGAGTTGTAGACGAGGCCTTTGTCGTGGCAGAAACACTTCCACACGACCGAGTCGTGCGTGTAGATGAGCACGCGCGGCGAGAGCACCACCTCCTGCAGCGTCCAAGCGCGCTCGTATGGAGGCTCCCGCATCGTGTGGTATTCGTCTCGCGGAAGGTTGTCCTTCTTCGGCGTCAGGAGCATGCTCCCTTTCTCGCCGCTCTCGCAGCGCAACGTCAGCGTCGCCAGCGGGTTCCAAAGGTTGTCGGCCTTCAGGAAGCCTTCTCGACAACTCCGCGCCCGCGCCGCCACGATGGTGACGTACGAGTTCTGGAAGGTGTTGTGCATACGCGCCATCTCGTACTCTCGGTCCTCCTCGTCGTCCTGAACGATACACAAGGCATCTATCCAGATGTATTTCAGGTCCAGCCACCGGGCGGTTTTGACGGCATCCAGGAACATCCATGGGAGTTTGGTGATGGCGATGTCGTCCATGTGCTGGGCCAGGGTGCTCTTGGTCGTCTGCAGTGGTTCTGCGTCACCGCAGCAATAGCTCAGTGCAGCATACGCGGCATGGGCCTTGCCTCCGGTGTTGATCAGCCGTAGTTTCTGAGGCGCCCCGGAAACGTCAATTAGCCGGGTCGGCACCGTCGGGTTCAGAGCGCAGCAATGGGCGGCATCTTTCTCGGGAAGCCGCTCATCGCATGACTTGACCCAGCCTTGGATCATCTGAAAGATGGTTCGTGTGCCCCTGTCCGACTTTTGCTTGCGGACAGGCAGCGCGAACTGGAGTTTCTCGTCTCCGATGGAAAGTACATGAGGTACGCTAATGGTTTGAGCTTCGCCCAGAGGATCGCCTAGCCCAGTTCGTCAGCAAAGTAATAGATGCAGCAGAATGGACATGGGCGCACCATCGAGAGTCCCTACGTCGAACTCCAGGGTCCGCGCGAAGATAGTGTCAAGCCGGGACACCTGTAGGACGGGCTTGACGATCTTGGAGTCGTTTCGCGATCTCTTCTCAAAAGAAAACTGAAAATGGATCTCCTCGTTCTCCTGTTCATCCTCCTCTCTACGCTTCTCGTCATCCTCAACTTGGGCCTTTTTCTGGTCCGCTTCCAATACCGTGATAAACAGTAGCCGACATAGTTTGCACCCGGCCCGCGCCGATCTCTCCAGGATAACACGCGCTACAGTGTGTCTGACCCCGCTATAGCTAGAGCAGAGCAGCGCCCACGGCGAGTACCGGCCCTGGTAATGCGTGAAGATCCTGGAACAGAGTATGCAGGATTGCCTTGATGTAGGACTCATAATCCGAAGGAGTGGTGGCTAGGATATAGAAGGGAAAGAGGGTTCGATAGGAGAAACCATGGTTAGATCGAAAGGGGAGGCCGGGCGCCTTAGCCGAGACCCACTCCCTCGCTCGGGCCAATCAGAGGCTCCGTCCCTTCCCAAAAGGAACAGGTACCTCGACGCACGGAAGACGTTAACAGGCAGAAAATAATATAGGACGTCAGCGATGGCTGCAGTCGACCTACCCAGTCATCTGAAGGTCCCGGACAATGTTCCGTATCAAACCCGCAATGCCGAATTATACCCGCTATCTACAAGATCTTATTCAAACAAACCTCAATACTCAAATACTCTCGCCGTCGCTGACTTTCCTTCGCATCGAAGCCTGATCAACTCGCCAAGGCAGCAGACCCTGGCGGACCTGACCCATCACATCAACCCCTGTTCTGCATCTGTGCTGTTCTTTAGATATATGGTCGAATGAAGTGCGATTTGTGGAGAAACTGCATCAAGGATCTTCGCTCTCGTCTGACATCCGATGATTATGCACACCACGGCCAGATAGATAATTGGCTCAAAGAAAGCAAGAATTACTGCATTAGGCAATTGTAAGGCTTGAAACGCAGGCAGGAATTCAAGGCTGGCGACTGCATGTGAGCCGGGGTGTGAGCCAAAGAGCCGTTGGTCGGGAATTCTGTCGCAAGGGGCGCGCTTAAGTCCGAGCCGAGACCCATTAATCTGCTGAACGCGTGGACGTCGCAAGGTTGGAGAACCTATCATGCCCAGACATGGAATTTTGGCCCCCAAATCATGGCGGGTTTCCCACTCGAAATAGAAATCCATATAGTGCCACCTGCAAGCATCTCACGAAGGATTGTTGGTCTCAGGTACACCGCCAACAAAGTCTTCTTAACACTGCTCTACCTCCTCGACACTCCACCCAACAAAACCTCCAACCACCATGACCTGCTATTACCCTGACGGAAACACTGTCTCGGATGACGTGCCGTGCGATTCAAGTGCCGAACAGTCGGCATGCTGCGGCTCGGGGGCAACGTGCATGATCAACGGCCTCTGTTTGAACTACGGTCTCATCTCTCGCGGCTCCTGCACCGACTCGTCCTGGAAAAGTGAGGCCTGCCCGCAACAATGTACAGACTGTAGGTACCGCCCTCGGCATCTCTCACGCTCCTTTTGCTGACTGTACCTCTCCAGACAATCCCTCGGCTGGCTGCGGAGTCAAAGTCTGCACTCGCAGTTCGAACGGCGCCTCGTTGTGGGCCTGCGGCAGCGAAGACTGCAACACGACCGACACTTTCAAAATCACCGCCAACTTCACCCCCATGGTCGAAACCTCCACATGCAACACCACTTCCAATGCCACCTCAACAGGCTTCTCGAGCGGACAGATGGCCGGTGTGGGTGCGGGCATAGGCGTGCCGCTGCTGCTCGCCTTCCTGGCCGTGCTCTTTTTGCTGTTGGCCGAGAAACGAAGGAAGAGAAGCCCGATGGAAGGCCAGGTCCAGCCTGCCATGTTCGAACCCATGAGACACCAACAACCCCACGCTTGGAACAACGTGGAGCTCGACACTGCAGGAGAAAGGCAAGAGCTGCCTGTCGATAATATAAAGCGTTCATGAGTTATGTTGTAATTACGTTTTCCTTTCTAATTAAGATACCACACGTTTGTACGCACTGACAAACCCTTTTAATTCCATCGAGGACGTCGAGCTGCATACATGATACGAGGCGAGTATGTTTAAGCTTGAAGGACTCCGCAGTGTTGAGCCCCATCAGGCGCCGTTATAAGAAAGCCGCTGTAGTGCTCTTCAACCAGCACGCCTGTACCTCTTAAGCAGACTAAAACACTGTAGTCCTCAAGTCGCAGAGCTCTACGTGAAAAGATATTGGCGAAAGACGCAGTAATCAGATTGAGAGATAAGTAGACATCTTTACTGCTCCCTCGATATGGAAAATACAAAGTATATAAAACTGAATAAAACCTATACGGATCGTACAGTGTAGAAGAGAATTTAAAAGGATGCTACGTAGGACTTACTCGCACCCGTATTAGAGAAAAAGACAAAAAGCCGCCTTCAGACCCGAAAAAGGCAAAAAGAAATGCTGTCACCCCACGCGGGACTCGAACCCGCAGCCTCCAGATACCACAGACTCGCAAAGAGCCTAACGTAGAAGTCTGGCGCGCTACCATTGCGCCAGCAGGGCCTGATTGGTCGATGCCGTTTCATGATTTGCAATTCGAGCTTGGAAAATATATACTATCAAAATACTTTTGCCGACGTATCACCGACAAGCGAGGTGCAACCATGGAAGTCGTGGTGCTGCCCCGTTGGCACCCGAGCAATTAAGATTCTATTTACGCGAAAATAGACGTCTATTGTACGATACCGCGCTATGCGTATTTTTAACGTGCGAAGAGCCGCATATAGTGTTTGCCCAACATAGAAGGCCTGGTTGGGTTTAGTTCCACTCTGAGTGTACATAGTCTCTGCTGGGCACGAGCCGTTTAGATGGTCAATCCATTATGGTTTCAAAAAAGATTGCTTCTTTGTTATTCTTTCCAACCTCATAACTATCGTCATTGGCGTAAATCAGAAACACCAGAAGCCGTCGAGAAAAAAACAGAAGTAGAAGAGACGGAGGTAGAGCAAGGAGTAGAGAAGCCAACTCCACCAACCATCAGCCCGGTCCTCTATGAAAGTGGCTCAAAGCATGTTGTATCCACCACGGCTCCACGCCCCACAATCCCACAAACATTCCACGGAAAGAGAGCAACAAGTAGTACCCCCTAAGCCCTCACCTTAGTCCAATCCATAACCTCCCTGCGGACACCACCCCTGACACCCCTCCTCATGCTCCTCACCATCATCTTCCTGCCGGACGCGGCGCCACCGAAGCCGAGGGCCTCGTTCCACGCGTCGGCGGTGCTCTGGTCCTTGGTGCCGAGGGCCTCGATCTGCGTCTTCGCGTCCTCGCACGCGGCCTTGGCGTCGTCGGCGGCATCGCAGACGTTGGTCAGCTGGTCGCAGATGCGGTTGGTGATGATGTTGGGGTTGAGCGCCTCCTGCTGGCCCTTGGCCACGAGCGGGTCCGTGGCCTGGAACGTGAACTCGTCGGCCGGCCGCCCGTTGAGGCCGCCGACGAACTTCATCGTTGGCGTACACTTGCCGAAGTCGAGGTTCTTGGAGCTGGCGGTTTGGCCGCCGGTGGAAGCGGTTGAAGAGGTGGAGTTGGCGGATGAGGAGGAGGAGCTGCTGCTGCCCTGCTGCTGGTCGGCGTTGGTGTTGGAGGTGGACGAAGAGGAGACGTCGGCGGCGGCGGTGGCAGCAGCACCGGTACCGGAAGCAGAAGCAGAACCGGCATTATCATCACCGGCAGCCCCAGCATTGCCGTCTGAATCCTTCGTCGTGAACTTGGTGAAGCCGTTCTGCTGCAACAGGTCCGCAACACTCAGTCCCGTCGCGTCGAGCGGGTTGGCTCGAGTCTGATTAGACAAGGCGTTGGCGACGTCGGCACCCTCAACGTCCGGGTCGATCAGAGGCGTGATACCGCGCAGGGCAGCCGTCGTCGGCAGTGTCGGGTCGGAGCAGATGGTCGGAGCGTCGGCGGTGAAGGAGTTGAAGTTTTGCTCAGCAGCGACCATTCCGATGGCGGCGGCCATGGCATCAGCACCGGTGCCCAGTTCGGCCAAGATCTGATCACCGCGCTGCAGCTTGTCGCATGGGTTGGCGGCGCCGAGAAGATCGCTGACAGCAGCTCCGGCGATGGTCTGGGCTTGGCCAGGCTGGCCGCCTTGGACGTCGGAGATGGCCTGGATGGGAATCTGC
The DNA here is from genome assembly GCA_009829795.1 of Lasiodiplodia gonubiensis. Classification (NCBI taxonomy): domain Eukaryota; kingdom Fungi; phylum Ascomycota; class Dothideomycetes; order Botryosphaeriales; family Botryosphaeriaceae; genus Lasiodiplodia; species Lasiodiplodia gonubiensis. The sequence continues at coordinate 313,990 of RHKH01000030.1, forward strand.
TCTTGACCGAAGCTACGAGGACATTGTCAGTTTGGACCTTGTGATACGCTGGAGCTGTATATACTAACCGAGCTTCGACCAGGATGGCAAGGTAGGCAGCGAGAAGAGTCTTGGAGAGCATTGTGCCGGAGGAGATAAGGTATAATAGGTAATAGATAGGTTGTTTATAGGGTCAAGGGTAATTTTGAGAAGTAACGACCGGCCCGCGGATTCGATGATGCAGAATGAAAGACAGATTAAAGAGTGATGTGGCTGAAAGCGGAGCCTGTTGATGGTGGAGTTGGCCATGGATTCTGGGCTATCCAGCCATGATATATAGCATGCCAACTGATCAGGACTCTGCAATCCAATTGATCCAGTACCAAGATGTCACACGTCTACGGCGAGAACCGACCGCAGCCCCTGTCAGGACATTGTCCAGACTCGGCGGCATAATGGTCTCATGTGTGGTTTTCCAGAGGGCATTAGGAAACTGTCGCCGTGTCTACTGCTCTCAGGCGGGGCGTACACTGACATGGGCGCTTCAAAACGGAGAAGGGTTGGTTTTGGTGGTTGGGTTCGGGTTTTGCATGGAACCGGTGATGTCTGATTCGGGTTTCAGCGGCTTCACCATTCCCGCAAGAGGCAGTTTCGCAACCACAGCCGAGCGCCTGATGAGGCACCGAGACATGACATTATGCCAAGCAGAAACCGATTTGCGACTTAGTTTTTGCGATATGGTGACATGATTGATGGAAAAGAGCGGTGGTGGTGATGTTTTGTGGTGGCCGAGCGGCCGATCGTTGTTCCTCCATCATGCCGGCAACCGAACAACCCACGCTAGTCCCCATCTCTACCACAACACCCGACATACTGCGACCGCTCTAATTTCCTCACGGGCCGTAGGGAAAGCACCGCGGAAGAATCCTTTCGATAATACCTAGTGCTGAGGCCCTGGCGAGGTCTTCAGACTGCAGAGTCAGTGTGATCGTCTCTTTATTTAGCCATCATTACTCTCCCTTATGCGGTAACATCGGAGTTTGATGTGCCGACTTTGGCCCTTGACTTCTCCGCACTGATTTGGCGATGGCTAAACGCCTTCATATGGCATTTCTCTCAAGCGAACTTTTGACCCGTTGACTTTTTCTCTGCCAACGTACGCTTGGCAGCATGCTTGGCAGCGAGTGCATGTCCTAGCCCCGGCCAGCGTGATCCGATGCTTGGGGTCTGCAGCAGAAGATCTGGAGTAAAGAGATCTTTCGAAATCTTGATTGGTGCGTTGTTGTCTTAGCCTCGACTCCTACCATTAAAGGGCCAAGACGTATTTTCAATGCAATTGGCCTTGGCATCGTCCTGGCTAACGATGCGATGAGCTCCGTTCGACAAATCTCCACTGCGCGGTACGGTGTTGGAATAAAGTCGACGATAGACGACCAGGAACACGCGATCCCGTCTCACCTGTCGCAAGAAGTCCGATCCTCGGGTCTCCCCACCGTCCTTCAACCCTCCCTTCGCCTCCTCGGCCCAAACCCCGGGATCCCTGTCCTGCAAGAATTCTCAAACTTCCGGGACCCACCCTTGATAGACAGCTGCACACCCTGGCCCAAGCGCTCCTGAATGCTTTTCTTTTCTTCTTCATTCAGCGCTACGTGCGTCTCCCTCACCGCCCACGTATCATTCGTGCTCCCACGCCCCGGATCCAGCACCTCAAACGACAGATGCGGATTCTCCCACTGCGAGAAATCGGGCGGGTTGAGACAAGCAAAGCACCTGGTGAGCTCGTGAAAGCCGGCAAGCTCGACGCGCTCAAGTCGCGGCCACTCGGCTTGCTTGTCCGTGAGCACGGGCAGGATGTGCTCGTTGAACAGGGTCCACAAGGCGGGGCGGCCACGCTGGCCGAAGGGATGCGAGCGGTTGGTGCGCCAGAGTCGCGACCTCTCGGCGCGGTGCTGCTCGAAGACGAGCGAGCGCAGCGTCGGCCGTACCGACCGGATAAAGGTCGCCCATTCCTCGTAGCGCGTGTCGTCGAGGGAGAGTCGTTCCCAGTGCTCCCATGGGGCGTAGGTGCGGATCTCGAGGTGCGACAGCTTGTGGCAACGGTTTGTGAGAGAGCGGAGGTGGTTGTGCATGGGACCGGCGAAGGTGGTGCTGAGGATATGATCGTGGGGGCCATGGTCCATGCGATGGATCATGTCGTGCAGGGTCATGTGGCTGGGGAAGGACGGGACGGGGTCGGCGAATTCTTGGAGGTTTATGGTGGACAGGGAGACAAGGTTTTCGGGGTTGATGTTGTCCAGGATGGCAGCAACGAAGCGGGTTGATGCTTGGCCGACTAGGCGAACAGATGTGGCACTAGTAAACAAGGGCGGCGGAGGGCAGGTCTCGCGCAAAGACCTCAGCCACGCAATGTCGACCGAAGTGACTTTGTTAAAGGCCAAAAAAGCATCCCAGAGGACTGCATCGAAGCCAATGGATTCGAGGCGCTGCAGACCTCTCTGCTCCCATATTTTCATGGCGGCAGGCAACTCGGCGGTAGTGCCCACCATGGGTCTGTGGTCCTCGGATTGGCCGACGGGCGCATTGAGTACGGACCAGTGAAGTTGGCGAACGTGGGTGCCATATTCCGGATGCTTCTTTATGGTATGGATCAGTTGTTGTTGGCGAAGCCAGATTTCATCGTCGAGCGAGACTCGGGGACGTTCAGCAAAGTCGAGGGGGAGTGCGAGGACGATAGGCGAGTCGGAGCGGACATCGTCCTCATAGGGACCATTGAGCGCAAGCTGCGAGGAGTTGTGGACGCTCAGATCGACAGTGCGGTAGATTTCTTCAATCTGCAAGGGTGAGCACGGAATGGTGCGGCGGTCTGATTAGAAGACTCACGCAGACACTGTGGAGCTGGCGTGTTGTTGCGCTCAGCGTGCAGCGTGAATGCTGGTCGCAGTTCTGGGCGATGAGGTGCAGCACCTCGACGGGGAGCTCGGTGAAGACTCCCATGGCGGGAGGTGTCGGGAGAGCAGTAATCAATGGCGGGGTTGGCTTGATGGAGGGGAGCGGTTTCGGCCACAGCAGCGCTAAGATAACCTTAGATAAGATCCGAACTTCGGCATGACGTAGTTACAGGAGCTCCTCAACATTCGCCCTCAGCGTCTCCTCCAGTCCCGTGAACCCCGATCTCCCCAGATCTTTCAGCAACGCTTCCGATCTGTCCCTTCCCTCGATGCAGCTGAAGCGGCGATCCAAACCAGCGATATCGTCCGGGAATGTCTTATCCGGAGCGAACTTTCTGAACAGCCCGAGCCAGTCGTTGAAAGTGTACGTGCCGTCATACGCGAACATGCGCTCACCGTCGACACCAGGATGGGTCAGGCCTGCGACGTGGAGCAGGGCGACGTCCTGAACGTTGACAAAGTAGACTAAATCACTCTTAGGGGAAGCAAGCCTGCTAGGACCAGACTGACTTACATTGGGACATGAACTCCAAGCCGCTGAGTTTACCAAAAAAGACCCCCACTGGAAGGCCTGAAGACCCCGGATGGCCTTGCTTTTCCACGCTCACCGAGCGCCCCAGCACCATGGAAGGGATCACTGTAAGCTACGTCAGTCTCTTGCCTGTTTGCTCCTATGATTGCCCATCACCTGTATTGAAGCCAAAGTGCGGTCTGTTCTCCTTCATCCATTCCCAAGCCTTCTTCTCACTGAGTACTTTCGAGGCTGCGTAGGCAGCATGACCTTTCTGCCGATCCGTCCATGACGCCGGTATGTTTTGCACGTGCTCAAGAGCTCCGTCGTTGTACTCGTTCGCCGTCACCGGTCTTTCGGGGACGTGCGAATTCATATCCCTAACAGCTACAGAGGAAGAGGTCAAGACAACGCGCTTTACGCTCGGCTCTCTGGCCGCAGCTTTCAGCGCATTCAGCGTGCCAGTGACCGTCGTGTTAATCACCTTCTCCACGTCCGGATCCATGGTCATGACGGCTGCCACATGAGCGACGCCAGCGACGCCTGTCATCAGGTTAATATGCTTCCCCATCACAGAAGACTAGTTCCTTACCTCTGATAGCTTCGTCGAAAGCACCCTCAATCACGATATCCTTTACAGGACAGAGCTCAAACTTGCCCGGGCCGTACTTTTGTTCGAACAACTCTGCAAGCCAAGCCGCCTTCTGGACGTCTCTGACCGATCCACGGACTCGGTAGCCGTAATTCAAAAGTTGGTCGGCGACATGGGAGCCTACGAAGCCGTTCACGCCAGTCACCAGGACTGTGGCGCCGGGAGGAATGATAGACTCGGTGAAGACAGGCATTTTCGATTCGAAGTGAGGAATCAGACAAAGAGATTGTTTGAAACCCTTCGTCCCTGGCACCGGGTATTTATTCCCATCACTTTAAGAAACGCACGTCCCTTGTGGTTAGGCAGCCAATGAAGCTGCCTTCACCAAACTCACAGGTGAATGCCCCGAGTCATTCAAAGTTTCAAAGATCCGAATTGCGAATATTCGAAAACACGACGCTCAACCTGCTTTCCCTCTGCTTCAGAGGCGAAAGCCTTCCGTACTTATAGCAACCGGACCTCGTGCTTCCGAACAATGTCATCTACCGATGGCCAGTGCTCTTGTGCTTTGCTGAAAACGTGGAGGAAGTAGACAGTCCCGAGACCCGTGCCTCGGATAAGGTTACTTTTCTACCCGAGATCTATAAGCTCACCATGCCTATTCTCCGCTTCACCCACGAGGCCTATGCGAGCCAAATACGAGTCACGTGCTATTGAGCTTCCCAAGCTCCGATGCTCTTCTTATTTATACATGTGAGTTGCATTTAGACATCAGATTCGACAGGGGATGCAAAGCCTTTTGCAGAACAAGGGTTCAAGGAGTGGACCCCTTAATCGCCTGCTGTATCGCTTTGCTTATATAAATTCGTTCGGCTTTAGAATTTCTCAAGCATCCGTCCATAGTACAAGGAGCCCTCGCAACCCCCCACCTTATGCTACTTCCCCGCATGACGTAATAGGCTCGGACGTAAGCGAAGGGAAGGAAGGTGGTTTCCCCCGCTCGGCATGATATGATGACCTCTGCTTGCGGCTGAGAATCCTCTTCATCACCCGACTTCTGCAGCCTCCCCTGCATCAAGCTATCGCCATGGTGTACGACTCGACCATTAGCTTTACGCTGGACACGATATGCCCCTGGTAAGTTCTCTCGGGTGCCCAAGGCGCAGTCACGGCTTGAACAGACGCACAGGACGTATCTCGCGCGTCGCCGGCTTCAGCGCGCTCTCGAGCAGGTGCGCGCCTCTCAATCAGATAGCGCCACGACGTTTACTATCAAGTACCTGCCATACCAACTGTATCCCGAAGCCACCAAGGAAGGCGAGGATAAATACGAGTGGTACAGGAAGTCGCGATATGGCGACAGCGAGGAGAAGATGAAGATGTACACGACCCTCATGAGCGCCTACGGCGCCGATGCTGGCATCAACTTCAAGTATGTGCTCTTTTCCGTCAGTCTCGGACATGGCTGATTGGCGTGATGCAGATTCGGCGGCACGGTGGCGAATACGCTGAACGCGCATCGCGTAATCCAACATTTCCAGGAGAAAAACGGTCCAGAAGTGGCCGACAAGATTGTGGAATGTAAGCAGCTCGGCTCAGCCCTCAACCCGAGTTTCTTCGCATTAATAACCCATTCCTGGAGCCAACGGCGGCCCGTCTCGCTAACTTTTCTTAGCATTGTACAGCCAGTACTTCGAGAACGAGAAGCATCCGAGCGCAGCCGGCACGCTGCTCCGAGCGACTGCCGATGCAGGCATTCCCGAATCCGAGGCGAAGCCCGTAATCGACGACGAATCCGAAGGTCTGATGGACGTCAAGATGCTGATCCAGGAACAAAAAGGGAACGGCGTTGATGCTGTTCCCTACGTCGTCATTGAGGGGCGCAGGCGCGATGTGACGCTCGAGGGCGCACGCGAGGTTGACGAATATGTCAAAGCGCTGCAGCGCGTTATCAAGGAGAACGCATGATGATCAATCCACGCCGCGCGGAAGCGGAAAGGCGGCTGGTGGCGCGAAGGAGCGGCCAACAGCCGGCAGCCGCGTTCGTGCTCGCGTTGAGCAAAGAATGCGAGTTTAAGTTCGACCATCGGCAGACACTAGGCGGTTCCCCACACCTTACTGAGCATCTCGCGCCGCATCCCGAATATATGTGCCAAGCGCGCGCCAACTTCTCTTGTTCGCTGATCCGCTCTCTCCCGCCGTTTGAGTTCAGCCATGTATGATATTTACTGCACATAATCTTTGTTTGCTGGCATAATCACCATCGTCAGCTCCACTTCCTTCGCTTCTCCACTTCTTCACCTTCTCTTCTATCCTGCGCTCCAACTGAATCGTGACCCTTCATCGTCATCAACTCGAAACAACGAATCTTTTGCATTGGAGAAGCCACCATTCAATCCCGGCCAATCAGATCTCCCCGCTCTCAGTCCACCCCAACCATGGAGTACGTACTGCCATGTTCCCCGCTCCATACCCCCAACCAAACCAGATCTGCCACCAGTAGAGGCCCTATCCTTCATTACAACTCATCCTGAAACCCTAGCCCGGCTCCCCAAAGCCTGATCCCCGTCTTACCGTCACGTGCCTGCTAACCAACCGCTGCAGCGCATTACCACCAGCTCTCTCCTCCTCATGCTCGGCATCATACCTTTATACCGAAGCGACAATAACATCCGCATTACCATCAATACCATCGACATTTCAAATCTCTTTCGCCCTTAACAACAACAACACCTACCTCGCCGCTACAAACTTTTCCTCTAACAGCACCACGCCCTTATTATCACAACCGACGACAATACCGACATCCCCATGGCAACAGTGGTCCTCCCCCCCACCTACGTCTCTCCTATTCAATACCAACATCCTCACCCTCCTCCTTTTACCACTCGTCATCCGCGAGATTCCGACCATCATGACGACAACGCTAGATCCGCTGCTCGACTACGTTTTCGATCCGTGGAGTTGGAGTTACTTCCCTGTCTGGTGCGCCGAGGTGTGGCGGTTGTTAAGGGATGAGAGGCAGGCGTTCGTGTCGGGGTTGCATACTGGTGTTGGGGAGGTGGAAAGAGTTTGGAGGGAGAAAGGCGTGGTGGAGGTGGTGGAGTTGAGGATGGGGACAATGTGACTTATACAGCTGCGAATATGCATTCGAGCGCAAAAGGCTCGACTTTTTTGGTTTTTGGCGTCAAACTAAAAGTTACGTGTGAGATTGACATTATTCCAAGCCGGCGTTCAAAAGCGGAAGGATGATTCGATAAGCCGCTGCTCTATCTACTTTCAAACATCGGTCATATCCGATTTGTCACTACTGCAATGCGCGCATTTCATTCAAACCAGCACTTTTGCCGTCGGATACGGAAGACTTCCGATAAGTCCTCCCAATCCCCAATGGACAAACACTGTGTATGTCCACCGTGGTCCAGCCTTCCAAAGTCAACTGTCATTGCCGGGCCCGTATGCTTCCACCCGCTGTTGGTGTAGTACTATACGCGAATTACCTGCTTGACAGACGCAGCGGAACGTGGAATACCAAAACTTGTGATACCCGAAGACAGGGTCAACGGTGCAAATCGTACGCTATTCGGTAAGCTCCCGTCCATCTCAACTTGTGCTCCCGGGGTTGAGGGATTTTCCTAATAATAAAAAAACAAAAACAGCACCTGTACTACCAGCACGTGGGAACAGAAAGTGAGTATTCAGCATATATAAGAGTCAAAAAGCTCCCACGATCATAATCTTCAAGCTTACAACCTCTTGGAATTCGCCCTGAGATTTGCATATACTTTCTGAAGCGCTGAACCATGCATTTGATCTCCCTCCTCATCACCTTCATCCCATTCACCTTAGGCCGAGCAACCCCCCAGCAGCCTGCGCTGTGCCTGCGTGTCCCAGGTTCTTGCGGCGTCAGATATCCCAACAAGTGAGTGAGAAGAGGCGCTTTACTACTGGACTTCAGACTGACCAGAACGATCACAGCCCCAGTTCCTCTTTCAACCGCTACGAAAGCGCCATATCCTCCCACAACCGCAAGGTCGAATCCGTATGCACGAAGCTTGAAATCTGGGCAAAGCTCCAGGGACCAGAAATTCCAGGGCTTGAATATCAGCACTGCTACGATACTCTTGCTATCCCGGAGACCTATCTCGGAGACGAGGAGCTATGATGTGGGTAAGTTTCTGGTCTTTCCTGGGGTCCTTGCCTTTTCTTCTCGTCCCGCTCCGTCGAAAGAATGAAGTGTGGCTTCGAATAAGGTGTACTGAGTGATTTGGGCTCGATAGAATTGGTGAAAAAGGTGGCGACTTTTGAGATGCCGTTGATTTTTGGAACCCCTGTGGAGGATGGGATACGTGCCGCTGAAGAAAGCACTGGGGAAAAGCGGGGCTCTGGGGTTGCAGAAGGGACAACAGGCGGATCGGACAGATTTCTTTGGAACCCGTGAGCAACTGAAACCAAGGAAAGGAGTTTGAAGTGAATGAGTTGGTATGCTAGCGTGAAAACGTGAAATACATTCGCGAACTGCCCCGCCGCTCCTTTGATCGGGCATCTGCCAGCTAAAATTCCAATTCAAGTTTTTATGCTTGGACTACCTCTAAGTAGAGGAGCGTAGTTAGTGGTCTTGCCGCACGGTAGTTGCGAAGTCATACTCCACCCACACATCTAAGAGAGTTTTCAGAACATTGCTCTGAGAGAGATTACACAGACTTCGTTGATGAAGAGAGAGGGGGGAGGAATTAGAGAACGTCAGGTCTCTCTATCAACAGTAAAAGTTTGCAACTGTACCCAGACTGGTGAAAACATTCGGCCAGCTATCTCAAAGAGGTGTTGACACTTCCAAGCTGCTAGCGTAGATACAGTTTAAGTTCAGCCATATTCGTATCAGTCACTTGTCGAGGGATATTCTCTGCTGTCTGCTGTCTGGAAACCGGCTGCGTTGCGTCTATTCCCTGGAATGTCTTTCTAGAGCGGACTGGCTACTAGCTCATGAAGCCTGATCAGACACCGTTTGTACGTTACCTATTACAATGAATGTCAGTTACGGCAAGCATCGTGAAGTGGATGCTTGACAATCAAGTATTTAACTGTGTTTTTATGTGTGTAAAATTTGATGGCTCTTGCCATAAGTCTCTATACAGTGTGATTCTCTTGCATGACCGTCATACAAGCACCATCAATTTAGCCGCCGGTATTATTCTTCAACTTGATCCGGTCAAAATATTACGACATAGAGGCTTCTCATTTGGCCCAAATCTGTCAATGAGCTCCGAAGCGAGAGGCCGCCTTGCTGGATATTTGTCTACCATTTGTACCGCAGAGGAGCACCAGTGCATCTCAAGAAAATATCCGATTCCTATCCTGTTTCTTTTGTGGGGAAGCATCGTACAGATGGAATGTTGGAGTGGAATGAATCTGTTTCACCGAGCTCCCGAAGGTCCAAAAGATCTTTCCTCTCTGAAGAATGGTAATTTTCTGCAAATACACAACCAAGAGAGAACACGTCAGCTTTGATGCCGCGTATCTCCCGTGGCGCCACCTCTGAGGTACAGTATATCAGTCAAAGGCCGTAATAGAGTCTGAGTTACAACTGCCAAACGATACTCATACGGAGCGATCAGCAAGTTCCACATCCCAAATGAAAGATGCGGAGTTACCGAAAACAGCAAATAGAACACCCATCACAGCTTTTGAGCTGGATAAGTGAGACTTACATATTTGATTAAAGCAGAACATAGCGTTCATCAGATATTTTAGGCTTCGGATAGCCTTTTGAGTGGAGAGTAAGAAAGTGAACACAGCAACACCCACTTCCATCCACTCGGAACTTTCCTTTATGATATCAATGCGGACACTCCGTCAGCCTATCAAATTGCTAATAGTTATCACTCTTATTCCTACAATATTAAATACCAACAACACAATATAGGCGAAGGTCCTCATTCTTACTTAGAATTTCGATACAAAAGTGTTCAGCGTCGCTCCCGAAAACGCTACATGTATCTTAGCCGATGTTGTACAGTTCATACTCGACATACGGTGTGCGGGCCCACAAGCAGACGGTGTCACCCGGTCCGCCCGAGTACTCGTGTGAAACGCCGGTGGACCAGCTCTTAGCGACGCTGAAACCGGCATCCATCCTGAATTTGGCAATCGGGGGTGTTAGCATGCTGCGCTTTTGTTCTGGTTCCGCTTTCGGAAAAGGTCGGGCTCGGTCAAATGGAAGGAAGGCAGCGAAGGAACAAGAAAAAGGAGCCCTGATAAGCGGTACGTACCACTGCGCGGGTATGATCGACGCGCTAGAGCTGACTTCGATTGTCTGCCCCTTCTTCATTGGCTATGGAGTATTCGTTGAATGGGTCGTCGCATTGAAGGGTATCTGTCACCTGCTCGCGTCGCGAGGACTGCCGTACCAACTATCTTTTGGATTGTTGTTCACAAAGTAAAAGTTTCTGCAGCGTGATCAGATGATTCATCGTATGCCCAGGAAAATGAGAAAAGCGCAATGGGCCGAGGGTTGTAGAAGTGGCGGAACTGTTGTCTCACGAACTTTGTCAGCACTGACGCTTCGGTAGCGTACCATTAACCATGACCCCATCTTGTCTGTCGACAGCCATGGTAGCGTCGGAGCCAATGCAGAGTATCATGAGGCTCAGTCTCTAGTCCAAGCTAGGTGGTAGCTTGAACACAGTTGATTTGATGACTGATGAATAACGGGTTGCCGAAGAGAGCAGCGTGAAAGCAAAGAATGGAGTATGCTTGTTCTCCTTCATAGAGGCATCCTCATGGTGTTTGTCGAGCACAACGAGTGATTCTTTCCCGCTCGTGAGGTGATTCTGAGAAGGCTAAGCAGCCGTAGACATCTTCCGACGTAAAATATTGAGTGTGTGTAGCCTTTCACAAATTTTGGTTTGCACATTGAGACTGATTTGACAGAGACATCTTTTTGGCACGTTTTCCGTGGAATTGAGATGGCCCACGAAGCATACTTCGGAGACAAATGCCGCCGAGCCCCAAGATTAGTAGACTACTGTTCTATGATACCTCAAGTATCACTGGCTAGCTGGCTTTTTCGCTTTCTTTCTTTGCTGTTCCCTCTGTCCGAACGGGTACGGGCGTGTTAGTGTACCCGATAATTCAGCCTTAGCAGTAGCCAAACGTACATATCACATAGTCAGACGCTCGACATCTCCCTACTAGTCAGCAAAGTGGAGTATCCCCATGTTGTCATGCAGGTAGGTGTCAGAGCCGAAGGTCAGCTTGGAGAAACAACAAGGTCTTGGAATAGAGGGTAACTGTGGCCCTCTAGAAGAAATACTCATTCGCAAGTCGACTTCAATGGATCTGGCTGGAGTTTTCTTGATCGTACGCATCAAGTGGCGCAATTACTTGTTGCTCTAGGTCTTGCCCATGGTACAGGGAGACTGCCGCCACTGACTCCGACACCGAGACACTTGCGCCGATATCGTATCCGAAACGTTAAGAATTAGAACTACCGAAGAGTACAAACTCATCAGAGCAAATCAGGGTATACATCACCGCTTCTTCTCACCTCATCTCCAACCTTAATCTCCAACCCGCATGTCCAACCCTCATCTCCTCATCACCATCTTATTTACACCAAATCCCAAACCGCAATCCCCTGATAATTCCTAAACCCATACCGATCTCCCTCCCACATCTGCCTCGTCACGCCCCTGCCACTCCCTTCCGGACCACCATGCCACTTATCACCCGCACACGCCATTATCGTCTGGCCAGGGGCGCCCAGCTCAACCCTCTCGACATCCAACCACCAGAACCGGCCGTCCGTGTTCATCGGCAAGAACTGATTGTTCTTACCATCCCTGCCCTCGATGGCCAGGAAAAACATGAACGGTCCGCCCTCTCCCAGCGCCTCGCCATCGTAGTGAGGGCAGCGCTTCTCCCACTGAAATCGGATAACGCGAGGTGCGGCGGGGTCCGGGTCGTGGATACGGATCTGGCGCACCGCGGGCGCGAAGCCCGTCTTCCTGAGGCCGGCGGAAGCGGCAAAGCCGTACACGTTGGCGCCCGGGGGCGCGGCGATGTATTCCTCCCAAGCGACGCTTGGACGGCCGTCGTTGCGGAAGAAATACGCCGGGTTCTCCGGAAAGTGGCTGAGGCCGAACTCGACGTTGTCGGCATAGAAGCACTCGGGCGAGAACTTGCGCGTGTAGGCCTGGGTGCCGCCGTCGATGTGGCCCGCACCCCAGCAGCAGTCGATCAGCTTCCACTCGCCGCCGTCGATGCGCACCGCGTTCCACGCATGCCCGCAGGAGAAGGGCGGCACGGAGGCGCCCGGTGCCAACGGCGCGTAGCCAAACCCCTTGCCATGCCCACCGACGACGACGGCTTCGAGTCCCACGGCCGCGGCGAGCGCGGCGAAGAGGCCAGCGTAGCCCTCGCAGACAGCAAGGCCGGTGGCGATGGTCGAGGCGGGGGTGCTGGGCTGGACGTTGTGGTTGAAGAAGGCGGCGGCATTGTAGTCGATGTTGTGGTGAAGCCATGTGAAGAGAGCGCGAGCTTTGTCAGTGGGAGATGGGAAGGGGTCAGTGAGTTGGTGCGCCAGCCAGGAAACGTCGTGGGACGGAATAGCTTCGCGGGGGAAGCGGGCAGCATGCGCATCTACAGCACGGAAATCACGACACTTGAGGCAGGAGTTTGTGGCGCCAGGTCTCGGCTTGCTGGCTTGGAGAGCAGCAAGGTCAGGACGAGAGCCAACAGGAACTGGAGGCGGCGGCGAGGTAGCAGACTGTTCGCCTGGGCGGCTTGTAGGCAATGGTGGTGCCTGCTCCGTACTCTTGTTCATACCCCACTCGAGGGCTGATCGTCGGGGCTTGCGTTCCACTGCTGAACCATTTTGCGTTGTGCTGGGATGCGGCGGAAGACTTGGCCTGGACGGGAGCGCAGGCGGTTGCGCCTTTGCATTCGAGTGAGAGCTCGAAGTCCTGTTCAGGTACTTGGCGCGCACTGGATCGTATCTAGCAAGCTCCGCATCCTTCTCTTCTTGTGTCTTTTTGGGGGGCAGCGGAGGCAGCTTAGAAGGATCGAATGGCGGCGCCTTGATGCGGTTCGACGACACAGCAGCTTCGCCGTGTATTGTGCCTGACGTCACGCTTGTGCGACCCGAGAGTGCCGACCCCGCAGAGCGCCATGAGGCGACGGTGGATATAGACTCTTGCGACTCCTTTCGTCGTACGCTCTGCTCTGACGGGCGGCGGGGAGGCAAAGATGGCGCGTTCTGCGAGGACCTCGTTGGGCGTGGTGGTAGCGACGGTCTGGGCTCGCTCGCGGTTCCTAGGGACGGAGGAGGCAAGACGTGCTTCTGCTGAGTGCTGGGCTCAGCAGGCAGGTTGCCAATGGGTCTTGCATTCGTCGGCGCATAGCTCTCGGTGGGCAGGTTCACGGACCGGCTGCGATCGTCTGCGGACAGGCGGGGCGGAGGGTTCGCGGGCGGCGGGGGTGGAGGGCGCTTCTTTGCGGGCTGGCCATAGACGGGCGGGGGTCTTCCAGTTGTCTCGTTGAGATTTAGGGCAGCAATGCGGGCCTTGAGCGACGGGATCGGAGCTGGATCGTCGGCCATGGTGGTGGCGGGGCGCTACGAAGGCGCGGGCCGTTTCCGCTGCAGCGCTGCGTTTGCGAATGAACGAGGGACGCGCGCCTGGAGGAGGAACACAGCGGGCGCAGGAGACGGTGCTAGTATAGGTTGGTGGCAAAGGATAGTGGTACGATTTGCTGCTCCGCGGACTCCAGGCGGCAAGGCTGCGCCGCAGGTGCCAGCGCGAAGGATTACGACCGCGTGTGGTAGCGCGCGAGGCTGAGGCCAGCCTGACCACGGTTCACCAGCACAGGCGCAACTGTAGTGCAACCGCGCGCAGGACAACCTGCCAGGCAATCAAGATGCCTGCATCTGTCGCATTCGACGCCTGCTTGAGCCGCCCGCCGCCACGCTTCAACAATCCATTCAATGTGTGCAGGTGGCCAATGGCCCCCAGGCGTCGCAGGCGCGCATCTCATTCGCGATGACGATGTGAGCGCGGGACCGTGCAGCTCGAGCCGTGCGTGTCCGAGCGTTCGAGGCAAGACAGCGCAGCCAGTGGGCAGCTTGAGAAAATTCGGGTACGGCGGCATATCGTGAAACAGTCAACTCGGCCCCATTACTTCCTCATGACCGAAGGTCGAGGAGTGTGTTGTCCGAGGAGGCAATATTCTAGACTCCGATCTCCAAACTTCTTCGGGAACGGGCCGTGGCTCCTGGCTTTTCCCACCCTGTCGCGGACGGAACGCCGCTGGAGGCTTGTGGAGCCGAGTCGAGCCCTGCCCAACAAGCATTCACGTGCCCGGTTGACACCTGCGTCCTGAATATACCCTCCTGAGAGTACTCCTCCAGGCGGCTAACGACAGGCCTGGGCTTGTTTGGGAGCAAGGTCCTGCAGCAATCTCGAGCCCGTCAAAGGTATGCGGCTTTTGTAACACCACTGTTCTGCCGTCTCCAAGCCAACCATCGTTGCCGTTGTGAGCGTGCTTGTTGTGTGACAACAGGCGAACCTTAATCTGCTTACTCACACGACGCATCATCGAAAGAGGCATTTTGACCATATCAGATTTTTCTTGCTGATGAGAGTTACAAGATTTGCCCCTCATCTCCAATTCCCAACACCCTTGAAAACCCATAGCCAGATATAAACCAACACACGGCATGAAAAGAAACAAGAAGAAAGAATACCGCCATCCGCCAGCCGACCACCATCACGCCGTCATATGTAGCCTCCAATCGTCATTGCCCGTCATTCTTTCAGCATCCCACCGTGCAATTTGTCCAAACCTCGTGCAAACGCAAAAGTCTGGCTCGTCCGTCTTGCGACGGTGACCTGGCCCTTGGAATATCGAAGCCCGATTAAACTTTTTTCTTAAGTAAGGAATGTTGACGCGTGAAAAATAACTCCGCTCCTAACACCACCCAACCCATAACCACGCTCAAACGACCGTAACCACGGCTACAAATCACATGACAAGAAGAAAGGTAGGGAACGGATCGTCGCTGAGAAAGGAGGTTGGGGAAGGCGACGCATCCATCCGGACGAGTAAGTGCGCTGAAAATCAAACCGCTAGCCGCCAACGCCGAGAACACTGTAGACATGTCGCTGAGGAAATATACAAGATGGATTTATCTCTTGCGCTTCTTGTTCTTGTCGGCGGCTGCGGTGAGAGCGCTGTAGCCGCCCGTGCTACCCATAGCGCTGGGTGTCTCGTGGAACGTAGGTGCATCAGGGATGATCTTCTTGACGGGAACACCCATGTGGCGACCGTAACGGCCCTTCCGGCCGTTGCCCTCATCTTCACTGACACACCCATCAACGCCGATGCCCGCGTCCTTGCAGCGCTGGCAAGGCCGCTGGCGGTCGCACCCCTTCTTGCTCTTCCTGCAGCGCTGGCAGCGAGGCTTGGTAGACAAGTCTTCCTCATCAGGCGCGAACGTTGGCATCGAGAGCGACGCACTCGACGTCTTGCGCGACGCCGGGGGAAGAGAAGTGGGCGAGATAGGGGCCTTTGCGACGGTCGGGGTCTTCACCTTGTTCTTGAAGCCATGGACCCGAGACTTCACTGCCTTGGTGGACAGCTTGGTCACTAGGGATCCTGCGCGCTTCTTCATCGCCTTCGGCCTCCCCATGCCGTTGTCGTCGAGAACAACTTCGTCGCTGTCGCCTCTGAACGAGTCCCTGTCGTCGTACTCGTCACTCTCGTCCGCACTGTCGTAACGGTGCAGTCCATGGTCGTGCGCATGGATCGCAGAAACAAGCGATTCCGTGTAAGCAGGAAACTCGTCGACATCGCTTCCGTCGTCACTGCATTCGTCTGACGAAGCAAGCTCAGCCTTGCCGCTCAGCGAATCGTCAATGGTCGAGGTGGACTGGCGACCGTGGGACGAGAAGTTCGAGGCGTCGCCAAGACGCATGAGTTGAAGAGCGACGTCCTCATCAGAGATAACACTTCCGCCGATCGTAGGGTCGGGCGTGGGAAGAACACCACCGTAGGAGTTTCGCGGGATGCTTTGACCGGTGCCACGTGTACGCGGTCGGTGTCCGTGCGGCTGGCCACTGGAGGTAGCGTATGGAGTTCCCATTGGGAACCCCTGCACGTATGAAACATCCCCGTGGCTTTGCGGTGAGGGCAGAGGGTGCGTGTAGGAAAACGTCTGCTGGTTGGAATACGAGTAAGGCGATACATCATTGTTGCTGCTAATGCGTCGCTGCGGGGAAACAGATGAGATGGACGCAGTCACGGGCACCTGAGGGGGTGCAAAAAGCGGCAATTCCTGAATGAAACACTCTTTGTTAGAGCACAGCGAACGTGCAAAGTATGGTGCGTCGGAAGGCTTACCGAGCTGTCGAATTTGGCGCGCTTTCGTCGACCACCCTCGACAATATTATCCAAGCTGATCTCTGCACTCGCAACATTGTCCCTGCGCGAGCTTGTGACGGATCCTTCACCTGCCTCGCTGTCACTGTAGTCGCCATTGAGGTCGGCAAGGCTGCCGTGCGAGCTCGTCGCTCTGCTCTTGAAGCCTGGACGAGAGCGGGACTTGCGGTTGGTGCTCCTGGACACGCTGCGGCGACCGCGCTGGTTGTCGGGCGACATGCTGCGATTCCTAGCCGATCGGGAAGAGGGTCGAGAGAGGAGTTGAGGGGGGAGCATCTGGAAGGGCTCATCGAGGCGGTTCTTGCGAGGGGAGAGAGATTGGCGAGGGGTAGGATTGAAGTCATCGATATCTTGCGGTATCCGGCGAACGAAGACGGTCATGTTGTGCTCGAAGTTTTCATATCTCGCGATAAGGGTGTTGCCGTGTCGGTCCTCGAAACTCACACCGTAGCCCTGACCGTCGTAGATGCCGTGGAAGTTCTTAACGGTCGCAACGATCGATTCCGTGGTGTCGTGCGGCCAGATGTTCACCCTCATCGGCAGGCGCGCGCGAGAGAGCGGCCCCTCCAACAGCAGCTCGAAGCTGACATGCTTCGGCTTCGCATTGATGGTCTGCGACGGCTGTGGCCACCCCATGGGAATGTCGATGGGAGAGTGAGTCTGATACACTGAGCCCATTTTGTTTCTCGTGTCGCTTGCAAACTGTATTCCGTCGGATTGATGAGGGATTGTGTGTTGGATTTCGATGGGTGTTTTGTCTTGGCGGGTCTGCTTGTGGGTGAAGTCGGTGAGCAGGCTCGACACTTCCATACCAGGTATATCAGAGTGATATATGAGGTATGGAGGCTTCCGTAGAGGTCCCCGGTATTCGAATCTGGATCGTGCCCGCCGAAGATATTCGGGCAGACACCGATCCTGCCGGTGTCGCGAGGTGAAGAGGGGGTCGGTGGAGAAGCGGTCAAAGGAGGAGGGCAGTGGCCTGGGCGAAGGATTTCGTTAGCAATCTATAGTCGAAGCCATCGCTCGGTATCAGCGAGCTGGCTGATGGTGCAGATGAGTTGCTGATCAGGGTTGCTGTCCCTGGGCTGATGGGAGGCGCCCCAGGGCGGAGCAGCAGCAGCAGCGCCGGGCGAGGAAGCCCCTCAGCAGCGATGTGCAGAATACAGTGCGCTGAATGCGCCGTGAACACGGTCGCATTCGGCGTATGAAAGTATGGACATACCCTACGAGAGAGGATGAGGCGTGGGTGTGGGAGTTGAGGGCGTTCCGTGAAGCGCCGGGTCGTCGTCTGTGGCACACCGATACGTCAGTTCGGACGGCACGATGTGGGCGGGGCGGGCAAGGCGGGCGACGAGAGGGCGAGGGCTGCACCGGACGGGCTCTGGCGAAAGCGGCTGGGCACTTACGGGAGGAGTTGAGGCTTGGGGTGGGTGGTGTTGGTACAGGCTGGGAGGTCAGTCGGAGAGGAGGATGTGTGACGGCCAGCGACGCTCGACTAGCGAGTGTCAGGCGGGCCGGATGCTCAACTTATGCGCTCAACACCGCACCCCGAACCCAAGAATGCGGGTTCAAATGGTAAAGTGGGCTGAATAGGGCAGAGGCGACTCAGACAGCCATCAATTGCGCTTCACATGCAAGCTTATCCGGGAGTTTCCCATATAACGTGATGCGCGCCGCATACGGGGCGCTGGCGACGCAGCGGACGGCGACCCGGGGGCAGGCGCAAGTGCCAAACACCAAGCCGCCAGCCGGCCGCGGTCGCAGGGTTCAGAGGCGCAATGCTGCTCAGTGCTGTGCTGCGCGGTGCCCATGACACGGCGGCGCAGGCGGATGCGCTTCCTGAGGCCTTCGCGCTGGCAGCCCTCACGGTGTCCAAAGTTGCGGCTAGCCCCCCAGCACAAGCACCGCAAGCTGGCTAGGTGACATGGACAGCACGGGCAGCGGTAGGGCAGCGCAGCCAGCACGCTCACGGCGGGCGCGGCGCATACCCGTGGTGCGCAGTCTTCGAAGCCAGACTTCCCGAGCTCAGCGCAGCGGGCCAATCCGCACCAGAGCTGCTAATGCATGCCAGACAAGCTCCGTCGCTACGAGAAACGCAGCTTGTGCTAGCGTGAGCTGCTCTTCTGCCCGCGTTGAAAATCACCTATTTGTGCGGGGAGCGGGCCTTCGTCTGGACCTCGAATGCGCCCTGCCTCCCAGCAGCGCGAATGCGATGCGAACAGCATTCACGCCAGCGGTACCTGAGTTGCCTGGATCTCGCGGCCTGGCGCGGCCGGGTGACGGCCAATGACAGCTGTTGCCGCAGATATGTTGCGGGCGCCGGGGCGGATCGCACAATCTGAGGCCGCGCTGCCATCGACCATGCGCGCGCTCAACGGCACCGCGGCCACGCTGCAGGACATCGTTCTGGCCGTCGCAAGCGAGTGCAGAAGGGGCGGGACTAGCCAGGGACAGGCCGGGTGCCGCGCTGCGCCTTTGAGGCGGTCTTGATGGGTCTCCAGGTGGCTGCTCCACACAAGGGACTGCACGGCATGGCCCTCCCCCCAACGGCCCCGGCGATTCGAGCAAACACAGCGCGCAACGACGGCCAGCGAGCGCGCCCGGGCGAGACTGCGCCGCCGAGCTCGCATTCTTGCAGCTGCACCTGGCAGATCGCAGCGGCGCAAGACCGTCTCTCCGCGATTACGCCGGAAGGCCTGAGGGAACAGGCGATAGTGATGCGACACGGTCCTTCTCCACACCGTGCTGCGCAGAGCGCGGAAGCAGGCCACGCGCTCCGGGAGCTGCAGCGTCTGGACGCCTGTCTGCCGCTGCGCGCGGCCGGCGCAAGTGGAGTTGGCGGGTGCTCTTCAGCGACGGCGGCATCGCGGCAGATCTGCGCACCCTACCCGCGCAGCAAAGCGCCAGAGGAACACCGGGCGCCCCCTCGTGGCCGCCTGCTGCCGCCGCCGCCGACACGGCTGAGGTCGCAGGGCCTTACTAGACGTCGGCGCGAGCGGGAGCGCATCGCGCGAGGTTCAAATCGCTTGCAGGATGGTGGGTTTTGGGAAAGCGGGTGCCGATTGACTTGATAGGCTGGAGTGGGGCGCCCTGCTGGCACTCGACACAAGCCATCGAACGGCCCTACAGCCTGCCAGCACCCTGCGCGGCTGCGGAACAGACACAGAACAGGCGTAGGGCGCGCGCAAGACAGTCGCAGGACGGCGCGCTGGCGGAGCGGGCGTGGTTGCGAATGTCGAGGGGGCGCGTGCTAGGTCACGTTCCCGCGCGCCGTTGACGCATCACCCGGCGCGCGCCCTGCGCCAGGCCGCCGCCAGCGCGGGGCTTGCATCGGCGGGCGATGGCGGG